>OZ022332.1:36420324-36935856 GCA_963989225.1 Dromius quadrimaculatus | reverse complement strand
AGTTTTTTTGTATCCTGTTGTACGATAATCAACGCTGCCAGACACTTTCCATTGGAGGTAACTTCTGCTAGACGATCCAAAGCTCGCAAAAAATAACGTAATCTCACTCATATTCTGAGTTCCAGTTATATATATGATGTTCAGGAAATAATTCTGATAGTTTTTGTTGATAGCCAGACCAATCGTAGAGCCAAACATAAGCCAGACAAAATCAAATGTCGGTGTGACTATGAGCGCGAGATTACTATAGGTACGGTTGATAGTAAGCGAAATATCTACGAGCATCCAGCTCTCCTTTTTTACTTACAGTCCAATCTAGTCTGGTCTTTGACTGTGTTCAACATACAGTATTTCATCAAGTCTGCAGCACAACTGTCATTCCAGTTACAACGCGTGTGAGTAAAAGAAACATATTTGCAGTGTCTGAAAAAGAAATGATGGCCGAGCTATCTATCTGTGTTTTTGTAATAATTCCAATGTGACTTCCATCACACCATTAACAACATAAGTTCAATGAGGCTGTGTCATGAACCTGATTAAATCTAATTATCACGCTCGCGCTCATACTAACAGCAATATTTCAATTGTATCTAGAGGATGCTTGGCACTACGATTGGTCTGGAAAGAAAGTATCGAAATTTTTCTCTGAGTATCGCAGATAGAATCTAGCAGTTAGACTATAAATAAGATTACGTTATCTTCTGCGAGTTTTAAAGCGTCAATCAGAAATTACCGCCGATAGAAGAAAGTGTCTGGCAGTATTGATTATTATTTTTTTACAATATTCTCTGAAACATACATGGAAATCAGACTAGGAAAAATAAGTAATATTTTAACATACCCTTAGCATCTGATACCTGTAAATTAGCCATGAGCACGAACTAGCAAGTATGCATACGATCAGAGTACATACTCACACTTCTCTATTACACACATTTTGTTTCTCATAGAATATTTTCTAGGTCCACCATATCTTGCACTACAAGGAGTTTTCGGAGCTTCAGCTCTTTTTTTGTCGGAAATAATTTGTTGTGGCATCATTTCGCCTTTGAATCTTTCACATGTTATTTTATCTCCTGTTTCGTAACTTAAACCAACAAATTGTGACTTTTGAATATGGAACATTATTTTCAGATCAAAATCGATATATGCTCTTTTTAATGCAAGGAGCTTCATAAAATCCTCTGACAGTACATTATCTACCACTGTTCGATGTGGTAATTCTGTGATTTAGTCTGAATGTTTGTTGTTACCAGATGATATAATATGGTCATCAATTCCTACGAATTGACGACACGTGTGAATAGATAAACATTTCTTGCGGAAATGATAATGGAAATCTGTGAATAAAAAAATAACCTTCTGATAACATATTGAACTTACACAATGATATTTTTGAATATCGTTCTTGACCTTGCCATTGGATAGAAAGGAATTACCATATGCAAGTACACATACATATAAATAAGTCGACAGATGATAATTTTTGTTTAGAATTATGTGATTTAGTCTTGAAAAATAGTTCTGAAAATGGAATTTGTTTGAATCAGACATCGATATTTTGAATTAATTGTTGAAAATGATCGACGTACTCTTAACCCTGGTAATGCGCACTGGGGTCTCAGAAACCCCATGCTCCAATTTTCATCTTGTCCACAAGCACAAAATCGATATAGTACGAAGTGACCACCTCGTAAATTTAGTTAATTAATGTCTTCAGTATGTGCTATATGTATTTTGATGATAGGTGAAGTGAGTGGGCCATAATTCATGAATTTGTTTGTGTTTGGGTCTCTGAGACCCCAGTATGACTGTTAGCGTTAGATCTATTGGTATAGTTGAAAGCTCTTTATCATTCTCAATTCTGACATTCCAGCAGAAAATTACTACTTCGTAATTCAAAGAGCCTTCTGCGTTGATAAATGATGAACTTGAACGTGAAATTCATGGAAGATCTTATATTTCATGCATTGAACAAGAGAAATCTGAAAAATATGTACTGCTCATGCATTATCCTTTCTTTCAATAAACTGTGCTCTCAAAAATCTCAATGCTTTAAGAATTTTATTCATTATGACCTTGAATAGATTACATATCATGAAATTTATTAAAAACAACATCCATTTCTCAAAGAAACTACGTTTTCGTTTGGGATTTTGCGCTAGATTTATTGGCATAGCTTAAAGCTCACTATTATTTGCCATTTTGACATTTCAGCAGGAAATGATACCTTCGGAGCTCTAAGATCATTCTGCATTGATAAATGATAAACTTGAACTCAAAGTTCATGAAAGATCTATTATTTTATGGATTCGACAAGAAAAACCTAAAAATTTGTACTTCTTTATGCATTGTCCTTTTCCTCAATAAATTGTGCTCTTAAAGAACTGAATGTTCACTCAATTTATTCCTAATTATCCTATATAGATTACGTACCATGAAAATTTGTCAAAAAAACATTTCTCAGAAAAACTACGTTTTCGTTTGAGGTTTATGAGACCCCAGTGTGACACTTATGCAACTACAAATGAAGTGTGCATGTCCAAGGTTGAGTTTAATATTTATTCCAATAGTTTGTGTCCTGATTTGGTGTTATACTCAGAAAATTCGGTTCAAGATCCTAGAGAATATTTCGGGACCTAAGCCTTATCCGACTATTGGTAATCTATTGGATTTTCATGCGGATGTCATAGGTAAGTTATTAGTCCCGTTGATCGATCAATAAAAATCCAATCAATCACGTTATTCAAGGAATAACAATCATATAATCTTGATTGTATTAATTATAAACATCACTGGTAGTGAAAGAAAAATTACTGGTGTTTGGTTTTATGTCTATTTTCCTTTCACTACCAGTGATGTTCAAAATTACCTTCAGGTTATTTATCAACAAGAGAATTTTGTGCACGTATAATTCAATTACGCCTTCTTTCCTAAGTGTGTACACGTGGTGTCACCATGTTTCTCAAAATCAAATCTTGTGGAATACTCATTAAATTTTTAAATTTAAACAATGTCAAACTGGAATGACAACAAATTCGATTGTGCTAATGCTCCTGATTGCTAATGACATGAATTCACGCGAAATTTTCCAATCTATGTTCCTGAGGAAGGATTATTTCAGTTAACTATAAATTAATCCGAGAGCTTGACAAAACTTGAAAGTTCCACAACCTTTTTTTTGTGACCTCGATTCCACAATCGCCTAACCATGACCCACTATTACTGTTTCTTCAAATTATTGGCAGTTGTGATCACTCCTCCTTTATTATATATATGTATATATTTATATGTCGGAGTGGTAGGGAGATCTTGAATAATCTCGTCACTATTATTACCACTATACTTTTGAATGTATTCTACAATCGAAACAATAAGTAGGTAGGACAGACTTTGACTCTAGGACAACAAATTCGCGATCACTAGGACGCCTGTTCTCATTCAGTGTCAAAAGTCAGACTATCCCGGCTGCATTTTACAGCATCCTTGTTTGCTTAAAAAAAAAAAAAACGCTCTCCACTTCAAATGACCCTTATCAATACGTCTTAAGTGTTACCATATGTTTCTCGTCCTATGATCGCAACTACGTTGACACACATGTGCCGTCCCAGGCCTAAGCCCATCGTAAATAAACAAATCATGAATTATTCCAGAAATATAATACCAAAATAACCCAAACAATATTAATTAATAAAATCTCCTTTGGTTCTTCCGGAGAGAAGCTCCAGCCGTATTTCAATCTTTGACATATATATATATATATATATATATATATATATATATATATATATATATATATATATATATATATATATATATATATATATATATATATATATATATATATATATATATATATATATATATATATATATATATATATATATATATATATATATATATATATATATATGGGTGGACATTTGATAATATTCAACATTTTTATACGAATCTTTGAAGCATAGTGTTATAGTATAAGATAATTATTAAGAATAATACCACATATCTTTCTTGAGTAACTCAATTAAAACATAACCTAAGCTGTCAGAATTTCTTGATAAATGCGTTGATCTATGTATAGATAGCATCATCAGTATTTAATTTGATCATTTACGGTAAATAAAAGATTGCATTGCAGCGCAGGCAATGCAAGGAATTTTACTGGTCATTTTTTCACATCTTGGGTTGGAATTTAAGTTTTTGTAGGTAATCTTTTTTTTGAGAGTAAATTACAGCCCATGTTTATAGTGGTAATAGGTATGTGATTCTGGAAGAATTCTTAAAATCGGTTCCCACGCAAGCGCTAGCAGCAACTATAGAAAGTTTCAATTTAATAGGTTGAACGATGCTCGACCGGACAAATACCGTTAGTGTTACTATGTCAGAACCTTCATTCAACAACCACTGTACAAAATTATAACTCATTTGGATGAACGATGTGTGAACGGACAAATACGGCTCGTGTGCCACTTGAGGTATGCTGGTGGTACAATACTGAGAACTTTCTCGAAAGAGCCAACAACAGCTGTAGTAAGTTTCAAATCAATCGGATGAACGATGCGTGAACAAACTAATAGGGCTCGTGTGCCACGTTGATAATACTACAATAAGAACCCTCGCGAATGTGTTGTGATAAATCTCGTAGGGTTCAGCCTGCGTTTGCAATGTAAGCGGAAAAAATGTAATTATTTACGACATCACATTAGAAACCTCAAAAATAACCAGTATTTTTCCACTATTTATTGGATGTTATAATACATATGAACCTTTCTCTTCAATCACTCTAGCCATTAAAAAAAACCGCATCAAAATCCGTTGCGTAGTTTTGAAGATTTAAGCATACATAGGGATATAGGGACAGAGAAAGCGACTTTGTTTTATACTATGTATTGATATATATATATATATATATATATATCCGTTGTCAAAACGGAACACACGTGTGTTGCAAGAACTTGCACAAGAAACGTTTCATTTTATTCATCTTTTAAAAATATTCTAAATTTATCAGAGATGGAATTTTATTATGAATTCTCAAAAGTAATTACCCTGATGAAGATTTAAACATTAAAATCGAAAGCTTGGTAAATTTCAAATGAGTAATATTTGATTCAATTTAGCCAAAATTCAAGACTGCTTAAACCCGTTACATATTTGTTTTCTTAACTAATCGACCAGTCGCGATTACCTTGAACTATATATATATATATATAGAGAGAGAGAGAGAGAGAGAGAGAGAGAGAGAGAGAAAGAGAATTAAATTCGATGGAACATCAAATAATTGTTGCAGAAAATCAGCTAGACAACACATAAATATGAATATAAATATAAATATGAATTATGAATAAATTATAAGAACGGATGGGGAGATGAATATTTTTGGTTAGTATGATTCTGTTTGATTTTAAAATTATCAAAAATACATTTAGGAGTTAAGTTTAAGATATCTTTTTCTAAATTACTTAATTTGGTTTCAATATCAGTGATATGCTTTACCGTGCTGTCTATTTCAATGTTAAGAGTCTGTTTCCTTGACCTGTGATACATGATGGGGAGCCCAATGGGAGCAATTATTAATCCGATAATAGCTCAATACGTCATGGACTCACTACTCGATCAGTGCATTCCACAATTAAAATTCCAACTACCATTCCTGAAGAAATTTGTGGACGATATCGTAACAGCTATCCCTACAGAAGAACAAAACAATATATTATCAATTTTTAACAATTTCAACCTTCAATTTACAATGGAACTGGAAACTAATAACTGCCTACCGTTCCTTGACACTTTGTTAATCAGAGATGCAGCATCGCAAAGGTACATGCATTATTTGTCGCAACAGCCAAAACAGCTGAAAATAAATGTAGCTCTGGGCCTAAAAAACAGAATACTACGGATATCACACCCTCAGTATCACCAGAAGAACTTACAGAAGCTAAAAACTATTTTACTTAAGAATAGTTACCCATCCAAATTGGTAAACAGCTTGTTATTCAACATCCAAAGGGGTACACCAGGCACAGAAATTCCACTAGTACAATCAGAACAATCACAGCCCCAAAATATAAAATATGCATCGTTACCGTTCATTGAAACATTAACTCCGAGAATACTGAAAATTGTGAAAGATGATAACCTCAAAATTGCATCAAGAAGCTGCGTAACTGTCAAAAATATATTTACCAATATAAAAGATCCAAATCCATTGTCATACCAATCAAATGTTATATATGACATCCCATGAAAAGACTGCAATCAAAATTATATAGGTCAGACGTCACGAAACTTAAAATCTAGACTAACATCTCACAAAAGTGATAACAAATTAAAACCAATGTCAACAGCTTCAGCCATCCACCAAAACACAACCAAACATCAGATTGATTACCAAAATGTTGAAGTATTAGATATGGAAAAGAATTTGCTTGAGAGAAATTTTTTGGAGATTACTCATATCCAAAGAAACCAACATTCCATGAACAAAAAAACTGATATTGACAACTTGAGCAATATATATGTTTATTTGTTGAATTTGGCAAATAATAGAAACAAAAACAATAATGTCAATTCTACAAAAAGCAATTGAATTTAGTGATGTGCTTTATCAATCATTACAGTATTCATAAAAATGTTTATGTCTCGCGGGCTTACTGCAGTTACGTTGCCAACTTTCGTTTAGTTCAGAAATTGGTCACATATTTTATTTTTTCAAATTCAAATTAACTTGGTTCTACATGTTAAATTTCATCCTCCATTTCTGATGTGTGATACTTGACATATTTACCAGTTCTGTTTCTACAAAATTTTCTGTGATAATGAAGTGAAATTCATTAAATTATTCATAAAAACAATTTTAAACAGTTATGTGTTCTAACAGAACTAAATTTTATTTAAAAACTTACAAAATGATACAAATCTGTTGTACACCAGATAAAGTGTCAAAATTCATTATATTTCCAAATTTATCCGTATATTGTTCGATTTACCAACAGATGTTTTTCTTAAAAATAATCTCGCATAAAAATGTTAATAATATTGTATTATTCACAATAAGTTTTTTTGTTTATACTTATCAATATGTAAATTTCGATCTGTGAATAAACTCTATTTTAGTGTCCTGATGAAGGCTTAAGCCAAGCCGAAAGCTAGACGAAATTTCAAAAGAGAAATCTTTTATTCTATTGGCCAAAAAAAACCTGACTGCCAAGCCTACATAGATATATAGATATATATATATATATTATATATATATATATATACATATATATATATATATATATATATATATATATATATATATATATATATATATATATATATATATATATATATATATATATATATATATATATATATATATATATATATATATATATATATATATTGCACATGTGACTACAAAAAGACGGATCATTTTGGATTCTGAAGTGTTCCATTGAATAACTCACTGAATGTTTTGCTTTTTGCTAACAACAGATGAATCGTGTAAATTTATATTGAACAAGTCTACATACTAATCATGATTCATTCATTTTGTATATTGTTATTACAACAATTATCATCGATGATAATTGAGAACGACGTGATGAATTCTGTTTTTTCAATTTCCATCGCTTATACCATTCATATTTTATTTATCTGAATATACGCCAGCTACTTGAATTGAAAGAAGTGAAACTAACCAGATTGAAGAATATAGAATTCAAATAATCAAAGTCACCCTTTGATTGTGAAATATCGTTCTCTACTTATGTGAACTCAATTTGGGAAGAATCTGTTCTATATATTGATGAATAGTATATTCTACAATAAGTATTGGAATGGCCCTTATTCCAAACGAGCGAAAAGTTTGTAATCCTCGCCTTCGGCTCGGTTTACGGTTCGCGAGTGTGGAAAACGCCATTTCAAACATTTTGTAGACTATACTTCTCTTACAAGGTCTTGGAGACTCACCAATATTTTAGAAAGAACTTGAAGAGTTATCAAATGTAACAATAGTAGTGAACAAACTAACAGCTTCTGATTCATCGAAATGATTCTAAACTGAATACGAAATCATTCTAAATGACATTTTGGAATGCCATTGGTTTCAACATAGTTCTTGGATATAGAATATCAAAGAAAATAGATTTTTAAAATTATATTTGAAGAAGAGGTGTAACAAATTTTATTGTTTCGAAATTAGAATATTAAGTCAACATTTTGATGTACATTTTAGCTGGATGCTCAATATTCCCATGAAAACTCCTATAATATCAAAGCTGGTTCCCACTGTCATAGTATTCAGCCCAAAACCAGAATTGCCCATTATAACTTATATTTTTCAAGGTAGATTGCTCTGTTACCTCAAGTACATTTCCTTCGCCTTGATTGCCATTATTGATATAATCCATCAAATGCCAATACATTAATCTGTCTTTTCATTAGTTTAGTGGGATCTAAAATCGAATATGTTAGCACTGTTTGGAGTCCTGCGTACGACTTTCTAATCAGATCAATCAAAAGTATGAAAAAGAAATTTTTAACAATTGTATGCTTCAGATTCAAGACAGATTCAGCTGATTACATATCTGCACTAGAAATTCTCAATTTACTATCTCTTGAAAATAGAAGAATCTGCCTACACATGATAAGTATTTCTGTACAAAACATTTAATAACCATTTCTTCACATTTTCAATTATTGAATACTTCAACTTCTACGTTAATTATTTCAACTTTAGATCTTACAAACTGTTCATTTTACCTTAAACACAAACACATAGTTATAGGAACTTCCCAGTCAACAAAATTATGTTTATGTACAATTCACGATTTACACAAATCGATTTCTTCTTTCTCTCACTTAATAACTTCGAATGCTTTATACGTAATTATTTGTCAAACTGTGAAATAGTGTGGACCTATCATTTTTGAATCTTAGCACTACTTTATTCCCAATTTATTTTGTTATTATTAATCAAACTACTTCAATTATGTGATGCTACTTTGTAATGCTTTTTGGTGTGAACCTATTATTGGTCTTATAGACTGTTGGTTTGCCTTCATTCTCAAATGAATTAATAGATTACATTAGTCTATGACTCGAAGGTAGAGCGTTAGTCTGTGGTTTGACTGGTACCAAGTGCGAATCGAGTTCGGGTGAAGTGGTCTCATTTTTTTTTTCTTTTAGACAGATAACCATTTCATTAATATTACTTACCTAATGCATCATTATTTACATTTCAAGTATTTTATGTCAGTTATTATGTGCTGAACATATCTTCCATTTAACTGGCGACCCAATTTCTTGAAATTCTAATGGTGGCAAGCGCAATTGGACGAAAATGTATAAATGTGCTATTATTTTCAGATGTATCTGATGACTTAGTTGAACTCAGCAAATTGTACCAGCCTACTGCTAAATTTTGGACTGGGCCACATCAATTGAATCTTCTTACAACGCATCCTGATCTGATGAAGCTGATCTTGAAATCCAATAAATATATTGAAAAATCAGATGGATATAAATTCTTGGAGTACTTTTTAGGTGACGGTTTGGTAACGTCTAGAGGTGAATCTTCTGACGAGAGTTTCATTGTTGATTGTAATTTTATTTTCATATTCAGGTAATCTCTGGCTTAAGCGAAAAAAGATGTTGAGCCCAGCATTCCATTTGGAAATTTTGAAAATCAATAATAATGTATTCAACGATCGAATTGATGTATTGATAGAGACATTATTCGAAAAACTGTATGAAGGCGATATTGAAGTTCTCACAGTTTTAGCAAACATGACAACAGAAGCAGTTATAGGTAACAATTTTCTCTATTATATTTCACCTCTCTTCATATTGTAGAGTAAAAGTCAGTAATTTCGCCGAAATTTTTCACTAGTATTGGTCAAGGAGGCTAATTTATTCGACCAAAAATATTTTGCTCAATCTTGAATCTTGTAATTCATTCTATCGAATTGGATACATATGATAAATTGAATGATTGGTAAGATTTCAGAATTAATGGGTATAGTAGTTATTCAAAAATGCGTTGGTCAAAAATTAACGGCATTAGAAGTGAAATTTTTCTATGAAGTGTATCTGCATCTTCATTTGTGTGATATATCTGCACATTGTTATTGACTTGTATTACATTTGGCAGAAGCGTTCATAATAGCCGGTTCTGGCATAGGACAAAATGAAAATAGCTCCTCTCTCATTTCTAATAAATCAGATGTTTCCAAAAATTTGTTTATAATATATAAACTACACAATTCTTTATGATCTTGAAGATGGGTGAGATGTAGCCAGAATCTTTTGAGCTAGGAAAATAGGAATGAACTGTGAATAAATGCTAATAATTATAACATTTACAGGAGAATGTATATTTCTTCTAGAGATTCTTCCACATATTCAGTCATTTTCTCCTCCATGGTCTATATCTTCTTCACTACGATTGCTTTCATGCCTCCCGTGGAATCAGTTATTTTTTTCTGCCATAGCTATCATCTTCACCGTGTTACGAAACTATTTATTTCCGGGTGGTTAGGCTCAATAATTCTTAGAAAATTACTAATAGTTTAGACATTCAAATATTTTAGCTTTATTTATTTGTACAAAATTAGTTCTATTTTTCTCTTGGAACCCTTGACTAGTTGAAGAATGATAGCCAGAGCCGGATTTAAGCATGGGCATTTACGGGCAGCTGCCTAGGGCGGCAAATTTTGATGAGAATATTTGAAATTGCTTGATAATTTGAAGTTTTGTTGTCAAGATATCATTCTAATTTTAGAGCAGCATAATCTGAATCAAGCAGTTGTGTCAGGCAGAGCTTCTAAAAACTTGAATATGGATAATAAGTGCACAGTTCAGATTAATAGCCCTCTGGAACATATTTGATGAACGCATGTAAGGGACAAAAACATCTAATCTCCACGCGGAACCCTTTGTTCGCACTTTTTTTTTGAGTGAATTATTACTCACTGATAGATGTTCCATCAAGCCATGGAGGCTGTCAAAATATTACTCTGAGTTACAGTGGCTCAACGCCACACCAAAAATTATTTGTTCATGTTTTAAGTGAGCTAAACAGTCTTCATCGTTACATAGAATCATCTCGTCGTTTAATTTTTGGAACGACATTGATTGAAACAAAAAAGTATATGTTGTTTCAAAAAGAGCTATAATAGAAAAATATTAAACGACTCTCTATATAGAAAGAGAACAGTCAAAAAATTACAAAAGGAGCAAGAAGTGTTTAACATAACTCGCAAATTTCATTCTATTTTTAAAGACAGACGAATTGATGAAAATAATAGATGAGATAACACAAACAAAAATAATGCTGAAGAATAAGGTGGATACATAAACTTTTTCCAATGTTTTGTTTGTGTAAAATTGCAACTTTCGATCAGGCCAAACTGTGGATATGATACTTAATTTCTGATTTCAATGAGACTTATGGGAGAGATTTTTTTCTGCTCCACAATTATTGGAAAATAATAACTATTGCTGGTCAGATCGGTTGATCTTGAAAATATTATTTCATAATTTGAATCATCAAAAAATGTATACATTGCGGTGTGCGTGTTCTTGTTTTTGCCGGCGGTGTTCCGCCCGCTCTGAACAAGCTCGGCGTGGAATCTTGAATCCGAGACAATGATAATAGATCAAATTCAACATGATGTTTAGTGCATCCTTTGTCATTGTCTCGGATTCAAGATTCCATGTCAAGCTTAGTCAGAGCGGGAGAAGCCTGTACGTTAGTTGAGTGCAAAGCATCGCCAGTTAGGAGCAACTTTTCATCTCGCTTCACTAGGAAGTCGCTAGTATCGCACACACACACGCATGTACAATGTATACATGTCATATTAATATGAATCAATAGATACGATTTTCAAGGTCAACCTAGTCTGACTGTCAATAGTTATTATTCAATCGATATTTAAAATGCCAAAACCAATCTTTTCACTAAGTTTCATTGGAATCGGAGGTAAAGTGCTACATCGACAGTTTGATCTTCAACCAATGTTTATTTCACTAGACAGGTATTATTCTCACAATTTGAATATGAAGTTCAGATTATTTCAGAAATATACAGAGTGCGATGATCAGTCTCATAGTATGAAAAAAATATTAAATTAAATGTTTGATTCGTTTTGTTCATAATCATTTACCGTATACTTCCTAGCGCACAGATTTTGATGCAAAAGTTGAGCAACAAGAAACATTGACTGCATCGGTTTTTGTCCAAAAAAAATTGGACTCAAATAGGGATGGCGGCAGTGTCACTACTGCCCAGAGGCGACAAGAAGGGTAAATCCGGCCCTGATAGTAACACTGACAGATCAGAGTGAAAGATACCAGCGAAAAAATGGGCGCCAGGACTTTAAAGAAGAACAGAAGATCTGAGAAGTCCAACTTAGCACAAAACTAAGAGAAAAATTGTAGTGAAAGTGTGAATAGGAGGAAAAGTTAATAATAACCTTAATGCAGCTAAATTTCAAACAGTATGATTAATTTTGTAGAACGACAATAACCAAAATTAGAATACAAGAATAAATAGGTTCTTTGGTTCACTTTCTATTGAATCTCCGTGAGTCTTGTTAGATTTTTCGTCGGTCTCAATATTTGGATCCTCTTAGTTCTTCTTGACCTTAGACTTGAGCAGTGCCTTCCTATCAGGTCTTTTCTCGGCAATTTATTTGACCCTGTATTTTCATTCTCAACATCTTTTTCTTCCAGCAATTGGAGCTCTTCCAGTAACCGAAGTACTGATAAATATTGCTGAATGCTTCTTTTTAGGGATATTTCCAGTCGTCTTTTGAGTTATAGTGGAGATACTGACAATATTTGGAAGATGTATGGATTGACTACCTGTAATTGTAATATGCGGCTGATTATCATTCGTATCTTCAATATCCAACGAAAGTACCGATTGTGTACTTGAAACATCTTGAATAGGTGTTGATTATGTAGGTCTCATCTAAGTATCATCATCCTCCTGTTGCTCAGACTGAATTATGTTTAGTTCATCGTCAAACATATGAGGGCTGAGTGGAAAAATTAATGCGGCCATAGAACCGCTTGCTGCTTCTCTATGTTAGATATCTGGTTGAATGCATTTTTAAAGAGTGCAAAAAATTCATATAGTGCTATTCCTTGTCCAGGATATTGAGCCATATACAGGTCGCATTCTTTGTTGTATGCAGACTTGAATGGTCCAAAAAACGTCAAGTCCAACGGTTGCATATGGTGGAATGTATGTGATACAAGAGACAGTAAGACGATTCCACTTCGGCAACATAATTGGTGACAATCGAGACTTACATTACTTTCGCGATGATGGACCATGGGACATTCCGTTAAACATTTCTCTTTTAATCTTTGGTCATATTGTCAAGAGGTGCTTGGAGCTCAGTTGCATCGGGTATACATCTGCGATAATATTAAATCACACCAATTCACCAAACACGTAATTCTTGCATAGTTTCAAGTTACTTTCAATGAAAAATCTCTTGGACACGTTCTATGAGTGGCTGGTATCCGTCTTGATAGATTGTATAACCCAAGTATTGAATCTTCTCTTATTCTAAAACACATTTGCTGATGTTGATGACTAGGTCATGCTCTTGGGAACGCTGGAAAACTTGCTTCAGATGCTCTTGATGTTGCTCATGCGATTCTGACATGACTCGAGTCCTCTGAATACTGAATCAACTGAACTTTGAAATATTTGTGACGCGTTGCGTAAACCAAATGACATAAAATTGTATTCGTACAGCCCATATGGTGTGTTAATTGCTGTTATCTTGTATATATAAGTTATATTGCAGAAAACCTTTGGCTAGTATATGATTATTGTTAAGCATGCATTTCTAGAATGTAATATTACTCTTGAAACATAATTTTCCTGTAGCATGTCGTTTGGAATAAGTTCAGTTTGTAATCAGTCTTGTAACAAGCAACATCTAGTTGCAACAAATAATAAAATATTATTTTTAAAAACAAAGTTATCGAAGATCGATTGTTAAGTGGCGCAGTCGGTAGGATTGCCAAAACAAATCTAACGCATATAGATTTGGTTCGTTTCAACGATTCAACGGCAATCAAATAAAGAATCGATCTCCTACTTCGTAGCAAATGTTCCTGACCATAACCGCACATCAGGACCGCAGCATCGTGACCGAGAGGACATCGGAAATAGCTTAGCAGAAATTACCTGGGGCTCACTTCACAGGCATCCATCTTCAACGGACATGAAGACGCTGATCTTGCTGTAAGTGCATATGTCTCTAAGTTCTAATTTCACTTCATCTGATACAAGCTCTGATTCTGACTCCGGCTCTAACAGTGACACAGAGTCGTCTCAAACTATTTCAAGTAACAAAATTGTTATTAAATCTTCTATTAAACCACCCACATTAATTATCAGTCAAACAAATATGACTGCCCCAGCATTGAAAAAAGAGTACCTCGATATGGTACCAGATTTCCATGGAAAGCGCGAACTCTTACCAAGATTCCTAGAAATCTGTGAAAAATTGCCTACTAAATTCTTCAATAAAAATGATGTCACAGATTTCCAAAATGAATATTTGATATCAACTATTTTATCAAAGATTAAGGGCGACGCAGCGAAAAATATCGCGAGTTGTACCATACTGATTGGCAAGAGTCAAAAGCAGCCCTAACTAATACTTATGCTGATAAAAGAGATAGTTTTACACTAGCTATTGAAATGACTGAGTTAAAACAGTCACAAAATGAGAGCCCATTTGATTTTTATAACAAATTACAACATTTGTTAAATCTTCAAATCTCCCGTCTGAAACTAGGTTCAACATCAGTAGAACAAGCAGTTTTGATTCCATACTTTCAAAATTTAGCTTTGAGAGTATTATTACGCGGACCTAAAGAGCCTATTGGACAACTTATGCGTACGAAAAATCCTCAGAATTTAAACTCTGCATTGAGTATGTTAACTAATGACTTTCAATTTGAAGAATCCCAGAAACCGCGAGTACAGAATTTCAATTTCAAACCACCATCAAAACAAATTGTACAAAAATCTGGTGGACCGCGACCACTATATTTAACAAGTTTTTCTCCAAATCCACAAAAACCATTCAATAGAAATAATGGGCAAAATTCGCAATTTGTAAGAAATAAAATTCCCCCTCAAAATCAGAACTCCACGCAAAATTATCCTAAGCCTACTCCCATGAGTATTTCTACAAATAATACTTATCAACCAAAAGCAGGGCCTTCCCAAAGATATCAAAGTTTGAAACCTAGACAAAACATTATTTCGGAGGAATTATATAACATAGACAGCGAAGACGTGACAGAATCCGAGAATCATATTTCCGAAACAGAACACGTCACTGAGTATGCGAATGAACCTAACATTAAATTCCAAGAAGATATGAACTTTGAAATCGATAATTTTTTAGTGCAAACTGCCTTGGAAAATTACACACAATAGAATTGCTTAATTTGACTAACAATCCAAACACACTACCGTTTATCATATTACCTGAAAATAATTCAAAAGTTCTAATTGATACGGGTAGTACAGGGTGAGGCAGAAAAACCTATCCGATTTCAAAACGATATGAAATTAAAACCAGTCAACTTGTCAAAAAAATTTTTTTATTAACATATCGCAAATTTTATGCCATTTTTAAATTTAAGTTTTGAGAAGCACATCACTCAAATGTCGTCCTTGGGAGCGGATACACTGATTTAGGCGCTCGCGGTAGCTTTCCATGACTTTCACCGTCATTTCCACAGGAATTTCTTCAATTGCCCGAGCAATTTCCCTTCGTAAAGCAAGAAGGGTCCTTGGTCGATGCTGGTAAACCTTTGATTTGAGGTAACTCCAAAGGAAGAAGTCACATGGAGTGAGATCCGGTGAGCGCGGCGGCCAGCCAAGATCACCTCTCAGGGAAATGAGGCGACAAGAAACAGTTCCCTGAGAATGTCCATTGATCGTCGCGATGTGTGGGCGGTTGCACCATCCTGTTGAAACCACACATTTTCCACGCCATTTTCTTCCATTTTGGGTCTAAGAAAATTTTCCAGCATGAAACAATAGCGCTCGCTGTTGACCGTTACGGTTTGCCCATTTTCTTCAAAAAAGTAAGGCCCCCAGACGCCTAGGCGGGTAAGAGCACACCACACAGTCACTTTTGGGCTATGGAGGGGTTCCTGATGGATTTCTCGAGGATTTTCGTCACTCCAATATCGAAAATTCTGCCTGTTAACGGCACCACAAAGGTGAAAATGGGCTTCGTCCGTGAAGAGCACAACATCGTCGTCTGGGAGTTCTCGGAGATCGCGACACAGGTTCGTACGGGTTTCAAAATCCCTTTCACTTAATTCCTGTGCAACAACCATTTTGTAGGGATGCATTTTGAGGTCCCGGTGCAAAATGCGCCGAATACTGCGGTTGGAAATCGCCAAAGCGAGCGAATGTTTTCGCGCCGAACGACGCGGGGAACGTTCAATCGCGGCTCTCACATTGGCCACGTTTTCAGGTCCTGTTGCTGTCCTAGGACGTCCAGGCGACTTCTTTTTCAATGCTGAACCCGTCTGTCTAAAATATGACACCCACACTTTAATCGTAGCGTGATGTGGAACAGGATCATGACGCCCGAGTCCGAAATGAATTCGAAAAGCACGTTGTGTAGCAATTATCGAACCGTCGCATTCGATAAACCGCTCAATAACAAAAGCACGATGTTCGCCAGACCAAGGCATGTTGACTACTGACAAATGGCATAAAACCGGCTTTCTAACGGTTTTTACCCCACTACTCTACCTGCCCCCTCTTCTGAGAAAAAGGGATTTGAAATCGGATAGGTTTTTCTGCCCCACTCTGTACAAAATCATTTGTAAAACCAAATATTGCTTATAAATATTTCAAAAGTAACATTTTCAAAGATCCGTTTTGAATTTCATCAGCACACGGAGCTTCGATAGAACAATTTAGTACTCTTATACCTATTTCTAAAATATTTAATATAAAAAGAGATGGTAATTTTTGTTTAAAATATCACATGTTTAATTTTCATGATAAATTTGATCTGTTATTGGGTTTAGATAATATAAAATTATTAAAAATTGTTATTGACATAAATAATAGTATTTTAATAACTCCAAATTCGAAAATTAGAACTCACTATCTTGAGTCAAATCAAAATAATGTAATTCCAAATAATAACTTGAATATTATAGATGATGAACAGAATTCTAACACTGTTATTACATCAGACAAAATTTATTTAGAATCACAATCAGAAAAGGTGGTTAAAATAAAGGTTAGCATGAAGACAGGTGATATAATAATTCCAAAAATTAAAACGAAAAATTTTATAATACCATCGTGTATTACAAAGGCAGAAAATAACTATGCCGTTTGTACAATAATAAACCCAACAGATGACAATATTCATATCGATGTATTAAAACCAATTAATGTCGAATTATTTGATAATAATTATGAATCTTATTCAAGTCCAAACTCCAATTTAAATTTTTCCCAAACAGAAAAGATTAAATTTGATATTTCAAAAATTAGGAGAAATCATATGAATTCAGAGGAAGAATTCGCTATAACAAAATTGATTAAAGAATACTCTGATATATTTCATCTAGATAAACAAATGCTTTCATTCACAAACGAGATTAAGCACACGATAAGGACTAAAGACGAGATCCCCACTCACACGAAAACTTATAAATACCCTGAAATTCATAAACAGGAAGTCAATAATCAAATTCAAAAGATGTTAGAGCAGAATATCATTGGTCCGTCAAATTCTCCTTGGTCCTCACCGATTTGGGTGGTTCCTAAGAAACAGGATGCATCAGACAAACGTAAGTGGAGAATTGTTGTAGATTATCGCAAATTAAACGATAAGACAATCGGTGACAAATATCCCTTACCGAATAATAATGACCTATTAGATAAATTAGGACGTTGCCACTATTTTACAACGCTAGATTTGGCATCAGGATTCCATCAAATCAAGATGCACCCCGACGACATTTCTAAAACAGCATTCAATACAGAAAATGGTCATTACGAGTTTTTGCGAATGCCATTTGGGCTCAAGAACGCCCCTGCTACCTTCCAAAGAGTTATGGATCACATTTTAAGAGGGTTAAACAATCAAAAATGTTTCGTGTATCTAGATGACATTATAATTTTTAGCACAAGTCTTCAGGAACACGTAGAGAATTTGAAATTAGTATTTGATGGATTGAGAAAGGCAAATTTTAAGATTCAGTTAGATAAATCGGAATTTTTAAAGAAGAAAGTTGCGTATTTAGGACATATTGTCACACCTTCTGGAGTTAGACCTAACCTCAATAAAATCATTGCCATTCAAAATTATCCGATCCCAAAAAATACAAAACAGATAATAGGATTTTTAGGTTTGTTAGGATATTATCGCAAATTTATTGAGGATTTTGCAAAATTGACCAAACCTCTAACTAAATGTTTAAAAAAAGATGCTGTAATTAACATACACGATCCACCATATGTAGAATGCTTTGAGCTTTGTAAAAATTTATCAATTGATGAACCGTTACTTCAGTATCCGGATTTTTCCAAACCTTTTAATTTAACATGCGATGCTAGTAATGTAGCTATAGGAGCAGTTTTGTCACAAGGCCCTGTTGAAAGCGATAAACCGGTAGCATACGCAAGTAGAACCTTAAACATATCAGAAAGTAATTATTCAACAATAGAACGCGAGTTATTAGCGATCGTTTGGGGGACGCAATACTTCAGACCGTATATTTTTGGACGTAGATTTACTATTATTACTGACCATAGACCGCTTCAGTGGCCTTTTTCACTCCGACAGTGTAGTCTGAAATTAATAAGATGGCGATTTAAATCAGAGGAATTCGACTACGAAATCGTTTATGAAAAGGGCAAGTTAAATACTAATGCAGATGCTCTCAGCCGAATCCCACAAGAAATTGATAATTTAGAAAATTTATTAGAAAATGAAAAATTAACCGAATATCAAAATTATATAAATAATAGGCAGAAAAATTTGAGTTATATTGTAAATATAACAGAAGTAAATGATGATTTACTTAATTCACCATCAGACAGTAATTGAGCCCATTGCGTTAGTAAAGACCTTGGTATGTTCAAAGGAGTAGCACGAAAATTCAAAAAAACTTTTAAGAATGTTGATAAATTGAAAAATCAGAATCCTAAATTATATGATTTAGTTTATTTGAAAGATAAGAATAGATTCATTATGTATCTTATAACCAAGAATAGATATTTTGATAAACCCACGTCACAAGATATATTTTATACATTATTAAATTTTAAAAATTTCTGTTTGAAACATAACATCAAAAAAATCTGTATTCCTAAAATTTCATGTGGCAGAGATGAACAAAAATGGGTTGATATCAAAACAATGATTCAGTATGTTTTCCATGAAACAAACATCGTGATAACCGTATATACAGGGTTAGATTCTGAATCAATTTCACGAGTTGACCTTTACATTAACGAAACAGAAAATATGATAGCACTTGAAAAGTTCATCAATGATTTCAATGAAGAATTAAAGAACAAAACGAATGATGATGAATGTAACTCACTAATTGTTGAGGTAGATAAAAATTATCAAAACCTTCCTATTGACGAAGTCGACGATAGCGGTGCAACAATTCATTCAAATACAGAAAATCCCGTTGTCGGTATTCCCATTGTTGATTGTCCGGTAAATTACGGAAAAAATCAAGTAATTATTACAGAAGTTGAGTATGATCCTTCAAACCCCATTTTGACTAGACTTCACGATAATAAGCAACGAATTTCATTACAAATATCAAAGAATAATTACCAACAAGAAATAATAAATTTTGTGAAAGAATTTATAGTACCACGTGTTAACTACCATCTTTATTTTGAAAGCCCGTTGAATGAAAAATTTCGTGTAGTTTTACAAAATTATTTCAAAAATTCTGAAATTAGAATGATTAAATGTACTGAGAAATTATTAGATGTGATGGATGAAAATGAATTTATTGAAATTATCCAAAATTATCACGAAGGGAAATCGAATCACAGAGGTATAGACGAAACTGAAACTCGGATAAAACAAAAATATTATTGGCCCAATCAGAGAAAATCAATTCAAACCTTTATTAATGAATGCGAATTATGTCAAGTTACCAAATATGATAGGAACCCTCTGAAATTGAAATTTAATGTAATTTCAACTGCAATAATACCTTTTCAGATTTTACATGTAGATACAATAACATTAGAAAACTCTAGATTTTGAACAATAGTAGATTCGTTTTCTGAATTTTCTCAAGCGTATAAAATGAGTTCTGGTCAAGGTATAGAAGTGGTAAATAAATTGGTGAAATATTTTACGCATCATCCTATTCCAGAACAAATAATATCAGATAACGGATTAGAGTTTGAAAATTCTGTTTTGCAAGAATTATTAGAAATTCACAAGATTAAAATTCATTTTATAAGTTCGCAACATCCAGAGTCTAACGGCATAATAAAACGTTTTTACTCGACACTCATAGAACACATTCGTCTTTTTAATAATCAAGGTTCATACAAAAATGAATTAATTGAAATTAAGGTCGATTATGTAGTACTGGCATATAATAACACAATACATTCGTTACAAAATTAAAACCTATTGAGATAATTTCTGGTCATATAGATTCTAATTCACCATTTAATATGGAAATAGATGAACAATTGATGAATGATTATATTATTGGACAAAAGAATAAAATGAAAATACTTTATCAAAAAATTAATGACAAAATAAAGATAAAATTATAACTAAACAAAATGAAGACCGAGAAAGTTTACCTGATATTCCCGAGCAAGTATTTGTAAAAAATAGACAGAAGCAACAGAAAACAAAGAACAAATATAAACCCGAGCTCACGAAAGAAATTGATACGAAATTAAAAACTGCAAAAATAAAGCCCCGGCACGTTAATACTAATGAAAATATTCACCTTTCGAATATAAAACGTCCGAAAAAGAAAACTTATCCATTTAAAACCGTTCCAGGTTGTTCGCAGTCGCTCAAGGAGTAAACATTAAAATTGTGACCGAAAACTTAGGGATACTACCAATAAATTTGGGACCTGCAAAATTGGAACGAATGAAGCACACATTCGTGCATCATTATGATTTAACACCTTTATATGATAAATACAATGATTTGAATATACAATATCAAAATTTAAATTCAACCATTTCGAATAATACTATTTATGATAATGAATTAGCAAATTACAAGAGAATAATAAAATTCCTGCAAACAGGCATTGATGAAAAATCCGAGAATATAGAAATACATTCAGTTAATAGAAGAAATAAAAGAGGAATCATCGATGGTTTAGGAACAATATTTAAATCTATTACTGGTAATTTGGACGCGGAAGATGGAAAGAGATTTAACAATATCTTAGAACATCTACAGAATAATGAAAGAAAATTACAAGATCAAATCAGTATGGCTTATAGTTTGAGTGGTAAAATCATACAAAAATTCAATGGTACAATTCAAGATATTCAACGCAACGAGGTGCTCTTGAAATCAAAGATTGAATATTTGCATCACCTTATGATGAATAAAATCGAATTAGATGAGATAATTATGACAAAAGATCTGCATAATCAATTCATCATGATATATAACACCATATTAAATGTTTTGCAAGATATAGAAAATTCAATAACATTCTGTAAATTGAAGTATAATTAAACCACAAGAATTATTTTCAGAATTGAGACAAATAGCTAATTATTATCCTAATCGATTACCATTTCAGCTAAAACTTGATAATCTATTGGATTTCGAATCAGTAATTTCAGTTAATTGCAAAATAGAACATCCACGAATAATTTATTTTATTTAAATGAGTTCTGAAAAGTTTTTTCCTTCATTATTTTATTTCGTTACCAATAAATTTTGAAAAACAATTTGATCTTTATTATTTGCATTCAATACCTACTAGAGTCGAATCAGATTTTGTAACAATAATACCTGATGATAGGTATCTGTTAAAATCCAGGGATAATGAAATTAGACCTCTTGATGACATTTGTGTTAAAAGTAAGATCTACCAATGTCCCAACACATTTCAAACGCATAATAATCCAAAATGCGAAAATCAAATACTACTTGAAGACGATCCCAATCAATGCCAGTATACCAAGCTAGAAATCAAAAGGAACCAGTTGAAATTGTTCCCGAAATCAATCAGTATTCAGCTGTATTTCCTGAGGAAGAAGGAATCAGAACGAAGAAGCAAGGTGTAGAAACGAAGATGTTATGTGGTATATTCCTAATTGAAAATGACAAATGTGAAGTGTATTTCAAGAATCAGTTATTAACTCACAAAAGTGAAGCAATTGGTAAACCATTGGTGATAAACAATGTTAGAATGGAATTGAAAAGTAGCAAGAAATCAAATTTGACTATAAATTTAAAATCTTTGAATTTAGAAGAAATTCCTATTAATTCCTTACCAATTATAAGTGATGTACAATCAAATTTTCACATCCCCAGCATATGAACTGTTATACTTTATTTAGGGATTTTTGCAGTAATGTTTTATTGCATTTTCAAGTGGATAAAAAACTTCTACTTGAGAAGAAAACCAACTTCGAACTTACCCCTAGAGAAAAAGGATATCCGCCTACAGAAGAGGCTCCATTTTAGGAAGGGAGGAGTTATATTGCAGAAAACCCTTAGCTAGTATATAATTATTGTTAAGCATGCATTTCTAGAATGTAATATTACTCTTTAAACATAATTTTCCTGTAGCATGTCATTTGGAATAAGTTCAGTTTGTAATCACTCTTGTAACAAGCAACATCTAGTTGCAACAAATAATAAAATATTATTTCTAAAAACAAAGTTATCGAAGATCGATTGTTGAGTTATATATATATATATATATATATATATATATATATATATATATATATATATATATATATACATTTGGCACATCGATATATATATATATATATATATATATATATATATATATATATATATATATATATATATATATATATATATATATATATATATATATATATATCGATGTGCCAAATGTATTTGATATTTGGCTCTAACTAGATCCAAGATCGGGAATACTTTCTTATCAAGTGATCGTTGAAATAAATTCTGAAGTAGTGGATTTGAGTATTCATCAGGTTTGGTCTTCGCGTTCAACTTTTCATTATAGCCACAGACGCACCAACCACCATTTTTTTTGGCGTGAGGTGAACTAGGCCTGCCCCCGGACAACTCGAAGGTTTTATTCTATTTTTCTTGAGCATGTATTCGATTTCAGTTCTTAGTGCTTTTGATTGTTGGCCTGCCAACTTCCTAGGCCATTTAGAACTGGAGGTCCACTCGTTCCAATGTAATGTGCAACTGAAAATATAATCTCCTTGCGCGGAGTTAAATCAACGAGATCTCTCAGCAAGTTGGAGTAAGTATCTTGTTGATCAAGAGCAGAGATGCGTTACATAGAGGTTTGCAATACATCACCTTTTGATGTAAAAAACGTTTTGGAGTCGATGAAACATCGTTGACGGAGGTGAATTACTAATCCAAAATGTACCAGGAAATTATTTCCAATTATGGCTGTTTTAACATCTTCTATCATGGATGACCACTTGAAAAATCTGCGCAATCCAAAATCCAGCTGCAAGTTGGCAGCATATAGACTAATGGGATTAAGGTCTCATTCTGCTTCTACAAGACTTTGAAGTTATACTGATACTATTGAACCTGAATATACAACAAATTTCATTTCATTTATTTTATCAAGACGGTATTCTTGTTGGATTGCATTGCTGTCGCCTCCTGTCTGCGCTAAGGATACCTTACTTAGTTTCCTTGCTTTTCAAGAAAAATGCAACTTTCTTCACACTTATCTGCTTTGCTCCCAAACCGTTCATGGAGGTAACATATTATATTGTTTAATATAGGTGTCAGTTGTAAGATCGAGTTTTTGTTTGTGATCTGTCTCTTGGTGTATAATCTCGGCTTCTCCTGCTGCTTGTTAGTTTTCTTACTGACACTTGTGAAGCTTTCACTGCTTTCTCTAATTTCTCTATTTGTTGATTTGTTGCAAGTTTACCTGGACTATCTGCAGCGTCGTATTTCTGATTTCTAACAGCCAGTACGCTCGGTGTTTGATTGATTTCAACTGAGCAGTCAATTAAGATTGCTTTTGTAAGACTGATTTCTATGTTGGCTTATAGGACAAAGCAAACATTGACTGGTAGACGTTTTAACCATAGTGAACATAAGATATCTTATGATCTCTTATCATAAGCTTGATCTTGCATTCTGAAAACAGCTGTGATGGTTTATTGTCTCCTAGTTCTATGTCATCAAGTGAAACTTGTTATTGCTTCTCTGGAGTTGTATTCAGTTGACTGATTAGACCTTGTTTAAGTGCCTTGTACCTCTCTGTTGCAGAAGGTTTCTTTACTATGTCCGAAAAATGTTGTAGCAGTTCCGAATTGATGTAGGAAATTACTGTTCAGTATTTTCAATCATTACTAGTAATCCTTTCTTGATGAAATGCTTCATCCACCTGAATGAATCAGAGCGCTGGATCTTGCTTGCAAGACGGCGATAGCCTTATCTCTATCGAAGCTACTCCACTCTGCCAAGAATGATCCCCTGTATAACTATGTGTTGAGTTTGTTAGTCGTGAATTATATCGGCTGTCACTATTATGTCACGTCGGGATCACCACTATAGATTATTTTATTCAAATCTATGGAATTGTCTAAATTTGATGAATGTATTTATTATCAAAATTTGAGCAATCCAAAACAAGTCGACATTTCACATAAAAAATTCTACTACTGAAAATTCTTCTGTTTTTTCCGCCGAAATTTGTGCAATACAGCCACACAGCATAATACCAATTTTCAAAACTATCCATCCAGGATAGGAACAGCTGAAATCTGAGCTTATGCTTTCTTGTAAGAGTTCCAACGTTTTTTACACACATATATTGGAGATCAAATTTTATATGCTGAAATAGGTAGCAATTTGCGAAAATGCATGAAATCTTTCCTATTATATGAGACATATCCTATCTTATGTTGGAGTAGTCAGTTCAATTGTTATGACGAACAAAATTGCGAAGCTTCTCGCATTGAATGACAAACTGCTACATTCATTGAAATTTTCCCAGAGAATTCATCAGGCGTTTCTTTGACGGGATAAAAATTTGTAGAATTCAATTACTTTTATAAGTACATAAAAGAAGCAGCAGAGATAGCTTTATCAAGAGTATTCTCTTCTTGGAAATGGTTAGATCTTTTGTTCCGATTCCGTCCTGATTATAAAAATTCACAAGTAGCAAAAGATTATTGTTATATTGTAGATAAAAAAATAATAGAAAAACGACGACAAAATTTGATGGAGGATCGGAGAGTAGAACAACCAGAAGACGATGCTGGTTTGAAAATGAAAAAAATATATCTGGATATTATGCTCAGCGAAACAATTGACAATGAACCAATTGCCGATAGTAGAATTATGTGGGAAATCGTCACAGTCACAGTTGCTTTATGTTAGTAAATATATATAACTCAACCATAATGATGAATATTTCAAATTATAGGGAGTCGAAACCACAGCAGTTTGGATATCCTTCGCATTATATGAGCTTTCAAGAAATTCTGATGTACAAGTAAGTGAAATAACACGTAAAATATTTCTAAATATACGTATGGTTCTTGATTATTCAATAAAGTTTGTGATTGCTTCAGTTTGCATGTATGTAAGCTATCAATAATCTCTCAGTAAACTAAAAATATGTGGACAAAATTCACACTGTCTTACTTGATTCAGTGGAAGAGCAAAATTCAATTCGGAAATCGTGATACAGACTTTACACATCACTGAATCCGAGAGTGAGGTTTGTGATGAAATAACATGTATAGCAGTAAAATTATCGAAGAACACTCTTGGTAATTTTGTATTATAATCAGTTCACAATGTTCAGTATCCACACTCAAGAAAATGTGAAAAGATAATTTGTGTGTAGTATTGATAGTTGATCCTTTTCTCCATCCAATTCACAACCTTTACGTTTAAAATAACTGTATTTATTTCTATGAGAGCAGGATCTCCACCAAATTTGATAAATTTTAGCACAAAATGATGGATGCGTAATTATTCTGGCTCACCAGTTCAATAAACTCATAGTTTAGATAGATGAATCTAGTTTTTCTGATGTAGCTACGATTATTCAGCAATTTTAACTTGTGTGAGTAAATGAAATGAGTCTATATTCAAAATTCGTCAAGCCATCGATTCTAAGCGGTTAATACTTGACTATGATATTTGTGAGTTCTTAGGACTTTTTGGGTCATACTCATGCGAGAAGCAAGCTTAGTCTTAGCAAGGGCTTAGCAAGAGCTCTTGAATATTCTAAATGTTCAGGAAAACAAAGTCATCGAGGTTGGAGCAATAGCATTACAATACTAACAAATTATGGAAGAGCAAATTTTAATTAGGGTCATATTGATTCAAAGATAACAATGGGGTTAAACCGGTAGTAAGTTTTAATTCGTGAACTTCGATTCAATAAAGAATTATTTCTGATGGTTTTGCATCGCACTTAACTTTTTTATGGCTGTATTAAATTTGTGGACCCCTTTCATTGCAAAATATGTTGATAATTTGATTACTGCAGTTCCTGAATCTGAAATCAATGAAACACTGTCAATATTCAACTATTTTAATACACATATTAAGTTCACTGTGGAAACTGAGGTTGACGGCCGTTCATCATTGCTTGATATGACAGTTATAAAGAAAAATAATTGTGGCATCACCACCAAATAGTATGAAATGCCTTTTGCTAGCACCAGGTACTTTAATTTCAGATCAAACCATCCTAAAAATAGATTGATTGATGTAACATAAAACAGATAAAAATCTGAGATCTATGTTAAGTTTTAGCTTCTTTTGGAATAAATTACGCTTGATTAAGGCTGTACAATTAATTTATTCATTTTGTGAATAATTTGCAATGCTTACAAAGCAAAAAATACTTCTTGATAGATTACCCTATTCAATTATTATCCAAAAACCTAAGATGAACTGAACTACTGCGATATTTTATTTAAACTTGATGAATGTGAACACTTGAATATAAATAAATAATCATTGTTTCACATTCAACTTTCTAATAACAATTTATTAAAGGAAACACTATTTTAACACTCCCTTTGTTTACTTTAATATTTAATGTTCTTTTTTTTTTATAGTTCATTTCATCTTTTCACATTTTACTATAGCATAATATATTCCTAAGCTTTCGAAATGTACACCATGGAAGCGGTTTTGTGAGGATGTCTGCTAGTTGATCGCTGGTATGTACATACTCCAATTTGAAAACATTTTCTTCGAACTTCTCTCTTATATAATAATATCGCATCTCTATGTGCTTGGATCTTTTGTGATAAACTGGATTACGTATGAATTCAATTGCACTCTGGTTATCAATATATAGAGTTACATTGATTTCTTCGTTGCTGCATAATTACCCGTACTTGAAACTCCCATAAATGCCAATTGCTCGCGCCTTGTGGACGACTAACTCGCGTCAGCTCGTTTTCCATCGTATTGACTGTGAGATTTCAATTTTCACTGTTGCACTTGGCGGAAAAATCTCATTTGCACTTTTTACGATTTTAAACTTGCAATTTCTTTTATTCCATTAAATATCGTACAGGACACATTACTGGGCCCATAACCTGTTGAGTTTTAGCTTTTTTGGAATAAATTAGGCTTGATTGAGGCTGTACAATTGATTTATTTATTTCGTGAATAATATGCAATGCTTACAGAGCAAAACATACTTTTTGACAAATAACCATATTCAATTAATATTCAAAAACATAAGATGAAATGAACTACTGCGATATTTCATCTGAACTTGATAAATGTGGACACTTAAATACAAATAAATAGTCATTGTTTTACATTTAACTTTCTAATAACAATTTATTGAAGGAAACACTATTTTTAACAATCTACATAGTTTAATATACAAGATTTCATGTAATGATTTCGATACACATTGAACTGAACAAACAAAATGTGAGTTAAAAACGTATATGCAAGGGCACAATCGTAACTTTGAAGAACCTACAGCAAACGCTTCCAAATGTGCTGTAGTAGGGCATTGAATCAATACTGATTATTCCGTTGATTTTGAAAATGCCTGTATCCTTCACAATTGAACTATCCTCAACAAAAGACTCACGCTTGAGATGCCATATATAAAACAGAATAAGAGTAATGGCAAAGAAAAAACTGATACTCTGGCATTGAGAACAATATTCAATAACATTGTGAGGTGATTTGTTATGTTGCTCTATTAATTTCTCGTCCCAGTGGCCATATTCATCCTTCTCCTTCGCATCCTTATGTAATATATCTTTATTGAATGTCTTCTTCAACCTACAGTTTTTTTACTTGTTGCTGTTTTGCACATTGATGTTATGCGTGTACGCGCATTCTTGATCATGTCACTTGGTCTTGGGTGTCCATAACTGTTGGCTGTTGCAATTTGATTTTTTCTTGAATTTTTCAATGATCAAAAAGAAAGTTTTACGTCTTTTATTCTTCTATTTATCATTAGTAATTTTGTGACTGAATTCCCTCATCTCAATTTTTCAATATTCAGCTTACAGTCAGCATCATCCAACAAATACAATATTGAGAATATCTGTAAATTTGAAATTGCATAGTGTGAATTGTATTATAAGAAACTTCAATAATTTTGTTTTCTATAAGTGACGTTGCGTAAGAAATTAATCGAGCGCGAAATTATTTTGTTTCTTAATTGAAATAATCAACTGGTTAACTTCAATATCAGTTTAAGATTTGTATTAACTTCCCAATCGATGTAAGGAGTCATAAATAAATAAATACGGATATCAGTTTAATACATATATTATAATCTAGTGAAAATCATGTATTGAAAGTTCAAGTTCTTGGTTACAACTGATGTGACAAAAAAACCACTCAAACTCTACCGCCCTAGATCCAAGCAAAAGGTGGTCACAAGGGCCAGAGGAAAGCAATATCCTAAGTATAGATAAACCAAATCTTAACATAGAGACATCAGGCAAGCAATATTCTTATCTCAAAGTCAAGTGCTTCTAAGATCTGATGCTTTGCAGATGTGACGCTATGAACTGTCACAACAAATAAAAATGTTAAAACTCAAAATTATGTATAACCATAAATGAGAAAATTTGTTTAAGGATAAGTGATTTTCAACATACTTCCCCCGTTGAGAGTATCAAACGATCAACAAAACAATCAAGTTTAATCAAGTATTTATAATATGTAAAAGTTACTAAGCTATGATTTATTATATAGGTTCATCTTAAAGTCTTTAATTATAATTTAGAGAATGCATGCACACACATACAAAAACTGGAGTAGTTACTCCCGAATGGAGCAAACCTCTTCAGGTTTCACTACACTGCACTGTTAGGCTTGTCGTTGCACTCATCATGCATGTTAGGCAAAGGAGCCAGATGTCAAACACTTCGCGCGTATACTTTTTTACCGATACGCACCTCAACGACCCGCACTATTTTGTCTCTACCCGGACACAACTTGACTACCTTGCCTAAAGACCACTGTAAGGGTGGCAAGTCATCATCTTTTATGAGTACAATAGTTCCCACACGTATGGAGTGCTTACCGGTACTCCATTTATGGCGCACGTTCAGACCGCTTATATATTCTTTATGCCACCGGTCCCAAAAATCGCGTTTCATGCGAGTGACATATTCCCAATTGGACAGCCGGTTTACCGCAATTTCACGATTATCTTCTTCTGCTAAACTCATAATTGATTTGCCAATTGGGAAGTGACCGGGAGTGATTGGAATAGGATCATTGGGATTACATGATATGTATGTCAAGGGCCTAGAATTTAAGATTGCCTCAATTCTGGTAAGAAATGTCTGAAATTCTACCACAGTACACAATTTTTCTCCTACTACGCGCCGCATGTGATGTTTCATGGACTTCACGCCAGCTTCCCATAATCCTCCGAAGTGAGGAGAAAGAGGAGGAATAAAGTGCCAATTGATGCCTTCGTTTGCTAAAGAATTGTGAATTTTGCTCACGCTTGATTCAGTATGCAAAATAGCATATAATTTCTTCAGTTGATTATTGGCACCTACAAAATTAGAATCATTATCGGAGTATAAATTTTTGCATCTTCCTCGGCGGTTAATAAATCGAAGAAGTGCGCCGATAAATCCGTCAGTGGTCAGATCTTCAGCGATTTCTAAATGAATCGCCTTCGACCATAAACACACAAATACGACGACATATATTTTGACCTTCACCCGGTTCTGACGTTTCTTTTCTTTAACAAAGAAAGGTCCACAGTAATCTACACCCGTATTATAGAAGACATCTTGTGGAGTCACTCGATCTTCAGGGAATTCACCCATCTTGAACTGGGCCAGAACGGGCTTGCATTTAAAACAAACGACGCATTTAGAAACTTCCCGTCGTACCTGAGATCGTCCATGAATAATCCAGTATTCTCTACGTAGAGCATATAATGTAGATTGCGCACCTGAATGATAATTACGTACGTGTGCTTCTAATATTAGTAAGTTAGTTACATGATGATTTTTCGGCAATAATATTGGGTGTTTCTGAGAGGTAGGGATATTTGAATGCTGCAGCCGACCACCAACTCGTAATAACCCATCATTATCAATAATAGGAGATAGAGGCTTGATTAGACTATCCCGATTAAGTTCCGTATTATTCTTTAATCGAGTAATTTCCTCAGAAAAAGAAGACAATTGAACTAACTTTATAATTCGTACGTTTGCGGTGGACAATTCACTGACCTTTAGAGGCCCTTTATTATGATTATCAAGCTTAAAGTGCAAACCATAAGCTACTGTTTTCCGTAGTTTGATCATGCTGGAGAATTGTGTGAGAAATTCTATAGAGCTTGATACAGTGAAACAGGAAGACTTACGTAATTCAGGGATTTCTTTCACCGCTATTACTTCTAGGATCGGCCATAGATACTCAGCGAGGTGAAGCCAATGAGGCCCACATTTTCATTTATCATCAATTATAAATTCTGAAGGCAACTGTCCTCTTGAGATGGCATCAGCAGGATTGTCTTCAGATCGAACATGACGCCAATCGAGCGCGTTTGTTTTTGCTTGAACTTCAGTAATCCTATTTCCTACAAAAGTTTGAAGCAAATGTGAAGAGGTATCAATCCACAATAAATTACGATAGTCGAATTGGACCAAAAGACTGTATGATGAATTTTCATATTCATAGCCTTTTGGACAGCATCATACAATTCTGATAGTAATAGAGCTCCACACAATTCTAATCGAGGTAAAGATATTGTTTTTAAGGGTGCGACTCTGGACTTGGCGCACGACAAAACAATCTTAATCCTACCCTCATTGTCTTTGGTACGCAGGTATATGCACGCGCCATATGCTTTAGTACTGGCGTCACAAAATCCATGCAATTGATTCTCTGTGGGGTCCGTTATTATACATAATCTTTCAAAATGCATTGTATTGAGCAAATGCAATTCTTTATAGTAAGTTTGCCACTCAGTATGAATTTTCAATGGAACAGATTCATCCCAAGACACTTTACTATCCCATAACTGTTGCATAAGGATTTTAGCCTTAACAGTTACGGGGCTAAGTAGACCGAGAGGATCAAAGATTTTTGCGATGTTAGATAAAATAGTTCTTTTTGTGACCTTTTCGAGACCATTTGGCTCACTTATGTTATATTCAATCATGTCATTAGCGGCATCCCATTGTAAACCCAAAGTTTTTATTGTATTGTCTTCAAGTGATAATTTTGGCTTTACGTCAGTAGATGGGAGTCCTTCTAGTAGCCTTTACTCATTCGATGCCCATTGTCTCATCCTCAAACCACCAAGTGGAAGTTGTTTGCATAAACCATCACGAATTTCAAGAACTTCTTCAATTGTGCTACCTCCTGTTAGACAATCATCGACGTACATTCTTCAAAGAAGTGTCTCCGCAGCTAATGGGTATTTATGACCTTCATCTCGGGCGAGTTGCTGTAAGCCTCGTATTGCTTGAAAAGATGATGAGGTGATTCCAAAGATAACAACATTGAATTCATACACTTTGATCATTCCGTTAGAGTCAGTCCAAAAATTGTAGATACAGTTTCTCGATATCTCCTGTAAGAACATGTTTGTATTCTCGAAATCGAATAAGCGTCATGAATAGACTGCCTTGTAACATAGGACCAGTCATCAACTGCTCATTAAGAGATACGCCAGCGGTACTTCTTGCTGACCCGTCGAATACAATTCTTGATTTAGTAGTGGTGCTAGTTTCTTTGACCACACCATGGTGAGGTAGAAAGAATCCGTCATTGGAGTCAATTGGCTCCTTGACCTCCGTCATGTATCCACGATCAATGTATTCTTGCATAGCTGCTGAATATTGTCTATGAAACTCAGGTTCTCGTCGCATTTTACGGATGATTCCTTGCAGCCGCCTTTCAGCCATCAGCCGAGAGTTACCTGATGGTAGAGCGTTTTCCTTAGACGGTAGCGCTGAAATATAGCAGCCATCAGTGTCGCGAGTAAAGGTACGTGTGAAGTGCTCTTTACAAGCGATTTCTTCAGAAGATGCAAGAGTACCAGCGGACACCTCCTCTATTTCCCAAAATTTATTTAATTAAAAATTTAGGCTCGTAGCTTTGCAAGAAAACGAAGAATTTTCTTGTTTGTTATTTGCAACGCTTCCTCCAATGATCCAACCTAATTTAGTTTTTTGTGAAATTACGTTAGGATGCTTGGGATGCATACCTTGAATTTGACCGACAGAAAGCATGGAAAGAGTGGGTCCTGAGCTTAGCAACATGTCGACTTCTTGAGGCTTGTAATATTCGGGATCGGCTAATTTTATTCCTCTAGGAATGCGAAAATTTGAGGTATTTACCGATTCCGGAGGTTGCAAACCTCCAATGTTGTCTACAGTCAAAAAAGAGAGTGACTGAGAGAATTCGTTTATTCGTGATTTGAATCTCGCAATTACTAATAACTTTGTGGTTGTCACCGTGTCACTAATAGCGTTGATATTTACTTCACATTTTTCTGTCTGAAGTCCTAATTTGTTGGCGAATCTGGTTGTTATAAAATTTGAGCTAGAACATGTGTCTAACAAGGCTCGACATCGAATAGGTGCCCCATTTCAGTCTAATACTTCGACGATAGCAGTGGTTAGTAGATCTATTGCGGACCCGCTAGTAACAAGTACAGTTGAATATTTATCTGCTGACATTGTTTCTTTGGAAACTGTGGTCTTCAGAGGCATGGGTTCGGTATTTACCTGCTCCAAATGTCATGCAACAGAATTCACTACCTTCCAATCCTCGTCAGTTAAATGCACAAGGGTATGATGACCTTTATGACAAGTGTCACAGACAGCTGCTTTGCACTGGCGAGTTTTATGACCCGGCAGTAGACATACTGACGCGGCTCGGGCACACTTAATTCTATCTGGAGCTGTCTGCTTTAAGAATGTATCACATTTGTCAAGACTATGTGAGCTTTGACATTCAGGGCATTTAATATTGGTGCTTGAAACAAGGGTCAAGCGGTTATATTTGGAACCTGAGTTTTTTGTTCCATGAGAGGAATTATGATGAGTCGAGCGAGGCTGTTGATTGAAATGGAGTTACAGCTACTAAACGAGTAGCTTCTTCTCGCAAAAAAAATCTTCATTTTTGGGCATTTTTGAGTCTTTCATACAACGATTCCATTCACTTGTTGTATCTTTGTGTAGTCTTTTGATGATTATATGAACGATCACTGTATTCCATTGATCTATTTTTTCTCCGAGGGCTTTCATAGCTAATAGCTGTGTTTGTACACGGTTTAACAAATTTCTAATTTCCTAAGCAGAATTACCTTTCATCGGAGGGGTTTCTAATAATAAATCAAGATGTCGGAATATCAGAATGTATTCGATGTCGTATGTTTCTTCTAATAATTTCCAGGCCTCTTCATAGTTATCGTTGGTTGCTTCGAATGCTTCAATGGTTCGGACAGCTTCACCCTTCAAGGTGCGCTGCAAGTATTCGAGCTTGGTAGAAGGCACTGAACAATCTCTGGCACAATGAAACGTTTGAAATTGAGTTGCGACAATTTGTGTCACTTTGCACTTTGTAGTTTTCACTTTTTCTACTGATATCCGGCTCGAAGGACCATGTGAATTGTATTATGAAAAACTTCAACAATTTTGTTTTCTATAAGTGACATCGCGTAAGAAATTAATCGAGTGCGAAATTATTTTGTTTCTTAATTGAAATAATCAACTGGTCAACTTCAATCGTAGTTTAAGATTTGTATTAACTTCCCAATCGATGTAAGGAGTCATAAATAAATAAATACGAATATCAGTTTGATACATATATTATAATCTAGTGAAAATCATGTGTTGAAAGTGCAAGTTCTTGGTTACAACTGATGTTACAAAAAAACCACTCAAACTCCACCGCCCTAGATCCAAGCAAAAGGTGGTCACAAGGGCCAGAGGAAAGCAATATCCTAAGTATAGATAAACCAAATCTTAACATAGAGACATCAGGCAAGCAATATTTTTATCTCAGAGTCAAGTGCTTCTAAGATCTGATGCTTTGCAGATGTGACGCTACGAACTGTCACAACAAATAAAAATGTTAAAACTTAAAATTATGTATAACCATAAATGAGAAAATTTGTTTATGGATAAGTGATTTTCAACACATAGATGAAAATTAGAATTTTCCATGTGATGATTTAACGCTGCTCTTAAATACTGATACCGATGTACAAACAGCATCACCGATATCGATACCAATAATGATACAGACAGTGAAGATCTCAAAATATGTGAAAAGCTGCGAGTCTGAATTGGAAACAGACGCTCATGATAACGTAGCTACTATCTATATACGTATTAGTCGAAGTTATGTTCTAATCATCAGTTCTATCACAAAAAGATTGACTATTCATTTTATCACGCGCCTGGATGCAGCAACTGACAAAAACCGAATAGCTGAATAGAATTAATTCATAAAACGCAGGAATCTCTGAGCTTAAATAAATTTGCGGTGTTTACAAGAACAAACTTAGCAGGAGAGTAGCATGTTTGTGTGTGTCTGTAAATTAATATCGCTGATTCAGATATATCGGAGAACTCACGGTATCGCCTATCGGTATAGGATACATCTCTATACAGGGTGTCATGAACTATGTCATTGAAGATACAATAAAATACTACAAGACAATTTCATGCAGGACCAAAGGAGACATCTGATTATTGAAGAGAATATTTTTTGAAATTAGTGGTGCTCAAGCTACAACAAAAAGTTTCTTTTCTTCCAATAATATGCTACACACATTCCAGAGTCATTCGATAGTTTTTTTCTCTGAATTCAACCATGTACTCGTTGATACCCTCACATGATGAGAATATTGAGAGATTGTTCAATTGAAATCCAAATAAACTTCATTCTCATAGTTATTTTTCAGTAGGCTATGGGAACAAAATCTGCCATCTGTCAATTTGAATTATCCAATACATAAGTCCTATTGTTGCAAATTTCCATGAAGTGTACTCTACATCAGTAATAACAAAAGAAAATTAGATGGATCGCGTAGAAGATGCATGTGCTACTATAACACCAGAAAGAATAAATAATGCTATTCTTGAATCAGTTTTGGAGACATTTGAATTATGTTTAGAAAGAGATGAAAATCAGCTAGAACACTATTCATGAGGCTATTAACAAATAATTTGATGTATTTATGTAGCTCAATTGTTGGTTGAATTCAGAAAGAAATATTCTATCGAATGGGCCTGAAGAAATATAACTTTGTGTTGCAGCTTGAGAACTACTGGTTTAGGAAAACATTCTACTCCATTATTGAGTGTCATCCTTGGTCCCGCATGAAATTGTTCAATAGTATTTCATTGTAGAACAGGCTGTCATCTGTTTTGTATTATTCGAAAAATATATTTCTGATTTTAAATACTGAACACAAATTTAACACTGATTTTTCTATCTATTTTGATAATTGACCTTTACCAAGTGCACTATAAGTATCTGCTACACCCGTATCGGGGGGAAAGCGTGATTGATATTCATTTATTTCCCATTTATTCAACTCATGAGATTATATAATGGAACTATGAATTTATTCTATTCATTTGGAATAAACAAGGATCGAGAAGAAAAGCAATAAAATGAAATTATGATCAAATTAGTGCAAATAAGCTAATTATCAGTATAATAAAGAACAATTGAAGGGCTTGGTGCAAAAACCGGTCAATTCCATTTTCTTTCAATTCGTGGAAAATCAGATCAACAGTCTAGAGATATTGATAGCTTGAATATTGTTCCAAAATATATCTGTTAGTCATCAACAAAATATATTTTTTGCCAATGATTTTTAGATAAAAATATTTTAAACTCTTGGAGATAGGTGTTTTTTGCACCAAATCTGCAGAAATTAATATGATAGAGTAAACTAAGAGTTGGAATCTATTTATTGTGAAAGAATAACAAGAACATAGGCTTATATCAACTAGAGCTTACTCCAAAAAATATAAATACATTTCTAATACCACCCTCAATAAGGAAATAGTGGAAACAGTCATATTTTCAACAAAGTTAATCGAAAAATAAGACTTCAAACTGAAAACTTGCGATTCCAATTTCATCTTTGTCATTGTGACTCTCACTGTCATCTTTGTGTCGTTGTTCCTTATAATTTGCCACTATTACTAGCTCGTAGTACCACATATGCACTAGTGGCACATACTTCTTCTCCAAAGATGTCACATTTTGCAGCCTCTTTGATCTTATACTCAATGGGAAAGTGTGGTTTGTTTATTCTTAGATAATGATGGAACAGCATTGGGTTTTAGGAAGATAGTTTGTTTGACAAACTGACTGCCAAGATTCTAACAAACTTACAACTTCTTCGAAATTGAGGCAGTCAGTTCGTTATACATACATAATTCCATGTCGGGAAGAATAGGAATTAGATCATAACACGATATTTTCTGTTAACAATATTGCATATAAATTGGTAGCAGGACACGGTCATCTCCTACAGATCACTGATTCTCCACCCAAATACATGTTCAGGTAACTCCTTATCCAATTTATTGCCGTTAGGAGTCGTTGGATCTGACTGTTTCCTATATCAAAAGATGCGGAATAAGCGATTCTCTTCCAGCTTAGTCGACAGCAATCATAATGCAAGGTGTAAAATAGATATTATGAAAGTGCCTAATACAAAATTTGAATAATCTACGACTGAAACATAGAATTAATGCGGAAAATTCAAAAAGTCTATCATATAAAGTGCACTTCCGGCTTAGCCGATTGGTACAAAAATAGAAGATGACCATTCAAATGCTACAGTAATCTCAAATGCTGAATTCCAGTATCCTACGGCTGATCATTCTAGAATTATGCAAAAAATTCAAAAAAAGTTTCAAGTAAAGCGCACTTCTGACCTGGCCGATTCTTACAGAAATAGCAGATAACCACTCTGATACATCAAGTTCAAATACTGAATTTCAACATCCTACGGTTGATAATTATGAATTTATAAGAAAAATTCGGGAAAAGTTTCAAGTAAAGTGCACTTTCGGTACAGACGATTGGAATCATAATTCGAGGTGCACGAATAAACCTTATATCAATCTTAAATACAAAATTTCAACATTATACGTTCAACCAGTTTTGAGATTTGCGAATTACACACGCACGTACGAACGCACGAACATACGTACCGACATCAAGCCAGAAATAGTCAAAATGGATTCAGGGAGGCTCTAAACAGATATTTCCATCAAAATCTCGATAGGTGAATTCTGTCGGTTTCACAATATATACTTGTTACTTTGTACAGAAAGTAAAAATTTATTGGATTCTGTCAATCATCTGTGAATGCTTCACACTGTCTCTTCAATATTAATTCTCGTGAATTAACTGCTCATAATCAATGTTCTCGAGAGTCATTTGATAAAAAAAAACTCCTATTTTATCAGGAAAATATTCAGCTCTTCTGTCTAGCTCTCCTTTTTCTGATTTAGCATATATCTGACTCACTATGAATGTGATATTCTCAGATGGTACAGTCATTCTCAAAAATAGGAATATCTATTTCTTCTTCTACGGGATGCACAGAAGGGAAGATTCATACTATAATGCGGACAAGTTTGATCCTGAGAGATTTGTGACGGGAAAAGTATCCAGTCATCCATACTCATTTCTATCATTTGGTGCAGGACCAAGAATGTGTATTGGTATGTTGAATGATGTTCTGAAAGAATCATGCTATACTAACATGACTTACACATTCTAGGATATAAATATGCCATGTACCAGAGAAAGTGCCCATTATCGCGTCTTTCTCATGAACTTCGAAGTTCTGCCATCTTCTATAATACGTGAAATGAGACTTTATGCTACGGTTACCATGGCTACTCCACCAGAGATAACGCTTCGATTTAGAAAAAGACAATTTAAGTAGCATATTTAGTTCAAAATGTCAGTTGACTGATACAAAATGTAAACGACATAATAAGTGTACAATAAAATTTGGATTAATTTATTGTCGATATTGATTCTGGAATATTTTGTATTTGATATCACATGTTTGCATATGTACTGGTAAATTTCAGAGCAAGGTCAGTAGTGGGAATACAAGAACTCGCGCGTCTCTGAGCAAACAAGTGGCGCCGCAGCTTTTGTTATCTATATTTATTAAACAAGATAATTTGTTATTATTGTTATCTATACTTATTAAACAAGATAATGTGTTATTATTGTTGATAATATGTTATAAACAAGATAATTGTGTCGATAAAATTATCTGAGGCCAAGGGTTCTTGTTGCTGTTTGTTCATTTTCTTGTTTAAAGTTCTTGATGTCATATTCCAAAAGTTCAAAATATTTCAGCACTTATAAAACAGAACAAATAAGTCAAAAACGTAAAGAGAAAGAAATCTATAAATAAATTCTCTTATTGAATTCGGTTGGATCTGGTCGAATCCGGTTTCAAGGTTTGAACTTTAGTAATCTCATATTTGTTTAAGAAGCATATAAATCCTAACAAAATTTCTATTTTGACATATTCAGTATTCTAACATCGAAGACATTCAGTTGAGCTCTGCTATAGGCATTAGGTGAGCATGTAATTATTTCAAGTATTATCAGAAATTTATTGACGCAAATATATTCGCCTGTTTCCAGACATGGATTTCAACAAACTCAATGATATTGCTACATTAAAATGCCTAAAACCACGAATGAAAACAACAGAATTACAACTCGATAAGCTGTATAAATTAGTTCATGATAAAGCGGTCAAAACACGTTTTGGACGGAAAATAATTGCCGAATGTGAAGAATTTATCATCTATCTTCCCGGCCGCTTCGATGGATTAACTGACGAACAGATAATAGAGTTACAAAAATCTGTTAATGAATGGAGCATAAAATATACAGGAATGCAGGATCTTAGTATAGGGAAACAAACTACATTATTAGAATTTGTGAAGAATATCTAATTATTATTATGTAATAGGTACATGATATTTTGAATAAATGAATTATTTATAATATTTGTTTGATTTTACAATATATTGAAAATAGAATGTATTCAAAACCGCTGTCAGTTTACTGAAGAGCTTTGTTAAGTAAACATGTTTATTAAATTCAAACATCCTTTTTCAGCCCTAGTTGCGGGGCCATCAGGCTGTGGTAAATCATATTATGTTAACAATTTTATTGTGAATATAAATGATCTAAGTGATACGGTATTCAGAAAAATATCTTGGCATTACGGAACATGGCAGAATTTATATAATACAATTCAAGGAGTGAATTTTATCGAGGGACTACCAGATGTAGAGAATATGGACGGAAAATAACCACAATTGATTATTATTAACGATTAAATGAATCATAAAAATGTATCTGTTTTCTTCATAACTCAAAACCTATTCCATCAAGGAAAGGGCCAAAGAGATATATCGCTTAATGCAAATTACATAATTTATTTTAAGAATCCTCGGGATAGAGCTCAAATCTTACATTTGTCTCGCCAAATTTGTCCGGAAAATACTAAGTTTGTGCAAGAAGCTTATAGCGACGCGACTACAGAGTCTCACGGGTATATCATTTTCGACCTGAAACAATGTACACCGGATTGGTTGCGCTTCCGTACATCACGCGAAGGCTTAACTTATGTTTACATACCTAAAAAGAAGTATAAATATCAAAGTAAAGATATTCCCGAAGTCATATCATAAAAATGAGTGCTACCGTTACCAATAACAGCGATTTTTTGCACGCGCTGCATAAACTCAAACCAAAATATAGACAAGCATTATTGAAAAATGCTGATTGTAGTTCAGTCAAGTGTATTTGTGAGTGTGTATATAATATTTTGCATGGTAACATTTCTCTTAGTCGCAAGCAACATGCCGCACTTTTTCGACACAAGAAAGTTTTAAGAAAATCAGTCAAACGCGGTGAAAATTGGAAGAATAAAAAACGGGTATTGGTCCAGTCAGGAGGAGCATTTTTACCGTTTCTTTTCACTCCATTACTTAGTGGAGTTCTAGGTGCTTTATTTAAAAAGTAGAAATGGAGCATACAAAAAAAAATGGTGTTAATATCACCGGACAATTTGAGCCGTCTACGAAATAATAACAACAACAACAACGAGGAGAATCTACTCTCTCAACTTGACAAAGATATGAAAGATGTATTAAGCACAAAATTGAGCGATCATGAAAAATGGGCTCTCTATCAAGAAATTTTACAGAGATATCTATATTTTCAACAGAAAATAAGAGAGCCAATGAAAATTCCAATAGAATCACAACCAAATGAGAATATAGATTTACAGTCTCAAAATTCGGAGAGTTTAGGAGAGTTTGAAAGTATAGTAAGATTTCTACCTAAATTGCATCAAGAAAAAGCAAGAGTACTGCTGGAAATGCTAAAGTCCAATGATAATATTCAATGGGATGAGAAAGGAACAGTTTACATAAACAATAAACAAATACTAAATTCAAATATATCAGACTTGGTCGCTGATGTTTTGAGACATAGAAAGTATAGTAATCCCCCAGGGTGGGAGAGTTTTATCAATATTCTAAGAACTATTAATGTTCCTCTAGAATTAATCAATAATCCGAAAAGAAGAAAACATTTTATTTCTCAAAAGAGTGCTCAGAAACAAACTCCAAAAAAGAGACAATTGGATTACAATAGTGAAGAGAATTCTGAAAGATCCGTTGATAAAATAACAAAGTCTAAGAAAATTGCGTGGAAACGATTTACGTTGTAGCTATGAATAAGAAATTAGCGACAATTTATTTTGATCCCTCTCATCCAGCAAGGTTTTCGGGGGTTAATAAACTTGCTGAAGCTGTTAAAGATGAATATGATAAGAAGAAGATAATCAAATGGCTCAGTTCACAAGACGCATATACATTGCATAAACAGCTACGAAAAAAATTTCCGAGAAATAAATATAAAGTTTCAAATATAAATGATCTTTTCCAGGGTGATTTAAATGATATGCGGTCATTAAGTCGTTATAACGATAATTACAAGTACATTCTAACAATAATCGATGTGTTTAGCAGATTTGCGTGGGCAATTCCACTGAAAGATAAAACACCATCTTCAGTGATCACTGCATTCAAAACAGTATTTAACACGAGAAAGCCGATTCATTTGCAAACAGATAAGGGCTCTGAGTTTTTAGCCAAGACTGTGAGATCATTCTTGAAACAAAACGGTATCAAATACTATGTGACACAAAATCCTGATGTAAAAGCATGTTTTGTCGAAAGGTTGAATAGAACATTGAAAAGTAGAATGTACCGGTACTTCACTCATAAAAATACTTTCAGATATATCGACGTTTTACAAAATCTTGTTAGCGGTTATAATAAATCGAAGCATCGAACAACTAAAATAGCTCCCTGTGACGTCAATGATAAGAATGTATTAGAAGTATGGAGGAATCAGTATGATAATAAACAAAATCTAAAAATAAAAGAGGGCAAATATGCGATAAACGATATAGTTCGTATATCAAAATACAAACACATATTCGAAAAAGGTTACGTACCAAACTGGAGTGAAGAGTTATTCAGAATATATGCCATATTGAAACGAAGACCTCTAGTTTATAGATTGAAAGATTTGAATAACGAAATAATTGAAGGTACCTTTTACGGGAACGAACTGCAAAAAGTTGATATGACAGCTGATACAACATACAAAATTGATAAAATTCTAGCTGAAAAAGGAAAAGGTAGCAGAAAGAAACTGTTCGTCAAGTGGAAAGGTTATAACGACAATTTCAATTCGTGGATATCCGCCAACAGCATCAAATTACTAGAAAATGAATAATAAAGAGTTCTTTATTACTCTTTCAAGTAATAGTTCGTCAAAATATTCTCCTGAGAATAAAACAACACAATTCACAACACAACTACCACAGAATGTGAAGCTAAATGGACTTTGGAAGGTTGGTCTCTCAGAGGTCATTTACCCCTGTTTATTTTACAATATCAACGATAGAGAAAACAGAATATCAATGGGACTAGGAATATTTGACGACAAAGAAATAATTGTCAGTCAAATTCAAGAGAAAATTCCCTCAAAAAATTATGAAAATATAGATGACTTATTACATGAAATCAATGAAAATAAGGAAGTCAATAAGTATGCGGCATTTTCTCACGAGAAGAAAGAGAACCGAGTGCAAATCAGATTTAAAGTTACTAATGTGTATTCGATGAAATTATCACCGAGGCTATCCCTGCAGCTGAGTTATCCACCATTTGCTGATTGTACGCGACAGAAAACCTCAATCAATGTACCAAATTTAATGTTGGGTTTACCCTCGCAAATATATATTTATTGTGATATAATTGAGCCCCAACAAGTGGGTGATGTTTTCACACAGCTTTTGAGAATAGTTCATATAAAAACCGATAAATATGTGTTTGGATCTAATAAAATGATAACCTATTCTCAACCACATTTTGTCCCTGTGTTGAGGAGAGAGTTCACAAATATTCAAATTGATATAAGGACCAACGATGGTTTTCCAGCGCCATTCCAATTCGGTGTTCTTTGCATTAAACTTCATTTTGAACGCGTTGCAGAATGAAAAACTGTCCTTATCAGCAATACTATAATCTTCAAGCCGGAAGTGGCATAGGGACAGTATACCGTGGAAATCAGTTCCAAAGAGGACATGGGATAGGCAGTTTTTTCAGCGGGCTATTTAGAAGTGTTTTTCCTATGATAAAAAGAGGCATTGGAGCAGTCGGTAGGGAGGCACTAAATACAGGAATGCAATTCCTAGGCGATTTGAATGAAAATCAACCCGTTAGAGAATCATTCAAAAGACGCATATCAGAAGCAGGAGAAAATTTGAAACGAAAATCTGAAAATAAAATTGATACAATTATAAACGGGTCAGGCTATAAAAAGAAACGGCTAGCAAGGAAACATATTCATTCCAAGACTTCAGCTGGTGGTGTGAAGAAGAAAAACAAACGGTCGAAACGATCAGATATATTTGATTAAAATGGCATTTTTACATGTTCAATCATGTGAATGCATCAAGACAGAACTAGATCTATTCGCTCTACCTCCTACTCAAACAAGTATTGAAAATGGCCAGTGAATTAACTATAAGCCTTTATCATCAATAACTGAAGATGGACCGATTGAATTTGTTATTCCTGGTCAAAGCGAAGAGTACATTGACTTGTCTCAAACTATGTTGTACATAAACGCAAGGATTATGAAAAACGATAATGCTGAATTAGCTGACACGGATAACGTAGGACCTGTTAATAACTGGCTTCATTCTATATTTAGTCAAGTTGATATTTATTTGAATCAAAAACTTGTATCTCCTCCGAATAATACTTATGCATATAGAGCATACATTGAGACTTTATTGAATTATGGTACGATGCAAAGAAATCTCACCTTACCTCGTCTCTATGGTACGCTGATGATCCGACTAAATTCAATAACACAGACACAGAAGGCAATTCAGGATTTGCTAAACGTCAGACTTTAACAGAAAAAAGTAAAAGTATTGATATGCTTGGTCATTTACATGTTGATATATTCAACCAGGAGAAATTTCTTCTAAATGGTATTGAGATGCGTGTGAGGCTAGTACGCGCCCGGGATAATTTTCATTTGATAGCAAGTACAGGTATTTTCAAAATACATATAACGGAAGCTACTTTATTTGTTCGTCGAATAAAATTGAATCCCAGTATTTTACTAGCTCATAATAAAGCATTAGAAATAAGTACAGCAAAATACTCGATTACCAGAGCAGAGGTCAAGGCTGTAACAATACCAATAGGTATTCAAGGAAAATCAATGGATAATATCTTCTTAGGACAGCTTCCAAAACGCTGTATAATCGGATTTGTATCTAATAAATCTTTCAATGGCGACTATACAGCTAATCCCTTTAATTTTGAACATTCTAAAATGAATTATCTATGTTTATACGTGAATGGACAACAGTTGCCTTCAAAACCGCTGCAGCCATCATTTACAGACAAAAAGTCCTATGTGCATATGTATAATACATTATTCTCAGGAACAGGAATACACTTCGCAAACAGTGGAAATGGAATCAGCAGAGAAGACTATCCATACGGTTATTGTTTGACAGCTTTTGATCTAACTCCCGATTTATCGGCAAATACAATGTCTCACTGGGAACTCACACGACATGGTTCTTTGAGGATAGAGGTAAGCTTTGAAACAGCCCTTACACAAACAGTCAACTGTGTTATCTACGCAGAATTTGATAATATTATTGAGATAGACAAGAACCGAAATGTTATTGTAGATTATGGTAGCTAGTAACAATCATATAAAAGGCGTTACATATATTTATATTTTAAAACTTTAGTACAAAGTGTCATTCTGTTTCGAACAACCATCATGACAAGTTACATACTTGATGTACAGGGCTTCAACGGAAACTCAAACGAATTTGTAGTGAAAGAACTCCCTGTAGTTTCTATCGACGGTTTATATTTCCAACATTTCGTATTCAAGTCTCCATTCAACTTCAGAGATCTCAACGAAAAGTGTCAACGCCAATGCCATTGGCTGAAATATAACCACCATGGATTTGATTGGCAATATGGATATGTGGAATATAATGAAATATTTCATATTTTGAAAAATATTTTCGAAGGTTCGGATAAAATTTATGTGAAAGGAACCGAGAAGAAATCAATGATCGAAGGGGTTTTGGCAAGAAACAATTTGATAGACTTATCAGAACTGGGATGCCCATCGCTAAAAAAATTAGCGGAAAAGAAGACTCTCAGTGGTTGTCTGATTCCAAAATCTCAAGAAGGAATGAACTGCGCTGTGAGAAACGTATTTCTTCTGAGACATTGGTTTACTAAGTTTAATAAGAAGAATGAATGCTCTTCAAATAGAATCGATATTTCAGAAATATTTTCGAAGTGTAAGCCATTATGGAGTCTATGCCGCAAATAAGCTACCACATCGTGTAAACTATCCATGTACCGTTATTTTCAATACCGATCCGGACTTCAAGCCTGGAATGCATTGGGTGGCAATTTACATTGATCGATATGGCCATGGAATATATTTTGATAGTTTTGGAAGACCACCAATTGTTAAAAGTCATGAAATATTTTTGATGCGAAATACAAAGACTTGGACTTATAATACTTTTGTTCTACAAGACTATGGGACAACCGTGTGTGGTTATTATTGCTTAGTGTATTTACTATTTAGAATTAATAATTTGAACTATAACAATTTTGTAGAATTGTTCAATAAATTTGATAGATATGAAAATGATAGATTTATTAGATATATGTTCAATTATTATTTTAAAAATAAGGGCTTCTGTATTTAAATTTGGGATAGTAAATAATATGTGTTTAAAATGATCAAAATAGTTTTATTTGTAAATATGAAATTTTCTCCATTCCTGTTTGTGAATAAATAACAATAATGGTGATATAGATGAATAAATAAATAACAATAACGATAAAATGAATAAAATTGACATAATATAAATACCCAATCTAATCTAATTTCAATTCAGTTTGCGCCGTTTCATGCCATAAGGGAATGAATTTGAGACATTGGCAAGTCTCCTCTTCATGAAATTTATGCTGAATTTTTTTGTCTCTGTTTTTGTCACAACCCTATGGTCTGGAGTGCACCGGATATTATCACTACTTATGATAGGATTCCTTCTTTTATGGCCTAATACCAAATCTTTTGAACATTTAAAGTTAATTTTTTTTTAATTTCTATAATTTAGAGTGAAAGATTTCACTTTACAAATTTCAGTACTACTTCCATCCATCGGGCAATATGTTTTGTACGCATAATTTTAGGACATCCACATACAAACTTGCTGATAAATGTTCCAGTACCGAAACCAACTAATTCATCTGTAAGGTCGCCTAAAAAATTACCCGTAGGTGGTTCATATTGTCCTGGTGAATAGGTGTAGATTATGGAGTCGGTGTCGTAATATAAGATTCTATCCTGTAGCGCCTGAAGATGCTTGTAGAGCTCAAGACGGGCCAAGGTAGTCGTGTATGCGGCAATCACAACATTTACAGTTGGTAGTTGTTCCACTGATTCGGCTTGATATTGCCAATTCACATACAACAACCGCTCACCAGCAGGAATAATTTTATGGACGATTATTGACGGATTCGCCAGAAGCTCGTAAAGCTCCCCTGCTGTTGAAACAGTTGTTGTACGAGGGCGATTTCCAGCTTGTGCAAACTTTCCTGTTATCAAAGTGGAAAATATTAATTATTATGAAAGAATATGTTGTACTGATTACTTACCCCATAGAGAGTTCAAACAAATCTTAGCAACAGCTCGTTTTCCGGCATTTTTACTGATTAGGTTTGCATCAAGCTGAATTCCTTCATGTTCGAGAAATTCTCGGATGTAGACAGCCTTCGCCTCCTCAGTGGAACAACCTTTTGGATAGCCGGATGCTTCCTGCTTGATCTTCAGGAAATTGTTGATGTATTCAACGAATATACCCCCCGTTTTTGATGTTTTGTCGTATTGTGTCACCGCGTACTGCCAAATCTCGTGAACTTTTATAATTTTGTAGCCGTACTGTACAGCTGTTTTAACTTCGGCCGCAACCCAGGTTCCTATAAACTGTCTTGCGTCGTCGTCATGAGTACAGTCTTCTTGCTGCAGATTGTCACCACATGTCGCGCATAGAACGAACATCAGTTTTCCGTGTAATTTGCGGGGTAATACTGGATGATACAGATCAGTAGGAGGTAAAACAGTACATTTTATCAACCTTTCTACGCGATCTATATTATTATTAGGACATAATGAATCACATTCAGAGCCTACAAGAATTTCTGGATGGCCGATTGGATACGCGCCGTACTTGCTTATGTACGGATATAGTGAACATACATCCACATATTTGATTTTCTCAGCGCCTTCTGCTTTTTTGTATAAAACAGTATTCCCTGTTCTACCACCAAATAAAGCATCGCGAGGTTGTAAAGGTAAATTATTCAAAAGATGATGGTTTTTCAATTCAATTTCTAGATCTTTATGTTGTTTCAAATAATTCCTTAATTCACACTCCCAAATACTTATCAAATTATATCCCAAATTTTGAATTTTGTTCAATTTATCTTTTCTACTTCCAAATCTAAGCTCCATAGTCTCTTTGGTAGTACTATATGTTTGTTTGTTTCTATTTGTTTTGTAACAAGTACGGCAGCCATGATAAAAACACCCTAAAAACTCAAAAACTAGTTTATTTTGCGCATGAAAACCATCAACTTTTGAATAATTTCCAATTACAGCCTCTGAACCATGACCAGCATGTTCAATCCGTATGCCGCGTTCATTCTCCTGCGATATTAACCACTGCAAAGCTATCTTTGACTGGTTATCTTTGAGTCTATATCCGTTCAGTGGTATAATACCTATCGTATCCGGTTCTAGAAATAAACGCCGGAAGGATCTGTTACACGCTGAAGCAATGGTTACAGCCTTTGAAAATGGGCAGACTTTACAGTCGTTAATGAAAGTTTGTCTAAATTTTGTACACGCGCGACGCAGAATGTCGACGTCAGATACACAATACTCCACTAGATCTTTCTTCATATCAAAGAGCGCATTATTCTGAACCTGTTGATTATACCAGTCCAGAAAATTTTGCCTGCCTGAAGAACTCATGCTATCTAAACCATAATATTTGACCCCTGGTAAGGGTCCTACATAATCTGCATTATCCAAAGTATTGAATAAGTGGGGAAAATAGCCTTCTTTTATTGAATCGGATAATCCCATAGCCTCGGGTAAATTTGCTAAAGGCATTGCCATGTAATTAAGGGAGTCGATAAATCTAATATTTTTATTAATTTCGATCAATAATATTTTATTCCCGTTCAATATCAGTTTTGGCTTTAAATTCATAATTTCGACAAGATATTTCAGGATAAATTGAGCATCAAAAGATCTAGCATTATGAGCAATGCATGTCACCGTGGAAAATGATGTTCGCGGGGCCAAAACATATAAAATAAAATTCGCGATTGGATCGGTCCTGAATATTTGTTGCCTGATACCACATGCATTGCATTATATTTCTAAATCATCCACATTACAACAAGCTGAGCAAGATTGTTGGGTCACACATAGGTTAGCTACATGTTCGTTTTGTCCATCCACAATTTTGTCTTGTCGGGTTTCCAAATCATAATATATGAACAAATTTCGGTCTTTCATGTTTGTCTTGTCGGGTAATATGTAACAGTTGTGTGCAGGATTTTTATAACAATCACAAAATCGGCAATAGACTTCGCCACACACATGATTCTTATTTTTCAAAATATTATAAGTTTTAAAACATTTTTTACATGTGTGCAAAACTTTACATACAGTTTTTTTGTGATTGTTATAACAAACCGGCCCTTGAAAACTTCTGTTACATTCGTCACATTTAACTATTTGCAGAGTACGAGAGCACGCAGGAGATATTTTACAAAACATACAGATATTATCACACGAATGACCGATCACTGTATTATAGGGAACATGACATTGCTCACAGAAGTATCGACATGAAAACGCAGCAGTCAAACTCTTTATAACAGAGTAATGATTTTGATGATGCAACAAATTTAATCCTGGCAGATTTTGATTTGGTGCACCTTCAAAAATCACATTACCACACGTATTGTATTTATACACGCAAATGTTGTATTCTTTATAAAACCGCTGAAACTCCTGTAATTCCCGAATTCCTGCTCCGTTTCCAGTTATTTTTATTTTTGTTTTCAATAACAACTCTTGTGCTCTCTTATTCTGAATAGTACTGTTGTCCCTACGTACAGACCTGAAGTGCGGGTCTTTTGTAGCAAAAGCTTCTGCTACAACTAGAGCACGCGGAAGGCAAAGATTATCCATGTTGCTGATCTCGATGATACCATGTTTTCTTCGACATAATTCCGCGTAACTTAAACCATGTCCTCTGAGCGCTTTACCATTTCCTCGCGGCATGTGAACATGCGTTAATTCCATGGTAAATTGCCCATCGGAGAAGATTTCAACGTTACTTTGCAGAATTGTGTCGATCGCGTCCCAAAGTACATCAATATGGACTTGATCGACTCGACGGAAAAAAATCCATGCAGGGGTTTCTAAACGGGGGGTATGAAAAGTGAACCCCACAAAATCCGCTGGATTCATATCTCGAAGAATATCATCCAAAACCTGTTAATTTCATAACCACATTTTACTGCTCTGAATAAGCTTAACACTTTTGAATAAATAAATTATGCATACCTGTTGGATGCTGTCCTGAAACCAGTTGATAGGATTTTCTTGTCCTGGAGGATCTACTAGTTGGAACGTCATCCGTCTTCCCCTCAAATTAAACATTCTCACGTGGTGTGCCCGGTCTTCTACAACCGCATAACGTCTGCCGTACTGTCCGCCGACTTGATTTCCTGCACCCTGATCCTCGTTGCTAGTAGCCGCTTCTAAAATATCTTCACAGATCTCGAAGAATCTTTCATAATCGACTTCTTCATCAACATTTGGAGCCTCTTCAGCTAACGATGCCTCAATCAGGTCCTCACAAATCCTGAAGAAGTTGTCAAAATTCTCTTGCGAATCCATTTTAAACACACACACTTCAATATTTCAAAACAGAAAGTTATTCAGAACACTTACACCCTCTGAATGATGAGAAACGAATTTCTCTCTTTCTTATAAAGCTGGCAGTTGTTTAGCTAAGTGACTAAATATTCCGATAGATAAATACCGAGATAAGCATTGTTCAATAAGAAGTTATGGAAATTTCGGATGATTAGAATATCTCTCTTTTTATTTCTGTGCGCAGTATGTACGTTCAAACTTGAATGATAGATAATTAATTTTTAGCGGTAATATTTGAAATCTGCAAATACGGTACATGGGAAAATGATAAAAGTTTCATCCAATTAATATATATATATTTATTGACTTATAATATAAAACTTAATCTAAACAATATATTTATTCTCCCTACATATGAAAACATCGACAGCTCCAGCATCTTTTAAAAACTTATGATTATAATATGTAAACATTTCTATGAATAAGTGCTTAAACCTTATATTACTAATAATTAAATATTTATGTAATCCTAATTTTAATTCTAAATTATTTCTTAACCTAAAAATGACTATATTTTGTAACAAACATTTATATTTCTCAACTATATTTTTGAATACCTTATTAAAACTAACCAATATTCCACATATTTCACTATTTAAACAAATAAGAGTCTCTATATTTGAAAAATTCAAAACTAAAAAAGTATTTCCCACTCTACATTGCAATTGTTTTTTCGGTAGAATGTTCATTTCAACACCTCCGACACTGTATTTTTTTGCAACATCTCCAGCCGAACACTTTTCTTCAAGTTCCAAATTCTTCAAAAAGTTCACAAATTTGTCAAAATCCGCTACATCAATGTATTTTTTCTGGCGCGCGTTGCCGAAAATCCGCACTACAGTTCTGAAGTTAGCGTTGGGGCTCACTCCAACGGCAACATATCTTTGTAGCTCCAGATCCAAAGGAAACATTCTACAGCTTAATAATCGGTCAGAATTATCGCGCTGGTCGATGTTAGCAGGCATCGCGAAAGGAGCTATCTCCGTCGACCCTAGAATAACGTCCAGAGCCCCATTGATTTCAAATGCCTCATTTTCAAACACATCATTCGCTACATCGTTACTCGGAGGATTGAAATCTTCCATCCATCTCTGACCGAATTCCTGCTCCTCTTCTTCATTGGTCTCTCTTCGCCTTTTTTCAACGTGAGAAGGTCCAGCTTCTTCTTCTTCTTCTTCTTCCTCTCCTCGTGTTCTTTTTCTTTCCCGGACAAAGAAATCTTCGTTGAACACGGGCGACACTGAGTACTCGTCGTTTGCCTGGCGCGAGCTACAACGTGTCGTCATACTATCGTCATCATCATCATCTATACAGACAACATCGTCGTCGTCGTCGTCAGGTTCGTGATCGTCTTCTTCTAGAAGAGGCATGGAGGGTTGGGGTTCGTCAACAACGACCTGTGAAGATTGTTGCAATGCTGGTACAGGCGACGCCGGCGCATCATCTATGACGATGACTTCGGCGAAAACGTGAACCGGTTGGAGCGGTCTAGAGGACCTTGCCGCCTGTTGTGGTTGCGGTACGGATGGTGATGACGGTGGTGGTGTCGTAGGCGTCGGTGTTGATTCCAAACGCTGAATACGGCTGTTATAAAGTTGCATTTTAAATTGTGATAGTCGTAAAATCGGTATTGAGCTACTTAATTCCTTAATTTACTTACCGTTTCGGGCGAACAATGCTGAATTCCTTGGATTCATCTTGATATTATATTTTGCCTCCAATACACACTTGCGAACAATGACAACAATTTCCAATGATACTTGCAGTTTATATTCAAATTCTTTGTTTGCTTTACGCCATTACTCATTTTGTTCTGTCCAAATTCAACCCCCGAAAATATTGAATTTAGAATAATCTTTCGATGACTCATCTGTATAACATGACCCTAAAACTTTACTTTTAGCTTGAAATTATCGATAAGTCTTGTACGAATAACAACAACAATAACAATTTGCTCGAAGATACTCTTTCGAAGACTTTTCTTGAAAATATTGACAAATTAGTATGAATAATAAGTGATAACTGTTTGAGATTCAACTGTAGAAGTCTATTGGGGGAGGTTAAATAAATTCAAATTCAATATTTAACAATTCGTCTCATCTATTATTCTAAAAGTTATAGCAATAAAATTCTATGCTCCTATGTTTTATACATTAACAAGAAGAAATGAAATCAACGCGAAAGCGATGAGAATTTGGTTAATTGCTTTGTTGAGCCCCTGAATTGGAATAAATAATAAATTGGATTAATGAAGGAACATCCGCGTATTTATTTGTATTTCTCTCCATCTCCTACAAAATTTGGAGGTCGTTTGGGTCTGCAATCCTCCATTTTTCTCATTTATTCGTAAGCGCAAATCATTCTGATGTCATATTAAACTAATTCTTAGTTTCAAAATATAATTCAGATGACTTTATTATTATGTTTGAATAATTTATAATGAGAAGAAGAATTTTGGATCACTTTAGGCCTACAAATCTCCATTTTTCCTATTATTCATTATCATTACGAATCATTCTATAGTGTCATATTAAACTAATTCTCGCTTATCAAAATAGTTCTGATGACTTATTCTGCCATCAAGTTTATCATTGTACTTTGAATATTTCATCATTTACTATTCCGAATCATTCAACAAATACTTGGTTTTGAAAACAAAAATATTTTGAACATATTCACTATCATGATCAATAAGAACTTTCATCCTAGAGATTATCATATTTATTCTCAAACTCTGATAATCTATCAGCTACAAATATTCAACTTCAAAACAAAATATTTTCAAAATTACGAGCCGATAAGAACTTCTACCCTAGAACAATTATCGCGTTTATTCATGGATAAACCATCTTCCTAATCAATTTCAAAACAGCATAACTTTCAACTTACGGAATATGACAAATCGGTAAGAAATTCCACCCTTGTGATTAGCCTCCGCTTTGGACAACTCATCGTTCTACAGATAATGGTTTTGCGAGCAACAAGAGTATTCTCGAAAACAAGCAATTATAACTTCAATCAAATAATTATTATTGTTCGTTGTGAAGCTTAACGTGGACAAAATAAATGGTAATATCCAGAAACAAAATAGCTTCTAAATATTGTGAATCGATATGGACTAGATCACTAGTAATTGTTCACTCTGCATAATATTCGCAGATGACTTATAATTCTATAGATAATCCTATGTAATTTGCTTCTTGAATTCTGGAAAACTTAATATTTCATAGCTAGATTTAAAATCCAACAGTTTGAGAACTTATACATGAAAATATTACCAAGTTGGAAGATCTATTCACAGGACTTGGAATGTTTATCTGGAAATTATTAACAAATACTTGTTTAAAAGTCTGATTGAGAACAACACATGAAAATGCCTAAACAAAAACAACAACAACAACTTTTAACCTTAGATAATTATTAGGACAATAATAACACATCATCTTGTTTATAACACACTATCAACAACTATTGACCCTAGATAATTATTGTTTCATAAATATAGATAACAAAAGCTGCGGCGCCACTTGTTTGCTCAGAGACGCGCGAGTTCTTGTATTCCCACTACTAAGGTCGGACACGTTCCTCAAAAATTCATATATGCGTTTTAAGAAGTTTGAAGTCATTGATAAGATAATCAAGAAATGAGTTTTCTCAGAACTGGAATCACATCTTCAGGATCCTAATTTCAGCACTGTTTATCACAGTATGTACAATTAAGTGTCGTTCCCATCTCTTAACATGAGCTTAGACATTAGTTCTAGTCTTAGCTTCAGAATGTCTGACTCACGGCAATACGCCGTAGTGTTTACATTGACTGTTTCAAGCCGGTCACTGTCATATCAATTTCAATAAAACCGTTTAACAGTGTGATGGGGTAATTTTGATTAAACCTAATTTTCTTATGGTAATTTAGACTCAAGTCACATCGTGAAAATTTTCACGGAAACATTTTGGCAAAAGAATGTCGCAAATAAACTTGTCAGCGTGTGGATGCGTGGTGTTATTAATTTATATGAGAATATAAACTTGTAGTGGCTGCTCTTATGAAGAATTAGCATTGCTGATCAAACTGTATCGCAGTGAGGAAAATATATATTATGCTGAATCGATGGACTATTGAAATGAATATGCCAGACAAAATTTCTTGATGATAATAATAATCTGAGTGATGTATTCTTGGGATTTCAATCAATTCAATTTTATTTCTTTTCTGCTTTACAGTTTCGGCTGCACCTCAGCCATCCTCAAAGGCGGAAGAAATTATTGTCCTTCCGCTTCTGAGGATGGCTGAGGTGCAGCCGAAACTGTAAAGCAGGAAAGAAATAAAATTAAATTGACTGTAATCCCAAGAATACATCACTCACATTATTCACAAATCCAGTCAGCGTCAACCATTTTATCCAATAATAATAATCTGTTAAGTTAGCACAAAGCTAGAAATAATATGATAATGATGATATACATCCATAGAAATTAGCAGAACATTTCAATATACGCATTGAAAAGTGAATATCTAAGTCAAATTCAACAGAAAAAAGTACTTTCAAGAGCATAGCAACAAAAAGCATCTATTTTAGAAACGATATTTTTTTTAACCTATTTTTAAAGATCTGGATACTGGTAATATCTCTGATATTTTTCTGTTCAAATTGTTGTATAACTCAAACCCTCCTACAAATACAAAATATAACAATGTGTATTAACTTTTCTATAAGTACTTATCCTAGTGTCATAACTATGAATCTCATCGTTGGAAGTTTACATCTCATACAAATACTCAGTAATCTTTTAATGTACAATTTTATAAACAAATAAACAGAGATGAACTGAATGAATGTCCAACCAATTCAGCACGGACAGCATTTCTTCAATTTTAGTATATTTTTTGCAGTTTGGTATACATGGCATACATTGATTCGGTAAAAGCTGCAGCTGAGTAAATTGGGACTTGTCATTTTGCAGAAGGATTGATTCACATCAAGTCAAATGTGGCAGTACTACAGTCTTATAGATATTCATTTTAGTCCATCTAGATTGGATTTCCCTATTCTATACACAAAGTTCACTTTCTTGGCAACTTTATTAACTATCATCTCAATATTTTCAGTAAACTTCAACTTGACGTCGATGATCATGCCCAAGTATTTCACACTAGTCACAATAGTTATTCACGTATAGAGGGCTGAAAGATTAAGTTTACACCCGCGGACAGAGTTTGAGGCCCGAAGCGTAGCGAGGGCCTTAATTCGTCCAAGGGTGTAAATTGTCTTTCAGGCCGAGGCACGTACAACGTTTTACGCACAACTGTGATAAAATTTACTTGTGAATTTCTCGTAAGTAATTAGTTTTTGAGAACACGCAAAAATATTTATCACTTCAAAATTATAAGGTGACGTATGGTAACAAAAAACATGTCATGTGTTAAACAATTGATTTTGTTTATTTGTCAACAAAATTCTGTTGGTAGTTTTCTTATTTTAATAATAATACTAGTGGCCAATTCTCTAGTTTACAGCCCAACGGGCGGTAAATTTTTTTACCGCCCGACTGGCGTAAAGTAGAAGTTACCACCATGGTAACTAAGTTGTAAACAAACAATTTTGTATCAGTTGTGCGTAAAATATATTTCACATTTATTGATGAGCACTTTTTTATTAGTATCGCCAATTTCCTGCTTATGTTTTGATTTCAATAGCATACGCTTAGTTTTGCCAGTATTAAATTTCAGTCTATTCAAATTTACCCGGTTATTTACATCTTCCAGTTCCTGATTTCATGTATTTATTATTGAATGGAATATGAATGTATCATCGGCGAAGAGATGGATTTTATACTTGTGTAATACGTCAGGAAGGTCATTCATGTGGAAAAATGAACAGCAAAGATCCAGATAGACTGCCCTGCGGTACACTTTTGTCACATGATTGTTTGCCTGAGGTCCTGTTATCATTTTCAGTTCTTTGTATATTATTTTCCAGATTACTTTTTATCCAACGAAGAATGCTGCCCTCCACACTTATTTTTCTATTTTCTTCAATAATATACTGCAGTCTATGGTTTCAAATACCCGCTGGAAATCAAGAAACATAGCACAGGCTGCTCTCCCACAATCTAGGGAGTATATCAATTTAAAAAAAATTATTTCTTTGGTATATTTACAGGAGTGATTCTCTCTGAAAGCTAGCGACCACTTACTCAGTGGATTATTATTATCCACACACGAATTTTATTTGTTTGTATACCGCTATTTCTAATAATTGCTCATTTGCAACCAACATGTTAGTTTCCATTGATAAATAGAAAATTCTTATTGTCGCATTGTATATGCAGGTTAATAGAATGATAGTTCTTTCGGTGGTTCTTTTAAAGAATTTCCACTTATCAGATCGTATAAAGGACTTCTTGTAATGTGGAGGTATTCAATTTCAGTCTTAATTTCTCCAGGTTTGAAGTGCTTGATAGATAGTGGATGTTGTGCGAGTGATGATAAAAATTCGTCGATATTATATATTATATATATCAGCTATCAGTGTAGATGGATGAGGCTCAAAGATTTTGTAGAGGTGTTTCGTGAATGCTTCTGTTTTTTTAGACTGGGAGCTGGTGACAGGTGGGGTTCTCCGATTTTATACCGCTTGCCTTTTTGAGGGTTGATAATTTACCTCTAAATAAGAAAGATAAAAATGTTACTAAGCGATGCACGCTTTCCGGTCATAGTTCAAATTCCAATTTAAGGTCTGAAAAAAAAGTGTTTTTTTCCGTGATATCAAATTGCATGCCTTTGTAATGTTGAATAATTGGAATTAATCTAAAGTCAAGTATTGAAAGGCAAGCGATTCGCAACAGCCCAAGTGGCTCAAAGGGTTGCGTGAACTTGTGAGAAAAATATGAGAAATGCCGTGTTTCCAAATTGCATGCCAATGAGAAAAATTGAAGTTTCAGTCATAAAACCCTTGTAAAAAAATTGGCAAGCATTTCTCGTTGGCGCAAGGGTTTGAAATTTGGGGGTAATCTTGCATAAATTTTGCACCAATTTGCCGTGATTTCAAATTGCATGCCATTTCAACTATAGGTAATTTGCTCGATGAATTGTTATTGAGAAAATTGGCATGCACCCCAGGATGTCCCAAAATGGAGGCATGCATTGAGGAAGTTGCAAAAAAAAGAGGTAAAATTTCCGTCATTTTATTCTGCATGCCATTGTGTATTTCGTTCAAAATTATTTTTTTTAGACGACACAAAGAATGGCAAGCATGTTGCTCAGGCTCAACATTGATAAATTTTGGAAAAAGGATTGGGAAAAAGTGCTCGTAAATTAATTCAGTAAAATTAACAGGGATTATTCGGCGAATCTATTTATTTCAATTTTTTGACTTATTTTAAACAATAATGGCCTAGGTGAGTCTCTTCCAAAATACTGCAGAGAGCTACAATTTAATTTATCCATAATATTTTCATAGCAACAATTCCAAAAATATTCAATTTAAATCACTGGAAAGCTCAAATTTCCCTATTAATATCGGTATTAGCTCTAACTGGGTATAACATTAAATTGCAACCAATGAGGCACTAGAATAATACTATATCAAAGAGTCCTGATAAGAAAGAAACACGTATGTACAGTTGACATCCCAACTTCTGAATTTGTGAAACATTAAAGTTTTCAATCTTGCTATTAATAAAATAATAATCACACATATTAACAACGAAAAACATAATAATTATGCTCTTACTTTTCGCCCGGAATGTGAATAAGTTATGTGGATGAAATATTGTAGCAAAATGTATTTTTGAAAGGTCAATTGCCTTCATCTGGAACTTAATAGTAGGTATATCTTCATTATTATGCGAACATATTATTATCATTATGAAAAAATAAAGAATTTAATTATCAGAAAAAAATAATTTATTATCATAGAATAATCATACTTAAATAGCTAATAGGATGTTCCATAATATAAATAAATAGGAATGGAAAGGAATCTGAAATTGGCAATAATTGCTCAAATTTCCATTTCCTCATCATAATTATTGTCAATTTCAGGTTCTTCTTCAGTAGTTTCACCATCTATTTGAGAATAAGTGTCGCTGTCATCATCGTCCGATTCATCCTTATCGTCCTCGTTGTCGGCACTTCTCACAATACCATCCTCTTCAACTCTATTCTCTTGTGGATCTGTGAAAATTATTGCAAGAATTTTGTTTAATGAATTATTATTATTAGTATCTACTCTTGAAGTATAATTACAGAAAAATTTCCAATACAATACTGGAACAGCTAGAGAAATTATTCCCTCAAACGCTTGTAAATTGAAATATGTATCAAAAATATAAGTACCATCAATAATTTCCTGAATATTTTGTGGAACATCATCACCTTCAAACCACTTGAAGGTGTAAGCATCATTCTCCAATAGCCATCCAAATTCTTGCACATTCAGGCTGGTGTTAGGTACTGCAGAAAAAGCATTTTTCCACAAATGCCCGATGTATGCAGTTCGAAGAATTTGTTGATGAAGTTCACGCTTGCAAGGTGGTAATATGCAAGGATCAAATTCCAGCAACTTTTGCTTGAATTTATCTGTGGGCTCAATGTTATGGCCATAGCTGTATGAAAACATGAGTAAACGAGCCTCATCTACATTAGAGCACCTTCCCAAGCAATTTTTTGTTGTTGCATACATTTTGCATACGAATTCCTCTATGATGGAAAATGCTGCTTCATAATTTTGATTTGAAGGGTCTTGCAATACAGCGAAAGCTTGTTGAATTTTTTCACTTTTTTTGTATAACTCCCATGGTTTTTTTTTTTCCTTGCGGAAAAATGCTGGGTTGTAGTCGCATCCGGTGAATGCGTGGAACGCAGGTAAGCCGGAGCATTTCAAGGTTCCCAACGCTTTATATATTTCATTAATATTTATATACCGACGATTATTGCCGGTGCTGTAAAGAAGCCAGACCTTCAATGACTGTGGTATATGCATCATATTACCCAGGATGATAACAAAGATGTCGGAGTCACAACATTTGATGACAACCTCTTTGTCTTCCATTTGGCACAAGAAAAATACAATTTTCGTATCAGCCTCCTCGTGACCTTCGCATTTCAAATGGGGAATTATCTCACAAACTACTGATCCATCTTCAGCTACTTTGTATTTTTGGCATCGCTCAAAGGAGACAAAAATTTGTTTATCTTTAATATAATGTTTCACTTTTGATTCAGATGCCCAGTAGTCCATAATAAAAGTAATGAACGATTTCTTGAAGTTAATATTCTTTAATTCAGCTCCAAAATCCGATGGTCGCTTTTGATCTGGACCTAATCAAAATGGAAACCAAATTTCAGATGAATTATAAAAATGAACTTGAAAAAATAAGTAAAAATATGATATGTTTGGACCTTGAAACTGTGTGCATTTACAAAAATGGGACATCGTCCTTGTGTGTTATATTGATCAAATCTTTTTTCACTATGATAATTGTCAAGACTCAAATTATTGATTCCTCTGTTTGAGGTTGTTTCACGTGATCAGACCTTGGGTGAATGCCAGAGAAATTTTATCCTTTCTCCACTAAATGTGGAACCCAAGTTCTCACAGCTAGTATTCAGTATATTTTAATTATGTAGATACTTGCCTTGTTTATTTTTGTATCATTGTTTCTGATGGAGACTTTCATATAGAGAGAGTCAATACGTCGAATATAAACAGATATACAGAATTTAAACTAGAAAAACCTAATCATTATGTTTCAATTCTAAAAGCATGTATAGATCATTGAAGTTCTGTTCAAAAAAAGAAATTGCTTAGGCTGTAAAAAGAGTTATCAAAAGCTTTCTGTCTTATGACGGAAAAAGACGTGAAACATTTTCAATTGACTTATTCGAGCGTGCATATAAAGAGCTTATTCTGCTTATTCATAGTCATATCAAAATAGTATAACTAGTTGATAATATATTTTTACCTTTGAACTCATATTGTACATTGAAATTATCTCTCAAGATATGTTCATTATCCTTTATAGATGGACTCTTGTATTCATCGAAAAGTATATATATTTCTTTTGCATTAGGATTTATCGTCGTTATACTTTCTAGAATTTTTATTGCTACGGCTCCCAGTGTCGATGGCACTTGTGTTAATTGATGTAATAGAAACATGCCATCGATTATGACTACATTTACATTATTTGGTTGACAATGTTCTTCTGGAAAATCACTTTTTTGGATGTAAGTTTCTAATATTTTAGTTATAACTGATTTGTCAGTTTTGTTAATGGTGCCATCCATATGACAGAGCGAAAGAGGCACCGGTGTTAGAGGGTAAGATAAAACCTAAAAGAGAAAACATACAGAATTTCAATATTCTATATATGAAACATTTTCATCACTCAGTTCATTCAAAATCTGGTTTGAATGACCAATGGTTCAATCAGTTCAAATAAAATCATGAATATATCTATACTAGGAGTATATGAATTAAAAACGATGTTACCTTTTCCATATTGATGTTTTCTTTTGAGCCCCATGCTATCCCCAGTAGTCTGCCAAATAAATTTTTTTGTAATTTCACTTCCTGGATTTTCTCATTGACTCTGAGTTTCATCATTTTTATGCAGCTTGCAAAGTTTAGAATTTCATTTCTTTTGATTACATATTTGCCAAAGTTCTTCTCGTTTTCTTTGCATTCTTCAATCATACATTTTTTCATATTCTCCCCAATTATTTCAATATTCAATAAGAATTCTGATACTTCATCAGGTGCTGCTTTCCCTGTTGAAACATTTAAAAGTACATCCTTTCTTACATCTGAAGAGAATGGATTCATTCTCTCAGTCAAGGTGGAAGTAAAACTGTGCATATGTTTTTCACTTCTTACTATCCTATGATGCAGCAAGTCATTGGTGATGTCTTGGACGACATCAAGACCGCACTCTTCCATGACTTTTGATATAAGTGCACACCTCAAGCCGTGATTTATAGCCCATCTTTGCCGAGCGGCTATTGAGTTCGTGATGTGCCTAATACCAGTAAGTCTTCTGCCTGCATCAGCATTGATGGTCTGTTCCAAAGTCAGATCTATCGGCATACGAGAAAATGGTTTACATGTTCTTTTGCATCCAAAACTTCCTTTTCTGAATTGTTCTTTTAATCCAGGGTGTGTATTATCGACATTCAAAAGAGTATTCAAGTACCATACCAACCAACGAGCATAGTTTTGATGATTCAAAGTGAAAAATAAATTGGTCATTTTGTCTATGGCGTAGCAATATAGCTCAAATTCAGCTGTTCTTATGCTTCTCTCAAATAATAAGTAATAACCTATGTGTTTTGAATATTAATTAATTAATTATATATATATATATATATATATATATATATATATATATATATATATATATATATATATATATATATATATACAGTATGTGAACCAGAAAGCAAGCCATAGACATTCAACATGAGGAATAAGTTTTTAATTCATGTTAGATGAAAATACTGCAAATATAACATTCAGAGGATCAAATTATTTGTCCAAATCAGTAATTACATTCTATTTTACAGGTTCCAAATTCCAAATTACACAGGACTGAAAACAATATAATTTGGGAAGCAATGCGAACTGAAAAACTGATTTTTCATGTTAAATGTCCATGGCTACACACTGTATACATGAATAAATTATATATATATATATATATATATATATATATATATATATATATATATATATATATATATATATATATATATATAAAATGAATAGTAACCTATCAGTTGCAGATATATTGCATGAAATTTTTGGGTTTTGCCATATTTTTCGTTGAGAGTCTCTTGCTGGAACCCTACAAATTCATTTAAAATATCTTGCGTACTAGAATCATTAACGACGTCTTCTATAGTGCATTCACTACGCTGAAATTTTTGCAATAATTGTTTTATATTTGGGTTGACTTCGATTTCCTTTGAGTCCAAAAAGTTTTGAAATTGTAGCTTCTGAAGACATAAATAAACAAGAACGTGTAATCGTTTACATCGGTTAAAATGTTTCCCAGATAAAAATCCTGAAATCGAGCCACTTCCAAGCAAATCGCTCTCCACCAATACGGTCTCCAATCCGCATGAAGTGATGAAAGTACCTATTGAAATAATATCAATTATATAAATATATGTGAAAAAAAACTTTTGTTCTCGTTTATTTGAGCCAATGATGTACTCCAAAAATTTCCTTACAAATATCATAGGATATTTTACTTCTTATAGAAAGTAACCTACGGAAATATTTTTTCTGCGGGTATAAATGAGCTCAAACAAAAGATAAATATTTTCTAATACTGAAGAAATTACCTATTGCTTTGAAAAACGACATTTGTATATGAAAACCGCCAATGTGTATGAATAATCTTCTGAATTCATTTCGCTCTGTATTTTGTAATGGCAAAGCTATTCTTGCTATTCCTAGATCATATGTCACCTGTGCATACTGCTCGCCACACTCATCTGCAATTTGAATGGCTCTGCGCATTGTTTCTAATACGACAGCATGATCTGTGGGAGGTTCATTAATTGGTGTCAAATAGAAAACTTTCTGTATCACTTGGTCATCATTAGGATCAATTTTCGCATTGAATCCAACCCACATTGGAGTTGTTATACCGAAAGCATGTGACATCATCCACGCCAAATCCACCTTCCTACCGTGATCCAGGCTCTCCGGAATAACGTTTCTTTCAGGAGAATCGTACGGTAACACAGTAGCTTGTATTTTCGGTTTTTTTAGATATGGCTGCAGTTCCGGAAGGTAGGCTTCAAAAGTTCGCCTTCTTTTTCTTTGGCTAGAGAAATGCCCAGTGATTTCGTCATCTTTATTGTTGATCCCGCTCTCCTCTCTATCAATAATATTTTGAACAACAATCCCAACAGTGTCGTTGAGAGTCGTATTTTGTACTGTAACGCTATCGATAAATCTATCAAAATTATCGAAGGCACATACGGTAAGCAAACCTGGTTCAGAGACAACATCAGAAGAACAGATTCGTGAAGAGTCCACACACGAAAAAGTTGCTTCCGTCTCCAACTCTTCAAGCACGTTATAACTACATATGTGCCCATATCTTTGCAGAATTCGCACAATTTTTTTACTATTTGTGAAACTCTTAATCGTGCTTCCAAGAACTATGTGCTTTGAAGGTATAGTTTTACCATTAGATACAGCTTGAATAATATCGCTCGAAAAAGACTTCACCAATCTCGCAGTTCTGGGACTTTTACGTCGTCGAAAGTTAAAACCTGCAAGTAGTGTATTCAAAAAATGTGTGAGCTCTTTTGGAATTTCACATTCACCAGCAATTAAATTTTGAATTGTGATATCGGGGCCAAATTTATTACTTGCGTTATCAAGAATAACACGTCTTAAAAGTAATGCCGCCTCCTGTAATATATCATCATCCTGCAACGTATCTATATTGAATGTGACTCCACCATAAGGCAGTATTACCCTAGTTCTTTTATAATATTCCATTTTGATCTTCCTGCGAAATTTTTTTAGTAATTTTTCAGATACGTGCTTTGTATACACTAACGTTGGCTGCTCATCTCCACTAAATTTATTATATTGTTCAAAAAGACCTTCTTTGAATAGCCGATAAATCAAATCGAGAGTACAAGCATTTTTTTTATCAATTACAAATTTTCTAACAAAATTAAAAATTGTTGCGAACGCGAATTTATAACACTCTCTCGTTCTGTGCCATACGCCTTCAGACCTACGTTCTCTCTTTGCAATCAAATTATTGTAGTTTAATCGACAAGTTTTATGATATGGGACCTTGCGTTCTACATCTACATATGTTTTTATTTCGGCTACTAATTCGAAATCCTCCCATAGTATGGCTTGATACATAAAATCTTCCCACTTCCGGAACTGTTTACTTTCCGAGATTGCTTCACTTCGACCTCGTACCTTCTTATGGCCAGATCGGTTACATAAAACGCATGTAAGTTTTTCCGACGGGTCCTTATATTGAAATTCTTGGGATTCATCAATATTTAAAAAGCTATCTATACTATTATTGGCTCCAGGCACATTTTTTTCAGTAAAGATATTATCTAGAATCGGTGATGGACTGAAAATGAATAAATAGATGTACGGAACAAATTGATAATTGAATTCAAATATATATGATCGAATAAGTAATATATTATGAAAGCAATTGATACTGGTAACCTGTTTCCATTAAAAAACAAAGTACTCACTTGATACTTATCGCAGATTCATTCAGATTATCTGATTTGAATTGCGCTTTGAGAGCGTTGAAATTGTTCCTGCATTTCGAATGATACCCAATAGTATCATTGACTTCTTGAGGAAGTTCGACGTCGCTGTACTTCAATTGATGAACTTTTCTTCGCTCTAAAGAGTCTGCGCAAGTTTTTAGCGTCTCCGGTGTGAATAAATGTATAGGAGCTGTCCGTTGACAGTTCAAAAAGCACTTTTTTTTTTCTTGTTCGATTCGCTCAAGAGCATTGTCATCACCAGACATATCGATTATTGTTTCAAACAACATCTACAACTTTCAAATAAAACATGAAACCGAGAAAAATCAGACTCATAACATGGATGTAAATTTTGAAAATCACCATAATAGAATTAAATAATTTTACATGAAGCATGTTTGAGACGGTGATTCAAGAAATTTCAATCATACCCTATTATTGGATACAATTGAATGCCACCCAATATTACTTATTTATAAATTTTATTAGAATTTGTATGCTTTTTAAACGAATGTATTCAATTAACTTCATATAACTATGCATAAAATGTCCAATGAAGATATTTTTACAGTGTACCTTAACATTTCTCATAAAAAACCACCGTAAATTTGGAAGAAGTTTTATATCAATAAGTAGAGTAAATAAGTTCAGAATGATTCAATTTAAATAACAAAAATTACTAAATGAAACACACACTAGGCGATAGCTGATAGTAAGACAAAAAATATGCTTAAAAAATAATACCAGAGCCACGACACGTGACGTCGATGAAGGGTGAATAGAATAAATCAATTTTATATATTTTTTTTGTACTTACCAATAAATATTTGAACAAAAAATGCGCGAACATCACTATTATCATCACTTTCAATCTAATTCACAGGAATATTTCCATGATACATAAAGCGTACCTATTACACGAAATGACTACACAATAGAAAACTGGAAAGATTGAAAAATAAGCCTGATTCATAAATGACATGAAATACACATGTAGTGATTAAGAGTTCACACCATGAAATGAAATGGAAAAGGAATTGACCAGACTTCATTACGTATTCTATTCTATTTCATTCTATTTCAATCCAGTCCAATTTCGCTCGTATGTATCCGACAATGCTCATAAAGCACTGACAAGTCTAGAATGGAATTATTGTAGCGACTTACTAATTTGTTATTTAATTACTATAAATATCAGAAACTATCTACGATTTTATCTATTTATTAATCTATTTATCACAATATACAGGCAAAGCATATCCAATCTGCAACAAATCAAAGTGCTTGCGCATGATGTAAACACAAAAAAAAAACATATTGAATCAGCAATAATAAAATTATTGCATGATAAATAGCTAACACAATCAGATCAACTACCTAATCAGTTAGATGTAACAGAAAAACATTTCTTGTTATGTATAATTCAAAGTGAGAATAAACCATATTAAAATCTAACAGTGCATGGTATTTTCATATTATTCTTCACTTATTCATGTCAAACATAAGCCCTAATGGTATTAGAGTATTGTTTTTAAGCCTAATTGTATTACTTCCAACAATCTGCATTATTATGAAACACTTACCTGCCATGTCTATAATTACAAACTCAGTTGATTCTAAGACATATTTTCTTGATTTATTTTTATTTGTAAATATTTGTCCTATGTCATATGCATTGAATTTTTTTATTTCAACTTGAAGCATAAGTATTTGTTTATTGAAATACAAAATAAAATCACGGAAATATTTTTACTTTGTTTCGCCACTTTTTCCAAAGTTTTTCAATGATCGGACAGAGTTACATGCATGCCATTTTCCGAATGAATTCAAAACAGTATTTATTAATGTAATATGGAATGGCAGGCAGAATGAAATCGGAGAAATTTTGCGTGTTTTTTATGCAACTTCCATTATTATTTAAAATATGAAGGGCTTGAGAAACATGCTTGCCATTTCCCAAATGAATTTGAAACAGCATTTATTGATGTAATACAAAATGGCAGGCAGAATAAAGTCAGAGAAATTTTGCCAATTTTTTATGCAACTTTTATTATTATTTAAAATATGAAGGGCTTAAGCAACATGCTTGCCATTGCCCATATGTATTTAAAACAGCATTTATTGATGTTATATAGAATGGCAGGCAGAATAAAGTCGGAGAAATTTTGCATGTTTTTTATGCAACTTTCATTATTATTTAAAATATGAAGGGCTTAAGCAACATGCATGCCATTCTAAATTTATTATTATTTCACTTCAAAATAAAGATTTTGCTCCATTTGAGGTAGTTTGAAATCACGGCAAATTGATGCAAAATTTATGCAAGATTACCCCCAAATTTCAAACCCTTGCGCCAACGAGGAATGCTTGCCAATTTTTTTACAAGAGTTTTATGACCAAAACTTCAATTCTTTTCATTGGCATGCAATTTGGGAACACGGCATTTTTCATATTTTTTTTCACAAGTTCATGCAACCCTTTGAGCCACTTGGGCTGTTGCGAATCGCTTGCCTTTCAGTATTTGGCTTCAGATTGATTCCAATTATTCTACATAACAAAGGCATGCAATATGATATCACGGAAAAAACCACTTTTTTTTCAGACCTTTAATTGGAATTTGAACTATGACCGGAAAGCGTGCATCGCTTAGTAACATTTTTATCTTTCTTATTTAGAGGTAAATTATCAACCCTCAAAAAGGCAAGCGGTATAAAATCGGAGAACTCCACCTGTCACTAGCTCCCAGTCTATTTCTTCGTCTTCTCTGGTCCAACTTTAATTTTCTACTTTGAATGGTGGGTCATGTATTATCGGTCTTCTCAGTTTCATTGTTGCTTTCCAAGGGGAGTACTCTTTCTCCTGAGAGGCGAACAGGTTGCTCACGTATTCTTGAATTGTGTTGTTTATTTTCTCGCATTAGTTTTGAGTTCTTTTTTCAAGTAGCTTGTTTTTGTCATCGAGATATCGAGTTTGTTGCCGTCTAAGTCTAGCATTCCTTTTTACAGAAATTTTGTCTCGGTAATGTTTTGACAGTGTTGTTATTTTTATTTGAGTTTTCAATTTCTGGAGTAGAGTGCCACGAAGCGTGTTGGATACTAATTGTTAGATATTCAATTGCTTCGTCTAGATCATCATTTGTTCTTAGCGGGATGTTGAGACAAATTCCTATGTCTAGTAATTTTCTAAATTTCTCTCAGTCTGTGCATTTGTAATGGATGGTGAATTAACTTCCCTTTTCTATTATTGTTGAGCGCATGGTAGGAATAACTGATGAATGATTTCATTTCATAAATAAATCCCAATAACAGAGTGACTCATACGAAAATAATTATAGTATACAAAAAGTTAATACAAAAACAAAGTAGAAGTACAATAGAAAAAAAAATTAAAATAAAAATTCAATACAAAATAGTAAATCGGGCTAATGTTAGTACTAAAAAAATTCATCATTTAGTAATTTACTTGATATAACCCTTTTGAAGATTCTGAGAGAAACAGAGAATACATATGGGAATGTAACGTCGAGTTTATTATATAAAGTCGAAATTCTATTTACAGGTGAATTTGCAGCTGAATCGGAGGCAGTTACAGGAACATTGGATAAACAATCAGTTCGCGTAGAATACGTAGGGACTCTGAAATTGAAGCGTGAAAGTATACTTGAAGCATAAAGAAGGTTATTCAATAATTCATACAAAACGCGAAATTCGCCAATACTCTTCGTTTTTCAAGAGATAACAATCTCACATCAGAATTGCGGAATTATTAGAGAAAATTTCCAAAAATTTATCCTACTAGCTCACAGAAGAGAATTCAAGATGAGTTCTTACTAATGTAAGGAACAATGTTCCAAAAGCAAGCGGATTTTTGAAGTTTTTCACAGTACGGATCAAAAATCCTAACATCTTATATGCTTTCTTGGGAATATAATTGATGTGTAAATCAAAAAGCAATTCAGTATCCAAAATAACACCTAGAACTTTGAGCTGATTAACATTCTCAAGTGTTTTTTCCTTGATTTTGTACTATGATGTTGGACTTTATTTCTGTTGCGCATAAAAGTAAGTTGGCAGCATTTTGAAATATTTATAAAAAGTTTATTCTGGTCACAGTACTCTATGAAATCATCTAAATCAGACTGAATGAGGCCGCAGTCATCAACAGATTCCACAGCTTGATATATTTTCAAGTCAACAGCGTACAGCACAAAATTAACATGGGAAAAACATGTAGATATAAACAATTGATGAAAATATTGAATAATAGTGGACCGAGGAGCGAGTCCTGCGATACACCTGAAGAAACAGAGAAGTCGCTGGATTGGTATTCGTGTGCAACAAATTGCTTTCTGTCAGGGTAAATAGAAAGATAGATAGTAGCATGATTCTATACTGTAATAGTTTTTGAAAATAACGAAAAAGTCCAGTAAGTCTGGCCGTTTTTTGAAGTCCGTGGATAATTAGATAGGTTTCCTTGTACTTATGTAGTCCAATCCTTTGGCTAACGTTACCCTGAGTAGTTCAGAGCCTCTTGGATCTGATATTCTTAATCACCAACTCAGATGTTCGCAGTTATAATCTCTTCCTGAAACGAATCTGCTACCGAGTGTATCGAAACATTTATCAAAATCTTCCCTCTCAATAATGTGCTTTAGTGGACAGTAAGCCGCTGATACACCATGTGCAGCTTTGTTTGGGTGGGTAGTGAAGTATATTTTATAATTGTGGGTTTTTAGGTGTGTTTGGCCAGTGAAATGAATTTCGCTTATCAGCATTATGTCCATTTTTAGTGGTTTCAGGAATATCTCCACTTTGATACGGTTCTGTGCAAGACCGATGGCATTCCAGAGTGCGATTCTGGTTGTGTCAGTCATTTCTCCTGTTAAGACTTGTGAGAGTATTTAAAGTCATGGTATTTTGTTGAACTATTTGACTGAACATTTTTTCGACTTTTTTGAATATTGAAATGGTAAATATACTAAACATGTTATAAATACAACAAGAAGTATCTGAAATATCTCTTTTACTTGAATGAAGTCTTCTAAGACACTGCTATCTCCATTGCTTTCTTGAACGAATACTGAACATATACTAATCGTAAATTAAATGATAGACTACTGTAGTAGAGAAGTCGCCCTAGATTCTATAGGTGTACTCCGTAGATTCTACGGCATGGACCTTAGTCAATATTAGAGGTATTCATTAACAAAAATTATCAGGCAGATAAAACTCCATAAATAAAAGAGATCTTAAAATAAAAACACAAAGAGGTGTTATGAAGTGCACTTTTATTGAAAAAATAGCTGATAACAAATAGTCAACAAAAGGTCTGTCAGGAGTTGATTCACAAAATCATTATTTTCTAGCTATAGATTCAAGAACTCATAAAAAATTTAAAAAATACAAATTTTCAGTATTCGGGCGGGCATAGTATGTATTTTACATGTTATTCAGCCATTCTCAATTTATAATTTCAAGGTGTTCGATGGGGTAGCTTTTTTGTCATGGGAGCTCACACTATATGGTATTCTTATTTTTAACATACAATTTGATTATGTTATAGAAAAAAACAGGTTCCATATAGAAAAACTTTTATGATGTTTGTCAACTGTAGCTTTGGTGTAACGTACCTGACACGTTTCAATGGATAACCAAATCACAATTCACCATATTATAGCTCTGAGCTGTCATATTATGACAACTCGAATTCGTTTCCGAGTTACAGCGTTTTGAAGTTGTACCGGATTTTAGACAAAAAAATTGAATGACGCCAAATATAATGGATCATATATTCATATGCATTAATATATTCATATATGAAACGCATAATTCATCCATATTCTGAACTATTAGTTAGATAAACATAACTACATGTTGACCTAATGTCAACAAGTTTCACAATCATATCAAAAATAATTAAATTATAAAGTTGTAAACATAAATAACTATTCGCTCTGTATAATTCTCCTGGCTCACAATATAGATATGGGGAGTTACAATAAATGATACCTACATATAAATAAAGGCGATGGAATTTTTTCATCAAGTACAATAATTTTGGATTTTGACACGTTTGAAAATGTTGTACCAAATATTATTTGTGTTTTACCTGCATCATACTTCTGGGCAGAATGGTAAATAATACTTCTTATGAATTGTCAATGGTAGTTGTTTCTTTCTAACAAAAAATAATCAAGGAAACAACACTTTTCGAAAACTTCCATAATTGTTTCATATCAAAAAGCTATCAACATGTACCTAGTTATTCTTTTATATTAATATTTTGCGAAAGCCATTGGGGAATAGTATATTCTACAATAAGTATTGGAATGGCCTATATTCTGAACGAGCGAAAAGTCTGTAAACCGAGCCGAAGGCGAGGATTACGGTTCGCGAGTGTGGAATACGCCATTCCAAACATGTTGTAGACTTCACTTTCTCTAACAAGGTTTTGGAGACTCACCAATATTTCAGAGAGAACTTAAAAAATTAATAAATGTCAAACGTCAAATCCAGATATGAATACTTGAATTGTTAGGAAGTAACCATGGTAGTAGCAAACTAACAGCTTCTGATTCGTCGAAATGATTCAAAAAGCTTACAGAATCATTCTGAACGGCATACAGAATCATTCTAAACGGTTTTTTGGAACGTCACTCGTTCCAACTTAATTTTTGGTTATGGAATATGCAAATTCCAAAACAGTGTTGGAGAAAAGAAGTTCTGGGATTGTTCCACATCTGGGAGTCCAATCTATGAAGTATATCGATTGAATTCTGAGAAAAAAAAAATATCAAAAATTAATATTGTGTTTCCAAGTAATCTGTTATCTATAACTATCAACGAGTTTGAAGAGATTATTACTTTCCTGAAAAATTTTCGTTGTGAGAATAGATTCAAGCTCCGTTTTGCTAGCAGTTATGATACAAATAATACAGAGAGTGACACATTTTTCTAAGATGGATGTCTGATGTAAGATGATAAAGAAAAGAGCATATCAATCAAAAGACTGAAAATAAAAAACTCAAATATATGAAATACGGAAAGCATTAAGTCATCACCTGAAGAACCGGCCAGAATATCTATATGAAACAATGAGAATGTTGAGTCGGAAATATAGAGTCCATAATGAGAATACAAACTTCACTTGAGTAGTCAAATTTGAGCTCTGTTTATCAGGAGGTGGGAAAATAATCCAGTTGATCAATATGTGATGTCGTGTATAACCCATTCGGCTCAACTCTGATATAAACGATTCAAAACCAAGAGAATATTTTGCTATTATGTTCTAAGATAGGTGCAAAAAGATTCCAAGTCAACTATGTTTCATAGGTGGTGAGAAAAAATTAAGTCAAATATTTCTATCTATTAGTATTTTTCACAAACATTCTCTCAGTAAGTTGGCAACAATGTTTTGCAGACATACATTCCAGTTGAAGGAATCTGATGAAGTTTATTATTTGAAAAATTGAATGTGCAGCAAAAACAGCTCCTATCAATAGAGATCTTATTTATATTGTGAATGAACAGCATTTATATGATAGGCTAGCCTGCTGCTTCTTTCAAGATTTCCACAGGTGCAGTTGTGTGTGAATCTGTACAATTACTTGTAGTTTTGTTGAAAGAAAAACTACAGAAAAAAATTTGTTGCATAAAAATGAATCCATTTTCCCAATATTAGAACTCAAAGCACTATCTCATGCATCTCTTTCGGCATATTTGTCTGTTCGGTGATTTCAAAACAATCATTTTCAAAAGATAGCTACAAAAATTTGATCATAGCAGTTTCAGATCTCTTGAGAAAATTTTGTTTTTCAATTCAAAATATCATTTCTGAAATCAAACAAGCACCTGCGTCACTTTCAAGCGTACTAGACAGTCGTCAAAAGTTGATTGCTAGTTCACACGTTCCAAGATAAGTTTCAACTTGAAAGCAATTCGTGATGACTCAACACTTGAAGAACAAAAGTTTGACTGGGTCAACTTTTGTTGATCAACTGAAAAGTTGATCAACTCTATCGAAACAGAGGTTCTCACTACAGTTTTTATTCAACTTGTGTTGAGCAACTAAAATGGGTCAACTAGACTTGACTCGTGAGAACGCACCTCAAGGATCGACAATCGAGAAGCTAAAAGCTTGGAATATTATCTTTCCTAGATAGCAGAGATTGCTGCTACACGGGTGCTTCGAATTAAAAGTCAATCAGCAATTCAGGAGTTTTTCGCTCATTCACATAAATTGAGTTTAATGAGTGTACTGGACATTTTACCGCAGCTGGGAGAAAAACTAGATGAACGGTTAATGTTTCCAACGATGCTGTGCGGGTGTATGTATCTAAGAAGAAGGATCATCTTCCAGTGCTTTCTGTTTTCAGAATCAAAAAAGCTCTCAAGACAGATGTTTCGTCATGACGAAAAAGTACAGTGAATAGTCTTATAGACAAAAGTTTGAACTGTTCTCTTGTTGACTTGAATATGTAGAAAATGGACAAGGGTACGAAAAAATTATATAAAAAAATATCACTGTAGTTTCATATCAATCGTATCTGGAATAGAGATGAGTCGGAAACTGTTGCGCCCAAGTTTATTAATTCTATGATTTGGTATCTTTAAGACAAATAATGCTATTCTTCATCTCACTGTAATTTCTGAGGACAGTCAATAATTGTAGCAAAAATATGAGATCTATTCCAATAAATATACAATTCATTCTCAAGAAATATCAGAAAAGAAAATGAACTTATAGTATCTTACAGTTCTATGGCTTCATAGGAAACTATGGGATAGTCCTATGAGAATTGTGATAAAAGTTCCCAGGAATAATTCATGTGAAAATCTTAATCATTCTATTCAAATGAAATTAACAATTTTCTTTAGTTTCAGGGTCGCAATTGAGTTTCAGCGTTTCAAAAAGTATTTCTGATAACATATTTCTATGTTACTATGGCGGGTATGTTCATAATTACTGTTTTTTTTTTGTCTGGAAATTATATGATTAATACTGGCACATTATCGATAGAGGTGTTTCATTGTGAAAGCAAGCTCCACCGTATCTTAAAAGAGTGCTACCTCAGCCAATTAACCAAGTCGCAATCTTTTGCTGTTGGCGCATTAGTCTCCTAAATGAAAGAAGTTGAACTGGGGATCTCCTGAAAACAAAGAATCATTATCAATCAAGATTATACAAATAGGAACTTCTCACAATAGATATTTAAGGGGTTTTCTTGTGCTGTGCCTAAGACAACTCTCATCTTTTGTTAATATATTATATATCTATAGCCACGTAGTTTTGTTACATTCACAGTATTCGAATGAGATGTATATTCAAAGAGCTTCCGCGGCTCTAAATAATAAGAGTATATCATACAGATGCTTTCCCTTGAAGAGTTATCAAGGCTTTGATTCATATTCAAAGAATCTGGATTACTCTCACAGAGACATCACATAATTTATAAGCTGCAAGTGTGAGATCTATTTCATATTTGAAACTGCATTACGCTAGGTTTTAGGAAATATTGATATTCGAGAAGCTCAATATTGAGTTTTTGGCCATAAGCCGTAAAAAAAATTTAACTTTTCTTAAGAAATTGGATCTTAGGCTTCAAAGTCTATCTTGATTAAATATTATATGATCTATTATTCTACTTATAGAATCCCTGTCCACTTGAAACTGTTTTGTATGAAATACTATGTAGTTGAGGTAGGAAGCAGTACTTTTGTTCTAAATACTTGATTTGTGCCAAGGCATTCGACCAAATTATGCAGATTGAATGAAACACAAATGAGCGTTTTGCTCCGCGTAATAAACCTACTGTTATTTTTCCAAATGTTATCGAATTAGAATTCCTGTCAAAACGGGAGGTTCATTGTCAATTTCTTGTAACAATTTCACCAAACCAGCTTCATTCGGTCAGATGGTGCCATTCAATCATCTCTCCTTTGAAAGAGTTGATTACAATTTTTGTGAAGTGATGGTATAATTGAGAGTCGAAAAATAAAGTGCTGGATATTTGCTACAACAGGATCTTCAAACATCCATTCGTTTGTATATTTGTTGTCATATTAATTCATGTCAGAATTCATTAATCTTTTCCTCATTTTTCAATGTCCAATTTGTTACTTACCATGATAGAATAATAAATCAGAATGGGTTCGATTCCAGTCCAGCTTTCAAGAATAAAATCTTTCTCAAATTAGAGGATGGCTTGGAATTGAAGGAGCAAAAAAAATTTGATGTAACAAAGCAGACAGTCTTCCATTACCACGGTTGGGGGAAGATGCTACAGATGGCAGTTCCGCAGCTCTCGCAAAGGGTATGTCATTCATTTTTAATTCATGCAAAGTATATCCTATGGAGTGCTATTTGAATCTTGAATTATTCGGTCGAAAAGTCAGGAAACGGAGAAATTTATTTATATATTTGGTGCTTGAGAATGGCGGAAGCCGAGACAAAAATCATTCGAAAGCTCCAAAGAAATTTCGTGCTTGAGTAACATACAACATTTTCTCTACAGACGGCAAAACATTATTGAAATATATCAAAATCATATTGAAATATGTTACGTTCCCATTTCGCACCTTGTTCCTATTTCTCCATTTTCCATATCCTAGTTTTTCATCCATTCCTTTTGCTACAATTTGAACGTATCAACACTATTATTCCAGATAAATGAAACATTTCATTCACCTTACACTTGTTGTTAATATTTGACACTTTGCTAATTATTGACGTATTTTGGTTTTGTATTTTTTAATCACGTAGTTGCTTCAAGATGTCAGAAGTAGACAAGGCGCTCTTCCAGAATAAAAACATTTGATTTAAAACTTAAAGTTACATTAAAATCACACTTGACACAACTGATTTCAAAATGTGAACACAGTAAAATAACATAACACTCACAATAAAATTCCTCAGCCCTAATAATCTTTTCCCGCCAGACTCTCCTCTCTACTCTTTTGTAGTTAGCTGAAACCAATGAAATAACGTAAAAGTGAGTGAAACAGTTTTTTTCTGAAGTAATTGATAGGAAACTGATTTAAATAAGGGATTCGAGCAAAAAATCTTGAAATGTGACGGTCGCGCAAAAAGTTTTTCTTGAGACAGAGATTTATATTTTCTTTGAAAGTAATCAAAGCCGCTACGCGGGATTTATTATGAACCTGTGTCGTGCTCCGACCGAGTAATCGTGTTTCGGGTGGTGTACGTCGGTCGAGCAGCCCAATTTTAGGGATTAAAGAGGAAACTTTCACGCACCTCGTGTTATAAAAAAAAAAACCGCCACCAGCATCTGAGGCAAAGTGTCTGGACGCCAGCAAGGCACCCAGCGACGCTAGCACCTAACATCCAGTTTCTGAGACCACCTCCAGGTTACTTACCTTTAACGCCGTCCACGACCAACTCTTGGACCGATACCTCCACCAGGTCAGGCGACATCATCGCCACAGTTCTGGAGAGCTTGTGGCTTCAGCTAAGTGTCTGTTTTGTACTATTTGTTGATTTAGTTATTGTTGGAGCAGAAGTCTACGTTTGTTATTTTTTTGTCTATGTACTTTTCATTTATTTTGTAGTAGTGTTTTGGCGCTATACGCTTATTCTGTACAGCGCAATCGATTGGGCTAGCCCCCTGTCTCCATGACTACTATGAGCTTCGGCTAGTAAAGGGCAAGGCATATAGGCGGCAGGTTTTGCACACACTGGTGTGTTGTTGGTTGCGTGCTGTACTCCAAGGCGCGTTATTTTGTGTATTGGGCCCTCAGCCACTGTTTGTTTATTTTACAATTAGCTCCACTTATTTTCATGATCATTTACATTTATTTTACGAGTAAAATTTTATTTGAATTCATATTCTTTTTTTTGTTTAACCATTTATTTATTTTTTTTTGCATATATTAAAATCAGTCATTTCGTTTAAAATATTTGTTTTATTGTGCGAAAGAGTGGACCTGCCCGTTTTCTTCAGACAGCTTAGCTGCCACAATCTCCATTTGAGAGTGTAGCTTGTGGCAAGTACAGTGTGAGTACATTACGCGGTCACTCATTCCTGTAACTCCTTTGCCGACAAAACACCCATTTATTGCAGGTACTTTCGTTGTTGTGTGCCCCGCGGACGAAAAGAATACATCGTGGCGCTCCGGGTATGTCTGGAGTCTAACTTTGCGACGCCTCACGTCACCTACGGTCTCCCTGAGATTAAGAGCGAAAAACGAGCTTAAGTCAGTTTGGAACGTTACAAATACAAGAAATATTTTGGAGACGTTGTTTTTCTTCATTCAGAAATTTCTTGAATGAGTTGGAGGAGTTCTTTTCTGTTTTCGGGAAGATTATCTGAGTGCTCATTGCTTATTCTATCAAATCCAACTGATTTGTTAGTTTTTGAATTCTTCAGAGCATAGTTTATTCCACTTAAAGTTATGACATCATCAAGCAACGCTTGTTTGGCATCAAAAATGTTCTTTTCCTTACTTTTTGTTAGCATGTTCATTATTTGTTGATGTTAATGCGTTGTCTACGACATTTAGGTAGAATTTGTTATTATATCTAATTTCTGAAGCCATTCGCACACTCATGGTTTCTACTTCCTGAATATCCCCATCTTCTGAATCATTTTTCATGTTGTATGTTCGAAGTGTTAGCGGTGCGGAGTTTGATGATCTTCTTCTTACATCATTGTTGCTAGATATACCATCAGTGTCTTTTGCTCATTTCTTTCTAATTTATTCTCCTCTATCAATTCTTGTGCAATATAAATTGTTCCCTTGATGTACAATTTGTCTCCCTTCAGATAAGCTTTGTATGGGCTAAAGTAATTGCCATATTTTGTCTACAGTTGCCATTTTCCTTCTTTCTGTTGATGAGAGTACAAAGTCAACTTTTTTGTGCTCCTGGCAGTTGAGAATAGTGGTAGCAAATTCTTTTGAACACGTTTAAAATTGATTCATGCACTCGAACTTGGATAAGACTACGTTAATAGTGAACCTACTCATAGTAATTAATACTTTTTGTTGCATCATATTTATATTTTGCACTAGCTGGGCTTCTGTTAGAAACTTGAACACTGAATATTCCTTTCAATACTCACTTTTACGCAAAATGTAATCTAAAATGTATATTTTTACTTACATAATACGACAGTTGAATTTTGTGTTGTCTTTAGTTTGACTTACAATTGCCAACTTTTCTTAATTGTTACTTTGCTTGATAGATTATCAATTATATAATTCATCTTCAATTGTCCAATTCAAAATTTTACTATATTCAATGCTATTTCGGGAGGAGCGTTCAATTTTGAAGTTTTTTTTTATTATTCAAAACAGAAAATATTCAAATAGACAGTTCTGCTGTTTGTCAGAGTATATTTTCTCAATGAATTACTCGATATCCAATTCGATCTGTTGATTTGATTGGTGTAAGACTCTGTGAGATAAATTTTATCATCAGTTAGAATGACAGATGATTAGGGTAGCTTAATATCTGTGACTACAGTTTGCAAATCTCTCTCCGGGTTGAATTTGAAGCAAAATCACAAGAAATTACTTTCACGATTGTGGTAGCAAGTAAAATTAACTTTGTAAAGTTTGGGAATACCAGAAGAGGCTCAGGAAGTGGAAGAATGGGCGCCAAGATACTGAATTAGAGGGAACTGAAAGTACCTAGTCTAGCAAAGAGGCAAATGAGTGAAATTAGATCAGAAAGTAGCATAAATAGTCTCAGACTCGAGTTTAATAAAATGACGTTGAGAAAAGAGAAAAATACAAAAAAAATTGATTTGGTTGGACCACTTATACGAAATAAAATTGATTACCTAGCACCAATGGGTGATTAGATGAACTGGGATAAGCTAGAATGAAAAATATAAAGAAAACTTGAAAAGCAACTAAATAATGGTACGAACTTCACCACAATCAATTCTAGTAATTGGCTTCTGCTGAGTTGGGAACTAGGGATGGTTCCTCAACCCGATAGATCCACAGATTGTATTGGCTTCACGTTTGACTTTGCTCAACTTAAAGGGACTGTTTTTTAGTGCTGGATTGAACGAGCTTCGTCAAGATGGATGAGAAAGTTTTTTTCAATTGAAAGTGAGAAACAGCAGCCGAAGTGATTGAAAGTGTACTGGGCTGGTATCCTATCTGTTGGACCAACTCAACCAAGGATCCCTTGGTAACAATAACCAAATTACAATAAACTGAAAAAGTCAGTACATGACATTCCATAAAAAATTATCCCAAAAAATTTTATCATGCTAGCAGTCGAAGAGGAAGGGTATATGCACAAGAGAAAGAGGAAATGAGAAGAAAATGATATTGATATACACAAAGTGGCGACATCGAGACGAAAAAATTTTGAATCTATCGTGGAGCACTTTTCCAAGTAGTTTTACAATTTCAATAACAGTAGTAAATAAGAAAATTGTCATCAAACCGTAGGTGGAAAAAGAAAACACAAGCTCAAAGTTGCGAATAATTATCATACTACTTGATTAAAGACACTTATGCGTGATTTCAGGATCTCGAGTTAGATAAATCCGGTTTAGAAGACTTATTTCCTTGGTAACAATATCAATTTCTCTATTTTATGTATCATTATTGACCAATCAAATTGACTGAATAAATCAAAACCTAATATACTGGTCAACTCCCCTTCATCTTAAACCAGGTAAGTTCAACTCTGAGTCATGAAATCGGGTACTAGAAGCGTTAATATGGAATACTCCACGAAGCTCAACAAAGAGACACTCTTAACTTTAATTCAATCTAGCATCAACATTAATACCAACAGGAGAGCAAGTTGAGTGGAAAGAACTAGATGATGATGATGATTGAGGCTACAAAACAACAATGTCGTATAGTTTGAAAATTCAATGAATTCAAAATGAAGCAGAATGAAATTTGTATCTCCGAAAAAATTACCAAATCAATTTGAAATGTAAAATTCAGTTAGGTATCAAGAGATCCAGTTGACTCTCAATTGGTCATTTATTGGAGCATAAATCAGAACATTACGAGAGATCTTCTGCTCTCATCAGCGGAAATCCATACATAATTTTTTTTTTACAATATGATTGCTTATTGAGGCGGGTCTCTGCGTAAAAGGCGATAATTGTCACTTTTCAAATCGTTATACAGCTTTCATTTATAATTGGAATGACAAATGTTATATATCATTTTAAAGATTAGAGGCTTATAAACAATTGTACGTATCGAAATTTGATAATCTTTTCTAGATTCAGAGTACAAATATTGATTTTAAGGCTTTTCAAATCGTTTTAACTCAAATATGATTTGACTTACACTCATGAAAATCAATTATAAATTATATGAAATATATTACTGCCAGCTTTGAATAAGCGTATGGAATTTTCAAAAAATTATCCCAGTCGTCAGTAAAAAAATTGTGAAGTTCACTAAAATAGGTACTTTTCAAACCTATTTTTCTTGTATGAAAATCAGATATTCAGTTCAAATACCTATATGTTGATCTACTTTCAACCTTTATCTCTCATTTTTTAGCCATATATTTATCAAAAAAACCATGTATTCGGGGTAATTAGCAAAATAAAATTATAAATATAGTTTATTTCGTTGACTCATAGATGGCGTTAGTGAAGTGATATATTTTCTGGAAGACTAGCCTTTGGCATACCTCCGCCTCCCAATTTGTTTCCATAGCAACGAATTTTTGAATGAACTGCTAGGCACTCGAAAGTAAAAGCGGTATGAATGTGAATTTTGTTGGTTTTTGAGAGATTTACCAAGATTTTTACTTTTCGTCACTCGATTGCCGATTGCAAATGAAAGTGGTTGATTTGTGGATTTTGTTGGTTTTTGATTTTTCAAAGTTATGGCACGCCGTCTTGCTATTTATTAGCAACAGTTTATTTCACTTAAATTAAAACTATACATTTTTATTATCTTGCAAGATAATTTCAATTCATTGAATTTTTATGATTGAATTAAAATTATGTACATAATGGAAATTCAGAATTATTATTATCTAGCAAGATAATTTTGATACATTGAATTTTTATGATTGAATTAGAATTATGTACATAATGATAATTCAGCATAGAGACTATCTAGCAAAATTATACGAAATCGTTGAATTTTTATAATTGAATTGAAATTATGTACATAACTAAATTTCAGAATTATTATTACCTTGCAAGATAATTTTAATGCATTAAATTTTTATGATTGAATTAAAATTATGTATATCATAGAAATTCAGTATTTTTATTATCTTGCAGGATAATCTTAATACATTGAATTTTTATGATTGAATTAAAATTATGTACATGATGAAAATTCAGAAGCTTTATTATTTTCCAAGATACTTTTAATGCATTGAATTTTTATGATTGAATTAAAATTATGTACATAATAGGAATTGGGAGTTCTTACCATCTTGCAGAATAATTTTAATTCATTGAATTTTTTTCATTGAATTAAAATATGTTCATAATGGAAATTCAGAATTATTATTATCTTGCAAGATAATTTTAATACATTGAATTGGAATTATGTACATAATGATAATTCAGCATAGAGACTATCTAGCAAAATTATATGGAACCGTTGATTTTTTTTCAATTGAATTAAAATTATGTACATAATGAAAATTCAGAATTATTATTATCTTGCAAGATAATTTTAATGCATTAAATTTTTATGATTGAATTGAAATTAGGTACATAATAGAAATTCAGTATTCTTATTATCTGGCAGAATAATTCTAATCCATTGAATTTTTCTGATTGAATTGAAATTATGTACATAATGGAAATTCAGAATTATTATTACCTTGCAAGGTAATTTGAATCAATTGAATTCCTACGATTCAATTGAAATTATGTACATAATTTGATTTCACTTTAGATTCAATCATAAAAATTCAATGGATCCAAATTATCTTGCAGAATAATAATAATTCTGAATTTCTATTATGTACATAATGTTAATTCAATCAAAAAAATTCAATGAATTGAAATTTTCCTGCAGGATAATAGGAATGCCGAATTACCGTTATGTACATAATTTTAATTAATCATAAAAATTCAATGCATTGAAATTATCTTGTGAGAAAATAATGACTCTGAATTTTCATTTTGTACATAATTTCAATTCAATCATGAAAATCCAATGAATTGAAATTATTCTGCAAGATAATATGAATACTGAATTTCTATTATGTACTTACATAATTTTAATGAAAATTCAATGCATTGAAAATATCTTGCAAGATAATAATAATTCTGAATTTTCATCATGTACATAATTTTGATTCAATCATAGAAATTCAACGGTTCCGTATAATTTTGCTAGATAGTCTCTATGCTGAATTATCATTAGGTACATAATTTTAATTCAATTATATGGATTCAATGTATTAAAATTATCTTGCAAGATAATAATAACTTTGAATTGCCATTATGTACATATTTTTAATTCAATCAAAAAAATTCAATGAATTGAAATTATTCTGTAAGATGATAAGAGTTCCAAATTTCCATTTTGTACATAATTTTAATTCAATCATAAAAATTCAATGCAATAAAATTATCTTGCAAAATAATAATAATTCTGAATTTTTATTATGTACATAATTTTAATTCAATCATAAAAATTCAATAAATTGAGATTATCTCGCAAGATAATAATGATTCTGGATTACCATTATGTACATAATTTTGATTCAATCAAAAAAATTCAATGAATTAAAATTGTCCTGCAAGATAAAAGGAATTCCGAATTACCATTATGTACATAATTTTAATTGGATCATAAAAATTCAATGAATTGAAATTATCTTGCAAGATAATAATAATTCTGAATTTTTATTACCTACGTACATAATTTTAATTCAATCATAATAATGCAATAAATTAAATTATCTTGCAAGTTGAAAAAAATTTATAGTTTAAATTTAAGTGGAATACGGCGTGCCGTAAACTGACTTGCGTCCACCCTGGTTGATGAGGTACTGACGATCCTCCCTCCTTATCAGTCAATACTCATTTTTAACTCCACCCACAATGCTGCTTTCTGTTACCGTCCCCTTTACACTTCCAAGACCGTAGATGGTCTATGATTGCAAGAGACCCCCCTCAACTCTTATTTTGGGAAAACACTACTATGCTACGTAGTGGATTGTAGGAAACAAGAAATAGAACTTGACCAGCTGAAAAATAAGATAATGTATTGTCACTTTGTTTACATCCGATTTATTATCAATAACATAGAGATAGTATTCTAATTTTGACTATTCTGAGACTACGAATGTAGATGGTTTAGAAAAGTCTTGACCCCATATCAACCTCCTTTGGCTATCAGTTGTTTTACAATTCTTGTAGATAGTAGATTTCGATATTTATTGAGAATACCGGAAAGTCGATTGCCGCACTGAGCTGCTCATTTTTCAAGAAACTCATTGATTAGGTTGAATTTCTGTAAGCCGTGTTCAGCCCTTGCTCAATTCTCTCCGGTGATCTTGCTTCTAAATGCAAATAGTTACACATGTGATCACGGCTATTCGATTTAAATCTTCAAATAATATGAAAGATACAAATATTCTCTCACAGCACCGAGTCCAGAGTATCTGTAGCTATAAGGGATATACTTATTTAATCTTAGAGCATGTCCAATTGAAGCGGTACAAGAAATGCTATCCTTATGTTGATACTTAAAATTCTTCAACTTGTTCTTGTTGAACTCTTCGATAGTTGGAGCTGCTCCTAAGATTATACTTTCATTCTTTCATCATTTCAGCATTTTTGCAGAAAAATTCCACAATTTTGTTGCTTTCGGATTAGTTAGAGCCGAATCGAAACCAGTAAGGAATTATATTAGGTCCGTGACCAATGCTACATTCATTGGACAAGTAATAGGAGAGCTCTTCAAGGCATATATTCCTACGGATCAACCACTCATTCTGATCAGGATGACATCTCACAGTTTGGGATCACAAATTATGGCGAAAGTTGCCAGAGTATATGGTGTTAGAAAACAATCACATCACACAGGTATGGAAAATAGTAGAGAAAGATGATAACTATATGAAAATTGTGGATTGAGGAGTTTGCAGCCCAAGATAAAGAAAAAATCGTATAATGGGATGTATTTGTTATAGTATTTGCATTTGCTGTGAAAATGGTAGTACGGAGAACATGGAGAACAGAATATGATGTCAATCAATAAAGTGAGTCATACAAGCCATGTTTCGTGGTATTAGCTTGCTGGTGATGTGATCGCATTTCCAAACGTTTGTTTGAGAGATCGATAAGATATTTTAAAACATCCCAAGAAATCTACAAAGTTAAGTATGGTGAAACTCCGATACACTTATTACAAAAAGTATCGTATGCAACACGGACAATGAACAACCGTTATTATTGTTGCTGGTGAAGTAAATTGCATGGAGCTATGCCTTGGGTTTCACTTTGGTCTTCACCTCATGTTTCTTGCCCTCGCCTTCGTCGAGTGTAGTCAAGCAAAGCGAAAACCAGTGATCTACTAACTTTTAAGCCTTGAGGCCACATTGAGTACTCCACCAATTCTCGAAAGTCAAAATTGTTTGCTCGTCAAATGGAAATAACTATACATTATTTTGTATGATTCACTAGTATGATTTATTCTACAATGTAAGCGGAATGGATTATGGCAGGCCGGATTGGTGGTGCTGGTTAGCTGGTATTGCCCTCAAGCCATAGTTTAGAGACTCCTGCTCCAGAAAATAATAACGGTCGTTCAGTCTTTGTAGCATGATATACTATTATTGATTTTAAGAACGAGTTTTTGCAATTGCAATAAAATTTTCTGCAAATCAATACTACGAAACATGATCTATTTTCGAGCCTTCATGTTCATAGCAAATGTGAATATTATAAGGAACACATCTCATATTATAAGTTTTTTAATAACACGTGCATCGAAAGTATCCCACTACTGTACTGAATTCTTCTTCAAAAGTTGTCAATTTGAACCATGGAAACAATCATCAATAATTTCCTGTTGACAGGGAATGATTGATTATCATTTCCTGCTGGAAGTGATAAAAAAATTACTGTGGATGCTGTTGGTATTCTTTTCTCCCATTGTTATATGTATTGTTATTTGGGAAAGAATGTGTATCATGAGTTGTGCTCCTCATAGTATTTGCATTTGCTATTAACCAGCTAGCACATAATACCAATCAATGAAAAGAGTTATTTTTCGTAGTATGTATTGGTATAGTTCACTGTGAATGTGATCTCAATTGCAAGAGTCTGTTCGTAAAATCGATAAAATAATTTCATAAGTTCAATAGTGGAGTAGCATTGTATGCTACGCCTAGTATTTCTCCCTCGTCTTCGTCATGTGCAGCCAACTTTCTTCTGCAGAATTTTGATAGTCGTTTGGTCCTTGCTGAAAGTGCCAACTTCATAGATAAAATTAGAACGAAAAAGTAACAACGGCATCCACGATCCATGATCATAATTTTTCCATCCCAACATAATCATAATATTTATAAATTCCCTGTCAATAGGGTAATAATAATTGTTTTTCACGGCTTGGAATTGAGAACTTTCGTATCAAGGCTGAGATTGATTCAGTATCAGGGTACTTTCAGTGAACGCGTTACTAATAAATACTATAATTTGTATTTAAATGTTGGAAACATGTGATAAAAAAAAAATAAATTAATGCTCACATACAAAATAAGTTTCCTAAAGGTATAAGATGTAAGGTCGCGGATCAGTGACCAGTTATATCATCATCAAATATATACCTATGTGAAGTTGTTGGGGGATCCGGTGCAGTAAAAGGTAGAATTTTAATAAGGCCTCAAGCGATCCGATTTCTTTTTAAAATGTCATTTATTTGAATATAAATTATGAAGTTTCGAGAGTCCTACTGCACTCATCATCAGCTAAATGCCATACATGAAATTTTTATAATATGATTGTACATTAGTAAATTCTAATGATTATTTTCACCATCCGAATTTCGACCAATAGAATTGCAACATTCGACGTCACGTGGTACAACCTGCACGGTTTTCAAGTGGAAATTTTTTGAAAATTTTGTCTTTTGCTTATATATACAAAACAAAGAACATTCAGCCACGTTGATTCAGCATCTGTCAAACTGACAGACAGATTGAATGTGAAAATGAGCAGATTCGGAGTCGAGTCTCTGGAATCTATTGATGAATTTGGATGGGAAAAATAATCTTCCGAATACCATTCGTGATTAAATTTAACCTGGCAAAATTTTTAGATTGTTACGAGAGCTTGCTACCTATTTATTTCGTGATATTGATCAAAAATCGGGGAGTACCGGGAGAGATCACTCAAATGAAAGGATTTGGCGCTTAGCTGCTACCATCTTGCGGGAAGGGGCGCACCTATTTTTCAATTTTATTTGAATCTTGAATCTTAGTTACCGTTGAAAAAAATTTGAACAAATGTTGATTTACATGAAAAAATGTTTGTCAATGCAAATATTATTTTTCAGTCAAGATTTTCTGCTGATTTTAATAGTTAAATGCTACAAGAAGTTATTAAAAAGTGAGTACAACAAGTAAATTTTAAGTCTGCTTAATATTTTTCTGTTCATTTATTATAAATCATAATTATTCTAGGCGTAGATTCACTGGTTCCATTCTGCGGCCTGCAATTTTCTATAAGTGCAAAAGCATTACTACACACATGATTTAGATCTACCACAATAACAGATATTGGACTAAATCATTTTTTGGACCTTACAAATACCTGGAATTTGGAATGGATGAGAATTTTCTAGCTCCAATATTTAAACGGTGCTAGAACTGAAAATTATTTGTAACGGAAGATGCTCTAATATATTATATATATCATATAGAACCAAGAAAGAGTAATACTATTCAGTCTTGATGTTACTTTGGAATTCAAGAAGCCGAAGAAATTTCAATAAATTTATACTCGCATGCTTCACGAAAGTGCTAAAAGACTCTCCAGTAAAAAAAGTAGAACCAAGACGAAAAGAAATATTTGCAGGAAAAAAATCTCAAATTCAGTAAAATTGATTCAGTTTAGACAGTAAGATGCATTTATGTTCAGATAAAGTAAAAACAATGCAGAACGTCACTTTAGCTCAAAGTAAATTGAAAAAATTCAGTAATTATCTTAAAAAAATACTTCGGAATAATGATATTTTCTTTTATTAATTTTCTCAATTAATTATACATCTCAAAATAATTTGAACAAGTCTACAGTCCTGGATTAGTGATTTTCGTGTCCTATTTTTTTCAGTTTTGTTATTAAAACCAATTCTAGTTCATATCTATTGCACATTTATCACCATAAGTGATTTAAGATTGTATTTGAAAGACCTGAATTAGAAGAGAATTCACTAATCCAAAATTGTGCGTATATGAGTTCTTTTGAGATTATGGCTATAAAATTTCATACTTTAATAGAATAATTTCAAATTGTTTTGACCGTTTGTATTCAATGTTTCTCTAGTCCTGTTCACAATGAACTTGAAATACTGTGAAAAGTAATTTCAACAGAAAGTATGACCCACAATTGAAAAAAAAATTTCCTGAAAATAGATACTTTAAAGTAATTGACTTATTATGACGTTCTAGCTCAAATCACTAATTTATTCAAAAACTACAAAATTGAATCAAAATTAATGCATGAATTGACTTTATTAAATTTTGAGTTTGTAAGCTATTCAATGTATTGCAATACTGTGGAAAGTAACTTTATTCTAAGGTATGATCCACAGTTAGAGAAGGCATTCTACAAAAATAGATTATTCAAAGTCATTGATTCATAACGTTTTTTAAACAAATTTTGAATATACTTTATATCTGCGGATTTATTGACTACAATAATTGGATCATACTTCATGGATAAAGTTACTTCATATTTTATCGCGAAACCTGATATTTGTACATATATTTTGTCGGTGAGATTGATTTACATGTACAAACATTTATAATACATGTTTTTTTGTTGAAAAGTTTTGTGATTCCTTTCTATCAATATACCTAACCTCAAAATACTAATTTAGACTAGAAACCATGGTAACATAGCTATCAGAGACCTCATGTGGCAAGAAGCGCAACTATTTTCATGCGCAGAATTTTTAACATTGAGTGCTCTCTCCCGGTACTCCCTGGTCAATATCACTCAATAAATTGCTAAGCAACAAGCTCTCGTAACAATCTAAAAATTTTTCCGTTGAAATTTAACCACTTATGATATTATATATGAAAAAAATTTATGTCAATATCGCTTGAAAAACAAATATTGTTACATTCATGTACAGGTGAGAAGAATATGGAATTTGCATATTCCATAACCAAAAAGTATGTTGGAACGAATGACATCCCAAAAAATTGTTTAGAATGATTCCGTATGCCGTTCAGAACCATTTTGACGAAGCAGAAGCAGTTAGTTTGGTTACTACCATGGTTACTTCCCAACAATTCAAGTATTCATATCTGGTTCTACGTTTGACATTTAATGATTCTCTAAGTTTCCTTTGAAGTATTGGTGAGTCTCCAAAACTTTGTTAGAGAAAGTATACTCCACAACATGTTTGGAATAGCGTATTCCACACTTGCGAACCCTAATCGTAGCCCTCGACTCGGATTACAAACTTTTCGCTCGTTCAGAATATAAGCCAATCCAATACTTATTGTATAATATACTATTTATGTAGGTAAAGTTCTGTATAAAGTAATTGTCAACACAACGTTTTAACAGCAGAGTGCTGCCTTTCTCAAGTGTATAAAAGTATAATAAATAAATAAACAAAAATTGTCAAGACAACAAAAATACAAAAGGTGTCTAGATAAGTATAAAATATCAACTCTTAGGATCGTAGAGCTCTGCCTGTGATTTAGCTATAAAACAATGTCCTCAGGTCTTCAGGAGAAAAAAGTTAAATATTATACTTTTAGAAATGCGCAAAAAAAGTTATTAACGAAATATCGATAATTGAAAATCAATAATTTTTGCACAGCACTCAAAAGAGTAATGTCGTCTATGGGTCTACCAGATTTTTCCCCAAAAAACTGGATAGTCTTGGAGAGGCTTGTATTTTTATCACTTATTATTTTTTCACTTGAAATTGTCATGTACAATTCCCATGAATAGTATATTATGCTACAAGGACCAAACGACAGTCATTTTTGTGCAGAATAAATTTTGCCGCACTTGGTGAAGACGAAGGTGGAGTACGAGGCTAAGACGAGGGCGAAGCACAAGATGAAGACGAGAGCAAAGCCCAAGGCGTAGCTTCGTGCAGCCAAATTTTTCCGTGACAATAATGACAGTCGTTCAGTGTCCATGTTGCATACGATACTTTTTGTAACAAGTGCATCGAAGTGCACTCAATACTGAGCTTTAGATAAATTAAGATGCATTCCAACTATTTTATCGATTTAACAAAGAAAAAATTGCTATTGCTATTACATTACAGTGAACTGATACAATTAATCATAACTTACATGATTTATTTTTTACATTCAATGCACACACTATAACGAACACGTCCTTTGACACAAATTTCTTCCAAATATCAATTTTGACATATACCAATGAAATTAAAAAATCCAACGGCATCCATGATTCACAATTTTCAGTTCCACCCAGCGAACATTAATATCCATTAATTCTCTGTCAACAGAGAATTAATGAAAATTGTTACCATAGTTTGGAATTGAGAACTTTCGAAGCAGAAGTCAGTTCAGTAATAGGGTACTTTCGGTGCATGTGTTACAAAAAAAAATTATATGATAACTACAAGCATAGCATCTCATAAACATATTTTTTCAAATAAGTAGCTATCAAAGTCTATGAAATATAAGATTTACATGCTATTTTTATACGTTAGCACTAATTGTATACGAATTTATTACAGACATGATAGAACTTGGTCAAATTATCTAATTTTTGATACAAGGTTTGTTCCAACACCTACAGAAACCAGTTCGGAATTGTCCGACACTTGCGCATCTACAAAGAAGCGCTCCAACTGATTTCAAACGTGGATTTTGACTATTAGTCAAGCATTCAAACAACGTGCGATTCAATCCAAAAATCAATTTGTGGACATTCAAAACAGTCCATGGACCAATGCTCGTACCATTCGTCAAATAAGATAACCTTAAATAGAAATGAGTGACTCAAGTGCTAAACATGATAGTCCAAGATCCCAGACCCGCCAGACCTTACTTATTTTCTGAGAAACAAAATTTGTGGATTAGAATAGTGTTAGTCGGTACTTTGATCATACACATATTTACTAGTTTGTGCCGACGGCCAATTTATAGATACGAGGTGTTATAGGTACATCAAGACAATACTCACTTTTCTTGAAGTCTGAGTGCTTATTTTTATGTAAGTTCTAGAGAATATTGTTGGAAATTGATAATCAACACTGCCAGACACTTCTCATCGGCAGTAATTCCTGCTAAACGCTTTAAAGCTCGCAAAAAAATATCGTTATCTTACTTATAATCTAAGTCCTAATTTTTTTATATAACACTCAGTGAGCAATTTCAAGACTTTTTATGAATAGCCAGACCAAGGAAGAGTTGGATGCCCATAGATACTTCACTTACTATCAAGCCTACAAATAGTGACCTAGCGCTTTTTTTCACAGCGATATTTTAGATGTGTCCGGAGGATGTTTAGCCCCACGATTAATCTAGCTGTTAACAAAAAGTATTGAAATTGTACCGTGAGTGTCATGTATAAAAATTAGCACTCAAACTATAAGCAAGATCACGTTATTCTTCGTGAGCTTTAAAGAGTCTAGCAGAAATTACCACCGATGGAAAGTGTCTAGCAGTGTTGATTATCAATTTTTAACAATATTATTTAAAATATACTTCAAAATCAGCACTCAAGACCTTAAGAAAAGTTAGTAATGTCTTAACGTACCGCTAGCACCTCGTATCTGTAAATTGGCCGTCGCCACAAACTAGCTAGTATGCGTATGATCAAAGTACATACTAGCACTACATTATTCCACACATCTTTTTTCTCAGAAAATAAGTAGGGTCTGGCGGACCTGGGATCTTACTCTATGAGTTTTCATCACATTCTAGCGATGATGAATTTGATTTAACCGTGGGATTACATCAAATCAAAAATATATATTATGTAGGCATGTGGAATTACAGGAAAACAGGCGTTTTAATTTGGTATATAGATCTGAAATTTAGTTTCGTGTGGTTTTTGAACTTCATCTGGAAGAAACAGTTCCTTTCTATGTCTCTGACATGATTTTCTTCAATATCTCGACTTCAGTTAAGTTTAGAAGGCATAATTTGATGAGCTTTTTGAAAGAAAAAATTATATCCTACCAAACAGCACGAAAATATACAGGGCGTATCTCCATAAAAAGTCAAAAGTAAATATATATCCGATAATTGGAATTTCTTATCTCTGATTTACATCAATTTAAGTAGCTTACCAGAGACACCAGCAACTTTATTCGAAAAATTTCATTGCATATACAGGGTGTAACAGAAATAAGTACAATAATTTTAACCTGCAATAGATCTCTTCAAGCCTAACAATTTTTCTTGATAACTTTTTTCTGTAAGTCTCCTGGATATCGGGTGAGAATTCATCAAAGTTTGGTCAAAAATTTCATAGTGCGCCTATGGTTAGAGTTGCATGTTTCTCATTTGTTGGAAGAATGACAGCTGTTGATTCAAATGATTATTTTGAAAATTTAAACCATCATAGTCTTATCAATCATTCATTTGAAACTGAAAGAATAACAGTATTTCAATAATACACTGATATTCGCTCACCTCGATAATTCTACTTTTGTATATGTTGCAAGAAAGATCAAATTTATCTCTGAAACCAACAATTTGGTATATTGGTCGTATTTATATGTTATTGTTGAGAAATTTTATTTTTATTCAGGAATTTCACGTATATTTTCAAATAGTTGGTACATTTCTTGAATATTAGATTGTCAGCATAAGTTCATTACATTTGGATCAGCTGATTTGAATAGTCTGAATACAGCCTGTAACACAGGTAAAATATAGGTCAGATTATGCTGCCATCTACGATCAACTTAAGAAGTAATTGCTGCTCTCAGCTTACTTCATTACTGTTGGCTCTCAAACATGAAGAGAGAATCATTCAACGATTTATTTAAAGTAAACGGTGAAATATGTAATGGAATGCAATTCTAAAATAATCAATTTAATGAATGATTCAACTGAAAATATTCCCGCAAAAATTGTAAGAGCTTATTCTTGAAAAACAGAAAACCTAACCTACAAATGTATCACACTGAGTTTGATAATCGACTTTAAATATTTTTTAAAATATAAGATACAATATTCTATTTGTTTAACAGATCAATTTACGAGGCATACTTCATTGGAACGACCTGACTGTGAGGTTACTAATAATATGAGAAAAAACTAATTCACAGCTGCTTCATTTATAAATTAATGTATTTTATTCATTTCATCTGGTGTTTTACGTTCCAGGTAAACGATAAGTTCTCAATATCTCATAGTATTCTCATCATTATGTATAAGTGCACAATATTTTGACATTAAATACATGAGCATAACCACAATAATTCAATTTTTAGTGAAAAATGACATTTCTGAAATCGTTCCAAATAAATTCGCCGAATTCATCCTACACTGCCTGCAGAATCGCAGATAGAAGAGCTTGACATTTCCACAGGTTTTAACTTTTGTGACAATAATAATTAGACAATTTTTTCCAGAATTTATTTGAAAGAATTAATCTGGAATTGATAGCTCACATATGTCGAAATCAATTGTTCCGTTGTAACCAGGGTTGTAACTGCTACTGGATTCGATAATTATGCACCTGAACGACTCGTTAAATTATAGGGGTTAAAAAATGCTAAAAAAAAAGATGAGAATTCGAGAAAAAGTTATCAAGAAAAATTGTTATGCCTGACGGGTTCTATCACTGATTAAAATTAATGTACTTATTTCTGTTACACCCTGTATAATAGCTTCCAAGAAAAATCGCGTTGCCTCATTTTTCGAATGATTATGACCTTAAATTATGTGTTTGACAGTTAACAGTCAAAACTTGTCCGAAACGCGTTCCAACGTCACGTTCAACTCAGTCCTAAACTGATTCATTAGACGCGTATGCGAATAAGTTAAATCTGAAACCGATACAGAACCAGTTCTGGGCTGGAACTACAACGACTTGACATTGACATTGACTTGTCAATCTGCAATGCAAGTTGGACATGTGTGCAGTTAATATTTATCCTAGATCTTATTTTAGTAGAAGGACTACCTGACCTAGTCCCTATCATGTCCCTATTACAAATATTAACTGGAAACATGTCCAATTTTTCTGGCACATTGACAGTAAAAATCAAGTCAATGTCAAGTCGTCTTAGTTCCACCACTGGACTGGAGCTACAACGACTTGACATTGACATTGACTTGACTCTTACTGTCAATAGGCTCTTTGCGCAAACGTTGGAGAGCGACACTAGCGCTCGGAGTGTTTAATTTTGAAAGTAGCTGCAGGAAAAAATTTGAATTGTCATTACGTGGAATAAGTGGATAAAAGCTAAAAAGTTTATATTGAAGCTTGGAATAAGTTTAAAAACACAAGTAAATGATGACTAATTGAGTTATAATAGGAACAGGACTCCAATTCATAGTTGTATCCGGAGTACAATATCAGAAAGAGGAAAATTAGTGCAAGAAGTAAGCATGTGTTTAATGTTGAAGAAAAACTGTTTTTGGATAAGAGTTTGATTTTCGCGCTTGTTGTGGAGCAAATGTCGATTAATTCTTGTCCGTTTAAAGTTTTTATCGAAGTAAGATATGTTATTTTGAAGTAATTAATTATAGGCTGCTTTATTTCTGTCAAACGAATCAAAACATGTCGCATGAAAGTATATTTCTTCACATTGCCTTAGGTGGATAAAACGCAAGATATTTTGCATGAATTTCCAAAAACTTATCCGATACATAAAAATAATACATACAAAATTGCTATAGCTTACAATGGTTTAACCTAACTCCTTACATAAATTTTCTAGTTTCATCAAGTAATTTCTACGTGTAATACATATTCTGTAATTATTATTGACTTCTTTTCACCTTTTTTTACTCGTTTAATAGCCTGAATCCATTTTTTCCCATTTCTATTTCATGTTGTGTGGATGGAAACTTGTAGAAATAATGTTTATGTTGTTTGTATTGCCGTAACTGTTTCACAGTTTGGAACGCAACAATTTGTATAACCAACACGTAATATTCCAATTTTTCTGTTAAACTGGCTTATAAATTGCTTTATAATTTAAATTTGGTACATATATTCTGAAATCATGTACAATGATAACGTTTTGTTTACCTGCTAGTACTGTCAAAATTAACCTCTACTGGCGCTGCAATCTATTCGCAAAGAGCCTATTTGTCATGTAAGTTGAACATTTTTTCAGTTAATAGTTATCATAGGGATATGACAGGAACTAGATCAGTTCATCCTTCTTAAAAAATAAGATCTAGATGATGATGACAGGGATTAGGAGATCAAGAGAAGATCGGTATATGTCAATGTCGACTCCATGTGGTACCAGCCCTGAACTGCTTGTTGGAACAAACCTATATACACCACTAAAAACTTTGTCAATTCATTATGAGAAAGTATTCATCAAACATATTGCTACAAGCTCCATCCCTTCAAATTTTGCGCTAAAATAGCTGTGCCGGGTGATGTTGTATCTCAAGCAGCAATATTAGGAATAATCGACAAAATTCGGGAATTATGTCCGATTTACTCATAGCGTTAATAAGAGAGACTTATATAATATGAGGTGCTCACCCCGTTCCCTGATTAACTTTGGAATCTAGAAAATTCAAGACTGAAAAACTTTACTTTGAGCTCTGAATTAACGTGTGAAATTTAGATTTGCGTGCTAAACTTCATTATTGCAGTAATTCTCCTTGAATCTGTTGCACTTACGAATAAAGACAGAGATGCTGAGCGAAATTCATTGTGTGCTGATAGTGTAAATAAGTGCAGACTCAGAGTTATGGAAGAATAAAAAATTTGGCATATGAATTATGAACTCCTCAATCCAATCCAATATGTAAATTTGACATCTATCTATCATCTTGTTCGTCGTTCAAGAAAGTCATCATTTAATTGATAGATCCATTGAATGGCAATTCTGCATATTTCTTTTACTTTTTCATTCTATGTCGGATATCCATCTTATATTATCTCGAGCTTTGGATAATAATTTTTTATTTGATGGAAACAAATAGGATGGGATCCAGCTAGACCACTTTATGATATCCCGTTCATTCAACATTTGGACAAGAAAGATGCAAAGTTTGTTGATGTTATTCATACAGATGGAGGAATCGCTGGAGATTATAGAAGTATTGGAAGAGTGGATTTCTTCCCTAATAATGGAACAGATATTCAACCTGGTTGTTAGCAATATAGTTGAAATTTGATTGCTGATCTTCTTACTGAAAGTAAGTTATTGCAATAATAATGCTATTGTGACGTGCGAGAGTGAGGGGGGAGCTCGTAAAGACGACGTAGTATGGGGAGGGGCTTCTTGTCGTCTCTTACGCCGCGCCACGTCGCAGCACATCACCCCTCCCAATGGAAGCCTCTAGTGATTCCTAGAAATGAAAAGAGTCGCGAAAATCGGAAATTCGAGAATGACAGTGTTTCTCTATATAAGGCCAAGCCAAAGACGTGTAGGACAGTACAGTAATAAGAGTATTAGTGTGAAATAAATAATGAAGTGACAAGTAAAGTGAACAGTGCATATAAATAGTGTAATATAAATATCTGTGACCTTGTTTAAACTAGAATTAAGTGATTAATATATAAATATAGTGTTATTAGTGACATAAAAACTTTTATTCCATCTAGATTATTAAATAGTGACTTTTATTTAATTACGATCTGGATTTCGTCGAGCGATAAACATTACATTGGTGTCAGAAGTGGGATTGTTATAAACAATTTAGTATTTTGTTTATTGCTGTCTTGCAAAATTGGAAAATGGCGTCTAAGAAGTTGTTGAAAGATTTGAAGGTCACAGAGTTGAAATATCAATTGAAGGGAGGGATTTGGAAACCAGTGGCCGCAAACAAGTTTTAATAGAACGACTGCGAGACGCTTTGACTGAAGACGGTGAGGATCCTGATACATATTTGTTTGAGGTTCAACTTTCTTTAACCGATTTGGCTATAAATTTAGAATCAAAATTAAAAGAAAATTCTACAAGTTTAAAAGAAGATTTGGAATTAAAATCAAAAGACTATTCTATAAATTACATCCGCAGTCTGATGGAATGGTGAAACGGATGAATAAGACCATCAACACCTGGCCAAAGTTGTCTCTAGTCACCAGAGAGACTGGGACAAATATCTCCATCTGTTCCTTTTGGCCTACCGCTCATCCGTACACGAAACAACCGGACAGACTCCAGCAAGAATTATTTTTGGACGGGAACTTCGGCTACCATGCGACCTAAAGTTCGGCTGCAAACCTGGAGAAGACTTGGCTGGTGTAGATTATGTCATTAATTTGAGGCGTCAGATGGACGATATCCACTCCCGAGTCCGTATAAACATCCAGAATGCCAGCGACCGGATGAAAGAGACCTATGACGTCAAGGCACAAGACAGGGGTTTTCAACCAGGAGACTCTGTGTGGCTTTATAACCCAGGGCGGCGACGCGGCCTGTCTCCAAAATTACAGACATCTTGGGAAGAGCCTTACGAAGTCATCAGAAGAATTAACGACATAATCTACGAAATCAGACGCGACTTCAAGAGCAAATCAAGAGTGGTGCACTTCAAACGGCTAGCACCATTTGCAGGAGACAATAATGAAGATCCCAACGACGCACGTGCTCGTGAGATCCATGCGCAGGAAGATTCATCTAAGGAGTTTATGAAGACTTTTTCAAGTGGACGCCGGGCTCGATTTGGAATAACTACCGAAGTGCAGCAGGATCTATTCAGAGTCCCGGCCGATGACTCCTTGGCCCATTGTGTATCAGGAGATTTGGAGATGTCTCGAGGAATAGCAGCAGTTTTCAAGAAGAAGTTTGGCAGACCAGAACTCCAGAAGCCTACAGTAGGGAAGACCATCTGTCTGCAGGACAACACGACAACCAAGGAACGCTATATTTACCACATGGTAACGAAAGATAAATTTCATCATAAACCAACCTACCGTTCCATGTGGGAAACGCTGCAAGACATGCGAGGCCATTTAATGCAGAACGTCATCCTGAAACTGGCAATACCAAAATTGGGCTGCGGTCTGGATGGATTAGATTGGAAGATCTTTCGAAATATGATAGAGGTAACATTCCAGAGCAGCGCAATTCAAATATTGGTCTGCTGTTTCCACCCAGCAGGCCTGATCGAACCAAAAACTGTCGACTGCTACTTCTACCAAACTACTGGTTGCACCAAGGGCGGCGAGTGTCGATTTCGGCATAGACATGAAGATGTGTTTCGGGACGAAACATTCTCAAGAAGAGGGCAGTGTGACGTGCGAGAGTGAGGGTGGAGCTCGTAAAGACGACGTAGTATGGGAGCCTCTAGTGATGGAAAATGGAAAGAGTCGCGAGAATCGAAAATTCGAGAAGGACAGTGTTTCTCTATATAAGGCCAAGCCAAAGACGTGTAGAACAGTACAGTAATAAGAGTATTAGTGTGAAATAAATAATGAAGTGACAAGTAAAGTGAACAGTGCATATAAATAGTAAAATATAAATATCTGTGACCTTGTTTAAATTAGAATTAAGTGATCAATATATAAATATAGTGTTATTAGTGACATAAGAGAAATAAAACTTTTATTTCATCTAGATTATTAAATAGTGACATTTATTGAATTACGATCTAGATTTTGTCCAGCAATAAACATTACACTCTATTGATTTTTTCATCATAGAAGGAGATCATGTGGGATGTAGGAATATTTGAGCTTATAGTTCTATGACTAGTCTAAGGTTATTATTCCAGAGATTTTATTATTTTTTTCATCTTTTGTATGCTCTTGCTGGTATTGATTGGACTGAAATTGTATCAAAAAATCTTTGATTTTATCCAAATTATTCGGACTCAACGTATTCAAATATCATTCCTAGTTATTATACATTAATTGATTATTCCAAATCACTCTGTAGATGAAATATCTAATCACAGAACAGATACGGATGAAAGAAAACATACTTAGCTAAGCATATTCACAAATATAGTGTCATGATAGTGAAATTTGGATTTTGAATGTATCAGTAACCTTGATATCATATATTCAGGATCAAAAACCATGTGTATTCTCTGACACATATCAATGACAATATATGGACTACAAATTCCAGGACGATATTTGGAGCCCCGGACAATATTATGAGATTCATACTTCCATGAGATTTGAAACGTCTAATCACTCCTCCGTTAATATTGACTCGAATTATTCCTTTCAGATTCTTGCAGTCATGCCAGATTGTATGAATATTACGCAGAATCAATCATAAATACAAGAGCTTCTCCAGCAAAGTTCTGCGATCGACTATTTTTATCTGAATATTGTTGCTGTAATAATGAAAATATTGTTTTTATGCGGTACAATGTTAGTCTCAGGTAAATATGCATCAAAATGACAGTCTAAAGTGTAAGACATTCATAAATTTTCCAGAGCTCCTGGAAACTTTTATTTGAAAACAAGTACGAATTCGCCATATGGAGAGGGATTTTCAGGAACTGATTTTTAATTGTATATTATTTGTTGGAAATCATATCACTGTGACAATATTTTCATGCCTTACATGATTTGTGCATATTCAGTATAATCTAATATAATAAAAATAAAACGCTAAAACTCAAGAACGGCTTGACCAATTTTGATAATTTTTTTCAATCTGTTCGCTTTAATACAGTGGTGGTTGAAATGAAAAATGATCAACATACATTAAGTAGTGCACGAGCTGAATTTGTTCGTGCGCGCACCGTTCATCAAAAAGGGTTGAAACATTCTATAGTTGCTGGTGGTACTATCGTAAAGGGTTCTATTATACTACCACCAACGTTCAATCAGTGGCGCACGATCCGTATTTGTTCATTCGTGCATTGTTCGTCTGATTGAGTTGAAACTTATTAAAGATGTTGTTGGCATTTTCGTGAGGGTTCTAATTGTAGTGTCATTAATGTGGCGCACGAGCCGTAATTGTTCGTTCGCGCATCGTTTATTCGATTGAGTTGAAACTTACTAAAGTTGTTGTTGGTTCTTGCAAGAAAGTTCTCAATATTGTATCATCAGCATATCTTAAGTGGTGCACGAGCCGTATTTGTCCATTCACGCATCATTCATCCGATTGAGTTGAAATTTTGAATAGTTGTTGTTGGCACTTGCATAAGGTTCTGACATAGTACTACTAACGTTATTTGACCGTTCGAGCATCGTTCAATCGATTAAATTGAAACCTTCTATAGTTGCTGCTGGCGCTTGCGTGAGGACTGATTGAAAAAAATTCTTTCACCAGTAGAGTCCTATACCTATCATCACTTGGTCCCGTAATTTATTCAGAATACTGATAATGCTTCCTACACATAGATCTGCGCACTAATCAACCAATTTCCACAGTTTGGGGGATGTTTTAGTTGTATTACACAAGCAAGAAATGTGGTATTATTCTGAATAGTTATTTTATACTTTGAAGATTCGTACAAAAATGTTGAATTTCATTGAATGTCCACCCGTGCGAAGTCGGCACGGGCTGCTAGTAAAGTATAATCAAATTGGGATGTTTACAACAATTTTCCCAAAAATAGGTATCAATTCCTAAGAATTTCTAAAAGGATCCTTCTCCGCTCTGTTTCAATAGTCAGTTGTTTCTTTTGATATCAATTGTAAGTAACAATTTGAAATTAATAAATTGATGAAGATCTGAAGCATCACTAGTTATTTGAATAGATGAGCAGAGTACGAAGAGATAAGAAGTGAGCATCTTCAGTGTCACATTATGCTACATTTATGAGTGGATCACAATGTTAAAAATAACTCTAGAGTCTAGAGGACGAGATCCAATGAATTATATGGAGTCTTGAGAAGTTTATGTTCAATAGTAAAGCAATAAAGAGTGGGCAGCGTTAACGTCAAGTTGGAGTTAGAGGAGCTTTTATTTCACGATTTTCTGAATGGTTCCAAAATCAACTATAGGCTCATCTCTCCACGTCAGCAGCAAAGTTTCATGGTTTGGATCAAGTCCTGTAATATCCACCTCTCATTGATTATCATTAGAGTAATTACAAGATGGGGAAATGAAGAATAGAAACCTCCTGAGTTTCTTCTTATAGTTTCGTGTCTATCTAATGATCTCATACTTCTGATACGCACACGTATCAATATTTTTTCCTCAGCTGCTTTGCTCCAACTCTAATTCAGACCATCGAAATAGTTCTATGAATATCGTGACGTATATAATAAGACAAGAATCAAAATTTTAGAATTGTGACATCTTCAAATCTTATAACAGAGATTGCAGTAGTGTTGCCACGAGAGTCGAGATCAGTCTCGGCCTCGTCTCGTCTCGCCTCAAAAAGTCGAGACGAGACCATAGAATGAGTCTAGATACAAAAGTCGAGACCAAGACGAGACCAAAGTCGAGTCTTGCGAGACTCTCGACGAGACTTCTATTATGATCATTTAAAATTCATTTTTACTTTTTTTGAAAGCAATTTTATAGAGCAAGTAGGTGAATACCACCAAACTGCAGTAATAATAATTAAATTGAGATGGTTACCGATGGAAAAGTTTCCGATAAAGACAAACCGCTCTCTCAGAATATTTACTTCATTAGAAGTATTAGATGATGCTGACTGTTACGTGAAATGAAGAAAACGATGTACGGGAATCCAGTCACAAGTTTATTATTTCTATCCTACTCTACAGTTTCGGTCCCACCTGGACCATCTTCAGGAGTGAATAGAATTACACAAACACTAATTCTATTCACTTCTGAAGATGGTCCAGGTGGGACCGAAACTGTAGAGTAGGATAGAAATAATAAACTTGTGACTGAATTCCCGTACATCGTTTTCTTTATTTACTTCATATAATATGAGATAAATAACAAGTGGAATCCACCTTATGATATTTCACTTCCGGAGATTGAATGTCAAAACTGTATGTTCCAATGAATTATAGAGTCCGAAAATCTAGAAAAAAACTCATTTCCAAGAATACTTGATTTATGTAGGGACTTGAATTATTATAACCGTCATCTGCCATTTCAACAATGACAGCCATCACTTTTACAATGACAGCTGTTATTTTGAAATATACAATTGATTGATGCGACGCTCTAAATCTATGAAACAGCAATGAAACCGGCAATGAAATTTTTGGTTGGAAAAGTACTGTATGGCCGCAGCAGATCTTATATGGTGAGATCGTGGCACAAGACGAGCCCCAATACTAGCACAACACATTCAATTCTGTTGAAGAAAAATCACTGCATCTATGTTTTTATAATTGTTCATGTTTCTTTATGCATATTATCCACTTGATATAAAAAAATATATATTGTTGTTCAGTTTTTAATGATTGATATGTATGACATTATTACTCTACGTCAGAATAAAATTGTGCTTAGTTAAACTGTTTTTTCATCAATTTGGGCAGCCTCTACAGGTTATGGGTCCAGAACGCGCTCATACTTCGTAAATTGAAAAAAAAAACAGTGATAAATATTGTAATTCGCAATTATGCCTGTTGTCTGTTGATTTGTTGAGAATATACATTGAAGAATGTCATCAAATACAGAATTAAGGATAGATGTCGACAAATTGGAAGGTCCAGAAGATTGGGCAAAATGGAAATGGCACATGAATATGGTATTTTGTGCTCATGGATTAGAAACAATTGTCAATGGTACTCGAACGTATCCTGTATTATCTGAACCAAACTCAACAAATGAAGAAAAGAAATGTGTGTCTCTGTGGCAAAAAGATGATGCTAAAGCTGCGAGACTGATTGCAAGTGCATTGGATAAACCAATAGCAGAATTAGTATTAACTTGTACAAGTGCAGTCGAAATATGGGATAAGTTATGCGCTTGTTCCGAACGCAGTACACAGCGTTTGAACATGCTGATAGAATCGTTTTTTCAGGCCAAACGTGATGAAAAAGAGGATATTAGTATCCATGTTGCTAAACTGCAGAAGTTATTTGTTGACTTGAATAATGAGTTATTGAAACACAATGAGAATAAATTATCTGAACGGATGCTGAATGGCAGAATTCTATCAAAATTAGGAAGAGAATATGATAATTTTAAGGACTTAGTGGATATAGTTCCTACCGATCAACAAAAATTGAATTTGCTCATCAAAAAATCATGTGCTATTGAATTACGTGAATTAAGAATTAATAAAACTTATTCTAACGATACAGCACTTGTTGTACATAGAGCTAATAACAGGAAAAAGCCGTTTAGTGATAAGAAAAAGAATTTTGGGAAGAATAGACACGCCAAAATGAAGTTTCCATGTGATAGATGTGGAAAGCTTGGTCACTGCGCAGCTGAATGTTCTCAAAATGTATCAGTAGTAAGAAAGAATAACACTGAGTACAAAAATGAAGATAAATTTAAAAATAAAACCACTGCATTTTTAGCAGCTGATAGTCTAAATGCTAGATCTGAAGGTAATATGAATACAGATATTTTGTATTGTGATAGTGGAGCATCAAATCACATTACTCCAAGTAAACAGTTTTTTGAAGCGTATACTAATTTTGTTACCCCTAAAAAGATTTGTTTAGGGAAGCAGAATGTAATTATGGAAGCACATGGACAAGGAGTAATCAATGTTCAAGTATTACACAGTGGAAACTGGCATGATGCAACATTGGTAAATGTTTGGTATGTACCAGATGCAAGTGTGCATTTGTTTTCAGTTAAGGCTGCAGCCCAGAATAGTTTCAAAGCAATATTGGATGATGAAAAGGTAGAAATTAGATTGAAAAAGACTGGGAAACTTGCTGCAACTGGTTATTTGAGTCATGAATTATACGTACTGAACATGCGAGTAGTTCAGCCAATATCAACCGCTCAAATCAATTTATCCAAAAAGAATTATACTTTACAGTTATATCCTGAACGTCTTGCTCATCAGAACAAACGTCATGTGAAACAGGTATTAAAACGTATGGATATTGATGTATCTAATGAAGAAGAAGATATTTGTGATGGATGTGCTCGAGGAAAAATGCACCGTCTTCCATTTAAAAGCAGAACAAATCAATCTATGAATACAGGAGAGTTAATTCATGCTGATGTTAATGGTCCAATGAGAACAACATCCTTGGGAGGTGCAAGATACTATGTGTGCTTCAAAGATGATTATAGTAAATTCAGAAGAATATTTTTCTTGAAGAACAAAAATGAAGTATATCAGGTATTTGAGCAATTTCTGAATGAAGCAAAAACGAATGGACATATTGTAAAACAATGTAGATGTGATGGTGGAAGAGAATTTGTCACTGAAAAAGTATCTGCACAAAGAGGAATGGAACAACTTATTTCACCACCATATACACCTCAGCAAAATGGCACTGCTGAACTTGAAAATAGAACTACAGTAGAAGCAGCTCGTTCGATGCTTTGTGTTAGTAAACTGCCCAAATCTTCGTGGGCAGAAACATGCAATACTGCTGTTTATATTCTTAATCGGACAGGAAAATCTAGAGTCGATGGGAAAGCTCCTTATGAACTATGGTATGAACGAGATCTTAGAAATCTAGATCATTTGAAGATATTTGGTACAGGTTGTTATGTCCATATTAAAAAACAATTTAGGTCAAAGTTTGATGATAAATCAGTTTTTGGACATATCATTGGATATGTAAATGATAAAGATGGATATAGAATTTGGACTCCATCAAAAGGAAAAGTGGCTTGCAGTCACGATGTCGTGTTCAAACCAGAAATTGTGTGCAATTTTAAACCAAGTATAAATGATGCTAAACATACGAATGAAGATGTTGGACGAGAAAACATAGTTGAATTGGAATCAGTCAATGAAGAAAATGCAAAACCTATTGATGAAGAAAACATTGACATACGAAAGAGTAGTCGCGAGAAGAAACAGCCAAATTGGATGACTTCCGGTGAATTTGTGATGTTATCAAACATTGCAGAAAATAATGAAAATGATAATCCAATATCATATACAGAAGCTATGAAATCAAGTCAAGCGAAGCAGTGGCGTGCATCAATGCTTGATGAATTGAAATCTATTGAAGAAAACGACACTTGGGAAATGGTTCCACGTCCTGCTCAAGCACAAGTAATTAAGAATCGCTGGGTTTTTCGAGTGAAGCCTTCAGTTGATGGTAAACCTCGATTTAAATCTTGTTTAGTTGCAAAAGGCTATACACAAAAACATGGTATAGACTATGACGAAACTTCTAGTCCTGTCGCTCGTTTCGACACCATACGAACACTATTAGCAGTCGCAGCAATAAAAAACTTGTATTTGAAACAATTCGATGTGAAGACAGCATTTTTATATGGTACTCTGGAGGAGGAAGTCTATTTAGAGTAGCCAGAAGGATTTGAGAATGGTAAAGATCAAGTGTGTTGATTGAAAAAGAGTTTGTATGGTCTCAAACAGGCTCCACGTTGTTGGAATAAATGTTTTGTGGAATTTATGAAGAGAAATAAGTTCAAGAATAGTACTGCTGATCCATGTTTGTTCTATAGAACAAATGGAACTGAAAACTTGTATGCTGCAATTTATGTTGATGATGGACTAATAGTAGGAAGTAGTCAACAACAAATAGAAAATTATTTGACTCAACTGAAAAATGAATTTAACTTTACTATTGGCTCTTTAGAAAATTTTCTAGGCATGCAAATATAGTGTAATGAAGATGAATCCATTAGTATCAATCAGGAAAAATATACAAAAAGAATAATAGAACGTTTCAATATGAACCAGGCAAATCCTGTGTCAGTCCCTTCTGGCCGAGAAGAAGTTGAAAATAGTCCAAATCTCAAAGAAGGAACTCCTTATCGTGGAGCTATTGGCAGTCTCATGTATCTTATGACTGCAACACGTCCAGATATAGCTTTTAGTGTCAATAAAGCTGCTAGAGCCATGGAAAATCCTACTGAAAAAGATTGGAGTGATGTAAAACGTATTTTCAAATATCTGAAAGGAACTAGTCATTATTGCATCACATATAAAATGAATAATAAGTCGCTGCAAGTATATAGTGACGCAGATTTTGGCGGAGATTTTTCAACACGAAGATCCACAACGGGAATTGTCGCTATATTAGCTGGTGATGCTGTATCTTGGACTAGTCAATTGCAAAAAACTGTGTCTCTTTCAACTACAGAGGCTGAAATTATTGCAGCAAGTGAAGGAGCAAAAGAATTGATGTGGTTAAAAAGATTACTCTGTGAGTTATTGAATCTTGAGAAAATGATCCCAACACTTTACGTCGACAATGCGAGTGCCGTAAAACCTGCCAAGAATCCAGAATATCATAAAAGATCAAAACACATAGACATTAGATATTTCTACGTGAGAAAAAGATATTTAAATAAAGACTTAAAATTAGTACATATTGACGGGCAAGAACAGATAGCTGATATATGTACAAAGCCACTAAATAAATGGAGATTTCATATTCTCCGTTATAAAACTGGTATAATAGAGAATCAATTTTCATAAGTATGCAGTGTTTTGGAGGAGTTGTTGAAGAAAAATCACTGCATCTATGTTTTTATAATTGTTCATGTTTCTTTATGCATATTACCCACTTGATATAAAAAAATATATATTGTTGTTCAGTTTTTAATGATTGATATGTATGACATTATTACTTCACGTCAGAATAAAATTGTGCTCAGTTAAACTGTTTTTTCATTAATTTGGGCAGCCTCTACAACATCCACAAAAAATCATCGACGTAGAGCCAGAAGATATTTGGCCGTATTCTGTAACACAATCATCAACTTATTATCGATCGATAAGATTTTTGACAAATGGAAACAATTGTCGAAGCGAATATTCAGAGTTTTTACAGGAAATACGTTACATGAATCGAATTTTATGATATTTCTGTTATATTCCGGTATCTCACCTCATTTCTTCTAAAATTATATCAGTTTAGGCTTTAAGAAGGTAAAATCAATACTATTCTTCCATAAATTAAGTAATTTTGACCATACAGCTGGTTATTCACAGTCAATAACATAACCTCATTTGAAAATTTGGTTTTTCTTCATCCACTTCTAAATTTGATAGTTCACAAATCTTAAACAATGCGTAAACTGAGTATGTAGGCATCTAAGATCCACCATCAATTCATATTGTAGCGTTATTTATTTTAATTTAGGGAGCAAAAGTTCCCAAAACACTACTATTTATTTTCATGATTTATTAAAATGATAAATTGAGTAACTAACACTATTTTCAATAAATAATTATGATTTGAACTGAAGATCATCATACACTACACTATAACTTAGCTTTAATTATTTATGCCAATGTTGATTCATTTTGAATAACACAGTTTAATCCAATCCATAGTATAAGGTCCCTGAGTCAAGAAATCGATAATGCTCCTCGCTTAGTCAGCGTATATATACCGTCGGTCTCTCCTTACTACATTCTTCCCACAAACGTCAAGGCTTTTCTAGAAAATGCTAGAAGGTGCCAGTAATTTTCTGGAAAACAATTACATTCGCTTCTATTTCTTGACGTAAAATATCTCCATAATTATTCTAAGCACCAGTAGAGCCAAAATGACTAATTTACAGACCTAAATTCGCTACACTGCCTTCTCCCTAGAACTGTTTCGTCCCGAGACGGTTCTTCACGAATCCCTGGAGAGTCATGTCGGAGTCTGCATTGGTCACCCTTGGTACATAGGGATGTATTGTAGAAGTAGTAGTCGATGGTCCGTCCATTATTCGTCTGCTGTTTGGGGTTGTAGCTACAGACGAGGATTTCTATTCCGGTAGACCGGAAGAAGGTTTCCAACTTATTCCTTACTACCCTCCAATCCAATTTATCTAGTCCACAACCCAACTTCGGTACTGCCAGCTTCATTACGTCGTTGTCCAATAGATGCTTCCGGAACTCGAGCAGAGCATTCCACGTAGTGCGGTATGTTGGTTTCTGGTAGGAGCATGACTTAGTCACCATATAGTACAGGTATCGTTCGTGCTCCATGCGGGTGTCCTTTGGGTGTAGTGTTTTCCCGACTGATGGATGTTGGTTGGCCAGTTCTTCAAATCTTCCATAATTCTTTTTGAAAACGGACGATATTCCTCGGGACATCTTCAAGTCACTCGTCACACAGTGAGCCAGGGAATGGTTCAAAGGCACTGTGAACAGGTCCTGTTGTTCTTCTTCTTTCACGCCATACCGCACTTCACGACCGTTGGAATAGTTGGCCATGAACTCTTCAAAGGTGAGTTTTTGCCCAACAATTCGTCGAGCCGAGCCTCCATGTCGGTCTTCATGGTTATCGCCGGCAAATGAGGCTAGCCGATTCAAGTGGACGACTCTCGGCTTTCCGTTTGGAGTTTTCCGTATATGGTAGATGATATCGTTAATCCTCTTCGTCACTTCATATGGACCTTCTCAGTTTCGCTGAAGTTTTGGTAACAACTCTCGGCGCTTCTGCGGGTTATAAAACCACACCAAATCTCTGGGTTGATAATCACCTTTCTCGGCCCTAATGTCATAATTCTTCTTCATTCGGTCGCTGGCATTTTGGATGTTTGAGCGAACTCGGCCCTGAATGTCATCCATTCTTCTTCGGAGGTTGGTAACGTAATCTTCTCCTGCTAGATCTTCACCTGGTTTACTACCAAATATCAGGTCACATGGCAAGCGCAACTCTCGTCCAAGTGAGATGTTCGCTGATGTCTGCCCAGTTGTTTCGTGTACTGCTGAGTGGTATGCTAACAGAAACAGATAAAGGTGTTGGTCCCAGTCTTGCTGATGGTCGGAGACAACCTCTGCCAGATCTGATCGATTTATTGTTTTGTTCATCAGTTCAACCATGCCGTCGGACTGCGGATGTAATGAAGTGGTCCTAGTTTTGAAGATTCCCAAGATTTTACAAATGTTTTGGAAGACGGCCGACTCGAGATTTCTTCCCTGATCCAAATGAAATTCTCGAGGTATTCCAAATCGACAGATACATTTTTTCACCAAAACTTCGGCGACAGTGACAGCTTCCTGGCAGGGTAGAGCGTATGCCTCCACCCATTTACTGAAGTAGTCCATCACAGCGAATATGTATTTATTTCCGTTGATAGTTTCTGGAAACAGTCCGGCCACATCGATTGCAATGCGTTCGAAAGGACTTCTCACATTGTACTGACGCATTGGAGCTCTTCTTGTTCTCTGTGGCTCGTTACTACTGGTGCAGACCACGCATTTTCTCCACCACTCTTCAGAATCCTCCTTACAACTCATCTAGTTAAATCGCTGGCGTAATTTTTCCAATGTTTTACTGATTCAAGACTGCCCTCCACCAACTTCATCATGAATCCCTCCCAGAACTTCCAGTACTCTGTTTCTAGGGATTATTCACTACGCCCTGCTCTCATCTCCGTCCGTACTCTCTACGACGCGTTTTAAGAGGCCCTCTTCAATCACAATGGAATTCCACTGCAACCAATACGATTTCACATTCTGAGAGTGTGGTGCAACATCTTCCCAAGCCGGTCTAAAACCATTATTTTTCCACTTCAATACAATTTTCAAATATGGATCATTCTCCTGGTCTTTGCGTATATCTTCCGGTTGCCATGTCGTATCGACTACTGTTTTCCTCTTGATGGCAACAAGTTATCCTTCTAAGCGACAACAGTGTTGCAGTCTTCGTGGCACGGTATTCTTGACAATGCATCGGCATTACGAGGGCTGGTTCCTGGTCGATGTTCGATTACAAAGTCATACTGCTGCAGTCTTCAAATCTATCTGACCACTTGCCCTTCAGAATTCTAAAATTGAAGCAACCATTTCAAAACAGTATGATCAGTTCTGATTAGGAACTTCCGGCTTGTTCTACCGATTTAACGACTGCCAATAACTTCTTTCGGGTAACGCAATGATTTCGTTCTGCTCTTGATAATGTCTTACTGGAATAGACTAATACTTTCTCTTGCCCATCTTTTACTTGAGAAAGGACGCCACCAATTCCCACGTTACTAGCGTCTGTGTCCAGTATGAATCTTCCATTAATCTAAGGATAGCTCAAGATTGGTGCGCTAGTTAGGAGCTGTTTGAGTTGTTCAAAAGCTGCTTGACAGTCCATTTCCCAGGTGAATATTTTGCTTTCCTCAGTACGTCGTGTCAATGGCTTGGCTATATTGGTAAATCCGGGGACAAACCGTCGATTGTAAGTGCATAAGCCAAGAAAACTTCTTCATTCATGTTTGTCTCTTGGTACTGGCCATTCTCTCACAGCCTTTATTTTATCTGGGTCAACTGCGATTCTCTTACTGGAGACTACATGGCCCAGGTAATAGACCTTTTCCTGAAGAAGATGACATTTCTTTGGACTGAGCTTGAGGTTGGCTATCTTCAATCTTCTAAACACCTCTTCTAGACTCTCCATGTTGTCCTAGAATGTTTCTCAGACCACAATAGTGCCGTCGAGGTACACCAAACAAGCTTTCCATGACAGCCCAACTAACACGTTTTCCATCAATCTCTCGAATGTTGCAGGGAAATTGCAGAGCCCAAATGGCATAACGGTGAACTGATAGAACCTTGTGCCAATAGTAAAGGCTGTCTTTCCTCTATCTTTGGGCTCCAAATCAACTTGCCAGTACCCGCTTTTTAGATCTAAGCTCGAGAAAGTTCTTGATCCTGCCAATGTGTCCAGCGTCTCATCTATGCGAGGTAGCGGGTAGCTATCCTTCTTCGTCACATTATTAAGTTGACGATATTCTACGCAGAATCGAGTAGATCCATCCTTCTTCTTTACTAGTACCACTGGTGAAGCCAATGGACTACTTGAAGGCTCAATGACCCCATCGGTTTTCATTTCTTCAACTATCATCTTAGCTTCTTCACGCTTCGCCAGTGGTAGTCTTCTTGCCACTTGGCGAATAGGTGTTGCTTCTCCGGTGTCAATTCTGTGTCAAACTATATTGGTTCTTCCCTTGGATTCTTTGTCATGTTCAGAAACATCTTGATACTTCTTAATTAAATGTATCGCCTTGATCCTCTGGTCGGCTGTCAAGTCTTGGAAGAATGTTGAAATCTGGTTCAATAACTTGTTCGGGATTTCACACGATGTGTTATCCTTGATATTCTCGGTCATGGCTCGGACAATTGAAGACACTGACGAACATTCCCCTACTATTGTGCCTTGTTTAATTATGACTGGAAAATAATTTATGTTCATCATTCGAACTGGTATTACTTTTTTAGTCTTGATTAATGATTTATCTACTACAACTCCAGGGCCAGTTCGGAAATCATCATTTCTTGGTTCCAGCATGACAATAGTCCCTTCACAAAACTTTCGTTCAAGCTGTGCTTCTATGACGACCTCATTGCGCACTGGTTATGTCACATTTTCGGTTATAAGTGCCCGGGTTACGCTGTCCTCTATTGGATTCAGTAATAATTCTTCTTCGTTGACTCTCAAAACCCCATTTTTCAGATCAAGCTTGAAACCGTGCTTTTTCATTATGTCCATGCCAAGTATAAGCTCATCTTCAATTTCAGCTACCAGCACACGATGTTTAAAGTGAGTATTTCCAATAGACATGGTCAAGTCTGATTCTCCAGATGGAGTAGCTGTTTCACCAGTTGCAGTACGTAGTCGCCAATGTGTTGGATGTAATGATGCAGAGATTCCGTTTGCCAAATCTGATCTTATTATTGTCTTCGTCGCATCCGTATCCAGCAGCATTTTAAAGAGTCTTCCATCAATAAATCCTTCCACGAGGATGCTGTTGGCTTGATGATACAGCAAGGCGACGTAACCGATAAATGAAATGGACTGTTAGAGTGCTGAAGTTTTATCCTTCAGCCTTGAGAAAATCGTACCAACAGTCTTGTAGTTTTTAATGGCAATTTTCATATCATCATTAATTATAGAAGCATATTTTATGTTAGGAACTATATTAGTATTGGAGTTGACAACAATTTCATCACCAGCAATTGTTATCGAGGATTCAGCAATAAAGAGCAAACCATAATTCATACTTTTTGGATAGCTATGTTGCAACAAAATATTACGCAATTCATATAGTTTCTTTCGTTTGAAAATGAGATGTGATATTACGAGTAAACGATTTTCAATACCAAGTATAAAATCAATTTTGTTATGTTCAGGTTATTTCGATAAAAAATGTATGTAGCGACCAGATGCCATAAGTTTTTGATACCAATCAAGTTTCAAATAATCATTATCATCCCGAGTTGTAGGAGTTTCTAAGAATGGTATGCATCTTTCATTTTCAGTCTAAATAGTCAATTGTATGTTATTATCAAACTCATTAAAAGTATTGAGAACATTATATGTTTCGTTACTTGGAATTGCATAGATAATGTCATCAACATATTTTCGTATGGATGTGATTTGGCAATCAAGTTGCATTAAACAATTATCCGAGATGTGATCCATCACATATTGAGCAATAATGGGACTTATAATAGCACCCATAGGACACCATTCACGTAGATGAAATTTTGCCATCATATGTGCAATAGCAGTCAAAGATAAATTGAATTGGAGAAGTTGAATCTTGGAAGGTAATAAATTGTTGTATCCAAGGCCATTCATCAGTTATACAGTCTAATGCCAGTTCAACAAGAATATTAGTGAATAGTGATACAACATCAAGGCTAACAAGGAGATAATTCCAAGGGATCTTATAATCATTAGCAAACGCAGCAAATTTGGAAGAATCTTTAGTTTAATAGATATTATTCTTATCATAATGCTATTTTTCGTAGTTCAGTTACAATCAGGCTTCCCTTGAAATGGTACATATTAACCATACAGAGTATACTATGAATAGAAAGACTGATATTGATGACCCAAGCTATATTGTTATTATTAATAACGTATGCTCTTCGGTTTTTTCTTATCCAAATGATATTCCGAGTGCTTCATTCTTTGTTTCTGAAGTTTCGGTTGGAGAGATGCCCCAATAAAGCAAGTTAGATTCATTAATGTTACTTTTTCTGGATAAATTAATAACCAAATCAGGCTATTTTATTAGTTTATCTGCGAATATATTGACAAGCTGCAATATGTAATTCATTCGACTATAATCCATCTATAACACTCCAGTCAAATACTCATTAAATATACAAAATTCAAACTAATATACTCTATTTATTCGAAGAGAAAATTATGAATTACAAAAAATATGCAATATCATTGTCCGTGAGTTTATATTAATCTCATATGAGGTAAATTTATTTTTTCAGAAAATGTATTATAATTACCGATTGCTAACTTTCATAGTATCTTGATGAAGGAATGGAGAGCTCCTAAAGCTGGATGAATTCAAATTAGTACAGACAGAATACGCTCTCTCGCATTTGTAGCTTGGTTTGGTTTTCTATAGCCGATATTTTGCATTTTAATTATCTATACATATTTTCAGAATCATATTATGATGAATGGATTTTTTTGGTTTTAATTCTGTATATTCATTTTATTTTGACGTTTCGACTTTCTATCCGAAAGTCTTCCTCAGAAAAAATTATACAAAAATGAACAAGGCAAGAAGGTATCTAGACAATTACAGATCAACAATTGTATGTTGAAATTTTGTATTTAGACTGGTATAGGATCTAGTTGTGCACCTCGCCTTATGGTTGCAATCGTCTGTACCAGAAGTGCACTTCACTTGGAGCTTTTCTCAAATTTTTCCAATAAATTCAGAATGGTCAACCGTAGGATGTTGAAATTCAGTTTTTGAACTTGATGTTGTATCAGAATGGTTACCTGCTATTTTTATATGAATCGGCCAAGCTAGAAGTGCACTTTACTTGAAAATTTTCTAAATATTTTGCATAAATCTAGAATGATCAGCCATGGCATATTGAAATTTGGTGTTTGAACTTGTAGCATCAAGATAGTTATCTACTATTTTTGTATTGTATATCGGCTGAGCTTGAAGTACAGTTTATAAGTATAACAGACATTCAGAATTTGCCGTATATATCAATCAGTTTAATTGAAATGATAAGGTAGGCAATGATAATCTGTTGTCAATTTTTTTATTTTGTTTGACATTTTTCGTGTCAGAATATTATTGAAATTGAATTAAATATAATCTGGAGTGACACAAAACTATATTGAATAAATAAGTGTATATAATAAATGATGTTCAAGTAAGTCACGTGATGTTTGTTAGAAAGACAATTTTTCATATGACGGCAGTACTTATACCTCTGACTAAATAACTATTATTGTTTTCTCCAGACTGTACATTTATCTGTTCGTTTATTTTTGATGAATATGTTTTGGTTGCTCAAATAATTATTGATTCGCTTTTTTGAATTTTGACATTTAAAAAAAAAATAATAGTTTTTTACGTTGTATTTTATATATCAAATAGATACTAGTGTTTGCAGTATATTGAATTATTATTTATCAATAAAAGGATCATAACATATAGAAATAATATCAGGTTATGGACCCAGAACACGCCGAGGCTTTATCGTTTCATTCAATAATATCTGGAATGACTGAAGAAGATACATATAAAGTTCCTCTTTTCGATGGAACCAATTATGATAATTGGAAGTATAGAGTTGAAGTGCTTCTCGATGAGAAAGAGTTATTAGATTTTGTTAAAACTGTACTAAATGAATTGCTACGAGTTTATAGTTTTTCACCAGAAGATAAACCAGAGAACAGAGTAGATAAAGAAAAGCAAATCAGTTTGTTGAATAAAAGTAATTAAAGATGTAAATCACTGATTGTGCAGCGAATAGCTGATAGTCATCTGGAGTACATAAAGGAGAAGCGTAGTGCGTATGATGTATGGAAGATACTTCAAGATACATTTGAAAGAAAAAATATGGCTAGTCAGCTACGTATCAGAAGGAAATTATTAACTATGAAATTTGAACCTAGTAATGAAACGATGGAGTACCATTTTCTGAAATTTGATGCAAACATAAGAGAGCTCAAAGCGACTGGTGCAAATTTAGAAGAAAATGATATCATTGTCATTTGCTGCTCACAATGCCTGCTGAATATGAAATAGTAGTTACAGCATTAGAGACGTTATCTTCAGAAAGATTAACATTGAGCTTTGTAAAGAATAGATTACTTGATGAACTAATTGAAAGGCAAGATGAAAAAGTTGTTAAATATAAATTAAAGGAAGAACTACAACCCCCTATGGCATTTGTTGGTCAACAAAGGCCTCGTAATAATTTCAGAGGTACATTTAGAAATTTTGGAAACAGATCTTCTTCAGGATCCTTTGGTTGTGGTAAGGTCGGCCACAAAATAACAGGATGTAAAAATTTATCTGGACAACGTCAGGTTAATGCACTTCAGGCTGAGACATCAGACAAGTCTGCTGATAATGACGAAGAAATATTCTTCTGCTTTCTTGGTAACTCAAGTGACAATGATAATACAAAATGGTTCATTGATTCAGGTGCTTCGGAACATTTAGTTAATTCAAAAACTGGGCAGCTCACAAATATTGAAAAATTAACTAATCAAATTCAAGTTAAAGTCGCAAAAAGGGGAGTATATCTTTATGCAACTCATAGGGCAGATGTATTCATCAAATCTCTGGCAGATAATAAAGTACATTCTATTATTATCAAAGGTGCTTTAGCTGTTCCAGATTTAGAGGCGAATTTATTGTCGGTACGTAAACTAGATGTAAATGGATATAAAGTTGTGTTTGAAAATGGAAGAGCAATTATTTTTAAAGATAACAAGATAATAGCTGAGGGTCATTGAAAAGGAAAACTTTATGAGATGTGTTTTTTTTAATGAAAAAGAAGCCATAGCTCATTTTGGATAAAAAAAAAATCAATTTGTAGTCGGCAGAACTCTGGCATAGACGAATGGGACATTTAAATTATGAAAATTAAAAAAAATTGTACTCTCTAGTTGATGGCATGAACAAATTGAATTTAAATGGGACGCATTTCTGTGAAGTTTGTATAAAGGCGAAACAAACTAAACTTCCTTATAATGAAGCCAGATGTCTCAGGACCTATTGAACCAATATCACACGATGAAAACAGGTATATAGTAACCTTTATTGATGATTTTTCTCATTTTACTGTAGCCTATCTGATAAAAACTAGATCAGAAGTTTTTCAAAAGGTTAAAATTCATGAAGCAATGGCTGCGTCTCATTTTAGCTTAGAAATTAGTAGATTTCGGTGTGATAATGGTGGAGAGTACTTATCAACTGAAATGAAGGAGTTTTTTGAAGCCAAAGGAATACAATTTGAATTCACAATTCGCTACACACCTCAATTAAACGGTGTTGCAGAAAGAAAGAATGGAACTATTCTAGAGAAGGCCAGATGCTCAATATTTGATTCTAAATTACCAAAATACCTCTGGTCAGAAGCAGTTTTGACGTCAGTTTTTTAATTAATCGTAGTCCAATACCAGCCTTAAATAATATAATACCGGCTGAGATTTGGTATGGGAAATTAAAAGTGTTTGGTTCCAACGCTCATCTTCGACTTCCAAATGAATTAATTCATAGTAAAATAGAACCAAGAACTTAAAAATGTATTATGGTTGGATACTGTACAAACGGATACCGTCTGTGGTGCTCAGAAGAGAAAAAGATTATTCCAGGCAGAGATATAGTATTTGATGAAGCTAAAAAAACAAATAGACAAGAAGCTGAATCAGACAGTTGGTCAAACTGAAAGGAATGAAAATATCATCAATGAAGCTCCTAAGATAAAAGATAAAAGATATCAAACGATTTCAAATGGCAATTCTCAAGACGAGAATCATGATTTGGATGAAAATATTAATTTAAAAAGAGGAACTCGAGTCAGATCAAGACCAAAATATTTAGAAGATTATACAGTTTTTGCGTTAAATGCACTTATATAGAAGATGTACCTGAAAATTTTGAGAGTATACAGTCAAGAGATGATAAACAATTATGGTTAAACGCTATTGATGAAGAAATAAAATCCTTGAACGAAAATAAAACCTGGACTATGGTTCATTGCCCAGTTGGAAGGAAACTAATTGATAGTAAATGGGTTTTTAAGATCAAAAGAGATAAGAATGGAGACATTGATAGATCTAAAGCTAGACTCGTAGCGAAAGTATGTGCACAGAAGAATGGGTATGATTATAACGAGACTTATGCTCCAGTGGCAAGACTCACCACACTGAGAGTTCTTATTTCTATAATTCATGAAGAAGAAATGATAGCGCACCAAATGGATGTGAAAAATGCATTTTTGCACTGTGATTTGAAAGAAGAAATATTCATGAAATTACCTCAAGGCTTTCCCATTAAAGACAATTGTGTGTGCAAGTTGAACAAGACTATATATGGACTTGAACAAGCTCCGCGGGAATGGAACTATCGTTTTGATAGATTTGTTAAAGAGATCAAATTCCATCAATCAACAGCAGATAAATGTCTATACATTTAGGTTGATGGAAAAAGTACTACATACCTACTTCTATATCTAGATGATTTTATTTTTCTTATTGCTGGGAATGATATCGAAATTATTAACTCGATCAAAGAAGCACTAAAAAATGAATTTAAAATAGAAGATCTTGGAAAATTAAATTTCTTTCTTGGCATAAAGACTCAACGAACTAAAGATTGTATAATTCTAAGTCAATCTACGTATCTGAAGAAGTTATTGGAGAGATTTGGAATGGAAGAATGCAATCCGAGTAAAACACCAATGGAATTCAAACCAGCTGGACAACCCTCTGAAAACGAGGTATGTATAATAGAATCTAAACCTTATAGAGAACTTATAGGATGCCTTATGTATGTGATGATTAATACCAGACCTGATTTGAGTGCAGCAGTAAACTATTTCAGTCGTTTTCAAAGTAATGCTTGTGAAGCTCACTGGCAAGGACTCAAACGAGTACTAAGATATATTCGAGGAAGTATTAATCTAGGACTTGAGTTCTCAAATAAATCTCATGAAGTTTTGACTGGATACGCTGATGCTGACTGGGCGCAAGAAGAAAGTAGGAAATCAACTACTGGATACCTGTTTGAAGTTATTGGATCTACAGTATCATGGGCTACTAAGAAACAATCAACTGTAGCTCATCATCTACAGAAGCAGAATATGTAGCTTCAGCTACAGCAGCAACTGAAGTTGTGTGGCTCAATTATTTGTTAGAAGATCTTGAATATAATTTAGACAGTCCAGTTGTCATTTATGAAGATAATCAGCCATGTATTCATTTGATGAAAAGATGGGAACATCGTAAACTTAAACACATAGATGTTAAATACAATAACATAAGAGATCTCTGCAGTGACAAGATACTGTCTATTAAGTATGTTCCAACTCAAGAACAGAAGGCAGATATATTGACCAAAGGAATAACAGGCGAAAAGTTCATCATCTTCGTTTCAAATTAGGAATGGAATAAATCCAACTTTCAAGTGCAACTGATTTATTTACTTATGCAAAATAGAGGCGGAGTGTTGGAAAGTCAATTTTTCATACGACGGCTGTACTTATACCTCTGGCTAAATAACTATTACTGTTTTCTCCAGACTGTACATCTATTCGTTTGTTTTTTCTTAATGAATATGTTTTGGTTGCTAACATAATTATTGATCTGTTTTTTTGAGTTTTGACATTTAAAAAAAGAAGAATAGTTTTTTACGTTGTATTTAATATATAGAATAAATACTAGTGTTTGGAATATATTGAATTATTATTTATCAATATAAGGATTATAACATATAGAAATAATATCAATGTTCACGTCAGATTTTCAGTTGATTCATTCCATGGATTTTTCGGAATGCCACCATTTTTTTATATCTATTGCATTCACTTGCCATTGTTTGCTTCAGGCTCGATGGATGGTGCTTCGTGTAATTCATATCTGTGCTCATCCTTTATCAACATTAGAGTATTTCAAGGACTTCATAACAAAAAAAACATTTGAAAAACTCAAAAATTTGTAGATATCGAGCGCCTTCTTGAATACATATCAATTCTTTCTGGAATCAAGCATTCTCATATATTATTATAACTAAACGCGAAGTTCTGAATATTGTTTTTAACGCTTGGGAGTATGACTTCGTTGGAATACTTGTACAAAGTTATAGTAATAAAACTGTCATCCTATATAGAATATTATAGATGCTATTATCTCTAGCTGGATTCAATCTCCAACAGCACAGTCTTCAATAGAATTGAATGAGAATATCGAGGAATTATTCTTTGTTTATTAGATGGATAGTTCTATCGTTATCCATGTATGATATAGATGATCGGAAAGTACGCAGTATACTAATTCTGAACATAAATGAAGTCCATCATGTTAATTCAATGTATTGTAAGCAAGGACTACTACTCATAAATGAACGATACATGAGAGTGAAGAAATTTAGTATAATTTAGAATTGCTTGGTGAATAATGTTAGTATGTAACATGCCAGGTGCTGGTTCAGTAAGTTTTGTGGTACATGTCACTCATTTATATTGATACTTTCGATGTACTATATCAATTCTCGTGAATAAATTGCTCACTATTAATATTATCAAGAGTCATTTGAAGAAAGTGAATTCTCCTACTTTATCAAGAAAATACTTAGGTCTTATGTCTACCTCTTCTTTATTTTGCTCCAGTATATACTCTACTCACTATATTTGTAATAATTTTAGATGGTACAGTCATTCCAAAAGATACTAATATATATTTCTTTTTCTACGGGATGCACAGAAGGGAAGATTTATTCTATGATGCGGACAAGTTTGATCCCGAGAGATTTGTAACGGGAAAAATATCGAGTCATCCATACTCATTTCTTCCATTTGGTGCAGGACCAAGAATGTGTATTGGTATGATGGATAAAGTTCTGATAGAATTATGTTATACTAAAGTAACTTATACTTTCTAGGATATAAATATGCTATGTACCAAGGGAAGTGCGCAATATCGCGTCTTCTCATGAATTTCGAAGTTCTGCCACCTTCTACAATATATGAAATTAGACTTTATGCTACAGGTACAATTGCTGCTTCACCGGAGATAACGCCCTAATTCAGGAGAAGACAATTTTAATAGCATATTCAGTTCAAAATATTGGCTAAATGGCATAAGATGTAAACGGTATAATGAGTATACAATAAAATTTGGGTCAATATTGATCTCGGGAAATTCTGTATTCTTTTAGCATATGTTTGCATATATAGGATATAACAGAAATTATCACATTAATTTCAACCAGTGATAGAACTTGTCAAGCATAACAATTTTTCTAAGTAACTTTTTCCCGAATTCTCATCTTTTTTCAGCATTTTTTATCTCCTATAATTTGACGAGTCGCTTAGATGCATAATTATCATATTCAGTAGCAGTTACAATGAAACAATTTATTTTGACATATGTTAGTTATCAATTCCTTCAAATAAACTCTGGGAAAAAGTCGATTATCAATTATTGTCACAGAAGTTTAATATTACATTGAAATAAATATATTGCATCTCGTAAATAATACATCAAGAGTGATTTCAGATACAGATTGTACACAACTGCAAGGGTGAAAAAGAATACTGCAAACATGAGCTACAGTTTGCATTTACGTCAATCAGAAAATACACATTCAAAAACTGATTCTTCCCCTCCGACAAATGTACACTATATTTGTTGGAATCCATGTCTGTTTCCTAGTTCTTGAACAATTTTTAGATTCTCTAATATTGAGAAAAATACATTAAATAATTATTGATTATATTAGAAATTTGATAATTCGATTGAATTTTTTGCAGAAATCAACGTTAGTAAGTATTTCTCATTCTCTTGCGTTTGATTAAATTGAATCTTGATCTCAGTGAAATATTTCCCAACATATATTTCAATAATAAAAGATGTCAACACTCTTTAACTCCATTGAATGATTTCTTCTCATATAATGTAACATAAATTGGTATTACTTCTCAAATTTGTTCTCATGTTTGGCCCAGTTCTTGCTTTAAATATTTAGGTTATACAATATTTTTCTATCTCTTCCAGCTTCTGGAAAACGTACAATTGTAGAAATATGAATTCAGAGACCAGCGCGCTTACAAAACATCACAATGAAAAAGGTCACCACTTTGATCTCGAGGACGCAAAAGTTTTGAATACCGTAATGAGTCGAGATCAACGTTTACTACTAAAAACTTCATATATCAACAAAAATGAAAACCAGAGGTCTACTTCCAAAACTGATGATAGAAATAACATGAAACATGTCAATAATTTCATCAATTGCGTCGGATTTCAGGGTATTGATCTCCACTTTTCTTCCGGTTTATGCGCCTTGTCCAATGTTAATTCTTCGCCAACCTGTTGTTGGTGGCTCCAATTATGTAGCTCGGCTTTTTTCATTCATCAACATGTGCTTTGCGCAGTTAAGAGTTTAACATTTGAATCTTTTCTATAAATATCTTCACTGATCAAGTGGTGGGCTTGTAATGTTGTGTTGGCCTTAGTTCACTTACTTATTGTGTGTTATTGACAGCTGATGATGGACGATAATGTAATCGTTCGAAACGTCCAAATATTTGAGAAGACCATGAAATAGAGGACCATTTTCAAATGTGTTTTAGAAAATTGTCTTTGATTGATCCTCAAGCCTCCTGAAACCTATTTATGATTGAAGATATAGTTCATGTGAATCCACCATACAATTATTATCTACTATTTTTAACAATTTGTATCGTACTTTGACGATCCTAGATTCTATTTTCACTGACTTCATATTCGCGATTTGGAAAACAATAAAATATCCAATCATGGCTGATTTTGTCGGTATAAGTGCATCTAGACATACAACATAGACTCCAATTTCTGATTTTCTCACTATTCAAATTCATTTTAGCTTGATTTGATAATAAAATTTGCTTAGCTTTAAGAAGTTAACAATTAAATATCAGGTGCCGCTCAAATGACAGCTGATTTTTCCAGTCGACGCCGCTAGATGAAGTTCTCAGCGCTATGAGGTTGGCGTATACTATACATTATGATAAGAATACTACGAGATATTCAAAACTTATCATTTATCTGAAGTGTTAAACAGCAGATGAGATGAATGAAATACATTAATTCATAAATGAAGTACCTGTGTATCAGTTTTTCCTCATATCATTACAGTGATCACAAGGTCGTTCCAGTTGAGTATGCCCCGTGAATTGAATCAGCTGAACAAATAAAATACTGTATCTCATATTTCAGAACATATTCAAAATAATTACCAAATTCTATTTGATACATTTAAAGGTTATGTTCATTTTCTCTTCAAGTATAGAGGCTCCTTGAATTCATGTGAAAATGTTCTAGAATGAACTATTCATTAAATTGATGATTTTAGAATTGCATTCCATTTAATATTTCACTGTTTTCTTCAAATAAATCGTTGTATGATCTCCTCTTTATACTTAAGAACCAACGATAATGAAGTGAGCTGAGAACGGCAGATACTTCTTAAACTGCTCTCAGATGGCAGCACAGTCTAGCACAGATTCTGACCAGCTGATTCAAGTGCAATGAACTTGTGCAGATAATCTAATGTTTAAGAATAATAGAATATACGTAAAATCTTCAAATAGAATCCAAGTTTCTTGACAATGCCATATAAATACGACTAATAGACTAAGTTGTTGATTTAAGAGACAAATTTAGTTTTCCTTGCAACATATGCAAAAATAGTATTATCGAGGTGAATGTATTGTCAAATCATGAATACAAATTGCAAGAATTCTTTCTGTTTCAAATGAATGATTGATAAGTGTACGGTGACTCAGAACTGCGAAATACTCATCTCAATCGACAGCAATCATTCTTCCAACAAATGAGGAATATTCAGTTCAAACTAGCGCACAATGGAATTTTTGACATAACTTTGATGAATTAATACTTGATATCCAAACGATTTTCAGAAAAAGTTATATGGGAAATTGTTATGCTTGACGAGTTCTATCACAGGTCGAAATCAATGTACGTGTTTCAGTTACATCCCGTATCAAGATTCATTTCGAGGTCAGACATGTTCTCTTAAAATTTATATGAGCGCCTTGAGAAATTTGAAGTCATTGATAATAATCGAGGAATGAGTTTTCCCAAAAACTTGAATCACATCTTCAGGACCACAAACCTGGCATTATTGAAGAAATTCAGGACACTGTAAAGTGACCTTTAGAGTTTGACCGTGGAACAGAATTTGATGAATTTTATAAAATCAAAACCTAATGAGTTTCACAGAAATGAAAATTCAGAAGTCGGTTTTCACACCATCATCCTAAATAGGGCAGCAACCGTAGACATATGTTTCGTCCACATTAGGACTCTTCAGTTTGGTATAACAAGCCGCACATAGTCGGACTGGTAGCCGCGAGACAATTTAAAAATAACTTGGTACATGGCATGCAGAGAAATGAATCTGCAGCAGTGTCATCTACCATAATACAGCCGAAGTGGCAAGGTTTGAAAAAATGCAGGACACTGGAAAGTGACCTTCAAAGTTTGATTGTGAAACAGAATTTGATAAATTTTATAAAATCAAAACCTGATAAGTTTCACAAGAATACAAATTTAGGAGTCGGTTTCCACATCATCATCCTGAATACGTATGACACGTACTTCGTCCTTATTAGGACTCTTCAGTATGGTATAGAATGCCGCAGATAGTCGGACTTGTATCCGCGAGACTTTTGAAAAGTAAGTTGGTACATGGCATGCAGAGAGATGAATCTGCAGCAGTGCCATCTACTATAATACAGCCGAAGTGGCAAGGTTTGGAAAAATGCGGGACACTGTAAAGTGAGAAGTCACGGTCAAACTTTAAAGGTCACTTTACTGTGTCCTGCATTTCTTCAAACCTTGTCACTTTGGCTGTATTATGGTAGATGACACTGCTGCAGATTCATTTCTCTGCATGCCATGTATCAACTTACTATTCAATAGTCTCGCGGCTACAAGTCCGACTATCTGCGGCTTGCTATACTGTACTGAAGAGTCCTAATAAGGACGAAACACGTGTCCACGGTTGCTGCCTTATTTGGGCTGATGTTGTGAAAACCGACTCCTGAATTAGTATTTTTGTAAAATTTGTCAGGTTTTGATTTTATTTTTCTAATTTTTCTAGCGAAATTCATCACACTATGAACAATGGAGAATCTCTCTTATTTCATAATATAAGTTTGAACATCAGCTCTCAAAATGTTTGACTCGCGGCAATACGGTGAAGCGTTTACACTGACTGTATCCCACTGAATTTCTTTGTGTGAATATTCATACAAATTCTAATAAAAACCGGTCAACAGTGTGATGGAGTAGTCTCAATGAGATTCCATATTCTTTCTGTATTCAAGTAACGTCACGTAGATATTCTTCCGACGGACGCCACATAAATACAACGTTCCGTATTAATTTTTATTGAAGTATTTTGGCAGAGATATGTCTTCAGGAATGCCACAAATAAACTTGTTATCAGAGTGTATATTCGTGGTATTAATAATTTTGATGCAGTTTATTCTACCGTCACCATTTCAACTCTTTGTATTTTTATTACTATCAAAGTTTAAAAATTCCTTAAACCATCTCTGACCTTCTGAAGTACGCAGTTGTGACCTTTTCCGGTCTACGGAGACCATATAGCTTAGCGCCTGGCTGTTTCGGCTCTTCCTTCGATGGTCAGTGCCTTGTCCGGACCTTACTTAACCAGTTTCAAATTTTATAGGATAATACGCTGATATTGTTCTTATGGGACCTTGCCAGGTAGTGTTTATTATTACAGCAGATGCTTCTAATATTTTAAGAATTGGCAAGTCAATTGCTGAGTGATCTAGAGTGCGACGGACGTAAATAGCTATGTCGCCTCCGCGACTTTGACGGCCGTTTATTATTAGATTGAAGTTTCTGATGTTGGTTTGCCTTGTATTTGCGTCAAAGAGAGTTTCGCTCAAAAGTGCTACGTCTACTTTCAGGTGGTGAATAAGCTCTTCGATCTCATTAATCTTGAATTGCAAGGAATTTGCGTTCCAAGCAATGATTCTTAGTTTTTCCGCAGCTCTAGTCTTGTGTGCTACCATTGCTGTTGTGAGTTATTAGTGACGGTAAGGCCTGTAGTGCCATCTTCAGTAGCTGAGTAGTGGCGTTTTGCGTACCGCAACTGTCAATAAGGCTTACGATTGTTTTGCAAGATTCTTAGTTGTTCCGCACTTCTAGTTTTGTGTGCTACCATTTAGACTGGGAGCTAGTGACAGGTGGGGCTCTCTTATTTCATACCGCTTGCCTTTTTGAGGGTTGATAATTTACCTCTTGATAAAAAAGATAAAAATGTTATTGAGCGATGCACGATTTCCGATCATACTTCAAATTTCAATTGAAGATCTGAGAAAAAAGTGGTTTATTCCGTGATATCATAATGCACGCCTTTGTAATGTTGAATAATTGAAATTAATCTAAAGATTACTGAAAGGCAAGCGATTCGCAACAGCCCAAGTGGCTCAAAGGGCTGCGTGAACTTGTGAAAAGAAATGTGAAAAATGCCGTCTTCAAATTGCATGCCAATGGAAAGAATTGAAGTTTTAGTCATTAAACCCTTGTAAAAAAATTGGCAAGCATTCCTCGCTGGCGCAAGGGTTCGAAATTTGGGGGTAATCTTGCATAAATTTTGCATCAATTAGCCGTGATTTGAGATTACATGCCATTTCAACTATAGGTGATTTGTTCGATGAATTGTTAGTGAGGAAATTGGCATGCACCCCAGGATGTCCAAAAATGGAGGCATGCATTGAGGAAATTGCAAAAAAAAAGAAGTAAAATTTCCGTCATTTTATTTTGTATGCCATTGTGTATTTCGTTCAACATTATTTTTTCTAGACGACACAAAGAATGGCAAGCATGTTGCTCAGGCTCATCATTGATAAATTTTGGAAAAAGGATTGAGAAAAAGTGCCCGTAAATCAATTCAGTAAAATTAACAGGAATTATTCTGCGAATTCATTCATTCAAATTTTTTGACTTATTTCACACAATAATGGCCTAGGTGAGTCTCTTCCAAAATTTTGCAGAGAGCTACAATTTAAATTATCCATAATGATTTCATAGCAACAATTCCAAAAATATTCAATTGAAATCACTGGAAACATCAAATTTTCCCATTAACATCAGTATTAGCTCTAACTGGGTATAACATTAAATTGCAACCAATAAGGCACTAGAATAATACTATATCAAAGAGTCCAAATAAGAACGAAACACGTATGTACAGTTGACATCCCAACTTCTAAATAATCACACATATTAACAACGAAAAAAATAATAATTGAGTTCTTACTTTTCCCCCGGAATGTTAATAAGTTGTGTGGAAGAATATTGTAACAAAATATATTTTTGAAAGTTAAATTGCCTTCATCTGGAACTTAAGAGTAGGTATATCTTCATACTCATGCAAAAATATTATTATCATCATGAAAAAATGAAAAAGCTAATTATCAGAAACAAAATTTATTATCATAGAAAAATCATACTCAAATAGCTAATGGGATATTTCATAATATAAATGAATAGGAATGGAAAGGAATCTGAAATTGGCAATAATTGCTCAAATTTCCATTTCTTCATCATAATTATTGTCAATTTCAGGTTGCTCTTCAGTAGTTTCACCACCTATTTGAGAACAAGTGTCGCTGTCATCATCGTCCTATTTATCCTTATTGTCCTTATTGTCGGCCCTTTTTACAATATCATGCTCTTTAATAATTGTAGGAAGAGTTAAGTCTCAATTTATGATTTTCTTTATTAATTTACGATGATCATTTCGACTTTTGAAGTCATCTTCAGGTATCTTTTTTATAAAAAATATATAAATCATAAATTGAAACTCAACTCTTCCTACAATTATCAACTTAGAATGTTTCAACTTTTCCTCAATGAAAAAAAATCATTCTCTTTAACTCTATTCATTTTCATACTATTCTTCATTTATTTATGCCAAACGGAAAACAAACTGGTATAAAAGTATTGTTTATGAACCTAATTGTATTACTTTGGATATATAATCTGCACTATTATAGAAGATTTACCTCCTGCCATGTCTATAATTACAAACTAAGTTGATTCTAGGGCATATTTTCTTGATTTTTTTTTCTCATTTGTAAATATTTGTCTGATGTCATATGCATTAGATTTTTCATTTTAACTTGAAGCATATGTATTTCTCTACTGAAATAAAAATTAATATCACTGAAATATTCTTACTTTTTATTGCCACTTTTTCCAAAGTTTTTCAATGATCGGATAGAGCTACATGCATGCCATTTTCCAAATGAATTTAAAACAGCATTTATTAATGGTATATAAAATGGCAGGCAGAATGAAGTCGAAGAAATTCTGCGTGTTTTTTATGCAACTTCCATTATCATTTAAAATATGAAGGGCTTGAGAAACATGCTTGCCATTTCCCAAATCAATTTAGAACAGCATTTATTGATGTAATACAAAATGGCAGGCAGAATAAAGTCAGAGAAATTGTGCAAGTTTTTTATGCAACTTTTTTATGCAACTTTCATTATTATCTAAAATATGAAGGGCTTAAGCAACATGCATGCCATTCTAAACTTATAATTATTTCACTTCAAAATAAAGTTCTTGCTCCATTTGAGATAATTTGGGATTACGGCTAATTGGTGCAAAATTTATGCAAGATTACCCCCAAATTTCAAACCCTTGCGCCAGCAAGGGATGCTTGCCAATTTTTTTACAAGGGTTTTATGACTAAAACTTCAATTCTTTCCATTGGCATGCAATTTGGAAACACGGCATTTTTAATATTTTTTTTTTTCACAAGTTCACGCAACCCTTTGAGCCACTTGAGCTGTTGCGAATCGCTTGCCTTTCAGTACTTGACTTTAGATTAATTTCAATTATTCAACATTACAAAGGCATGCATTATGATATCGCGGAAAAAACACTTTTTTTTTAGACCTTTAATTGAAATTTGAACTATGACCGGAAAGCGTGCATCGCTCAATAACATTTTTTTCTTTCTTATCAAGAGGTGAATTATCAACCCTCAAAAAGGCAAGCGGTATAAAATCGGAGAACCCCACCTGTCACTAGCTCCCAGTCTAATTGCTGTTGTGAGTTATTAGTGACGGTAAGGCCTGTAGTGCCATCTTCAGCAGCTGAGTAGTGGCATTTTGTGTGCCGCAACTATCAATAAGGCTTACGATTGTTTTGCAAACGTTTTATAGCGAGAAATTCGTTAGAAGATTCATAACTGTTTGCAAATTCTAATCGCTAAATGCAGCTTTGTTGGAGCTATCGTTCTCTGTTGTTTTCTCCAGACTTCTTGTAACTTTCTTGCTTGTTGCTTAATATTTTTTTGTTTTTATGGAGAGAGCACGCTTCTTGGTCTCACTCTCAGCTTTAATCAAGGAAGTAGTATTGGCGCCTGAAGCTAGGTTCGGATTTCTATTGCCTGCAGCAGTGGCTGAATCTGCTATTGTGGATTGTTGTACAGCTGGTACAGCACTATTGACTTAACTGGTGCTAGCGACATTGGCGGCCTTCTAGCTTGGCTATTTTCTTTGAGACAAATTTTTTCTCCAAAGCTCATTTATAAGCAGCACAGCCTTTGTTATTAGCTGTGTGCTCTTGCTCATAGTTTGCACACCTAGCTTTATGCTCAGTTTTCTCCTCTCTCTCGCAATGAGCTGTAGCATGGTTTCCACCGCACTTGACACATCGCCAGGAGAGGTTGCAAGCCGTTGATTAGTGACAAGATTTCTGGCATCGGTGACATTGACCGAAAGCAGACGATCTGCGTTTTCCTTCTACTTGGATTTTGGGAAAGAGCAGATCGGTGATATGAAAGATCTCTCTCGATTTTTCACTGCGATCAAAGTGAACAGCAACAAGCTGCTGTGTCTTGCCTTTTCTGTACGCTTTGAAAGCAATAAAATTCCCTGCTTTCAGCTCTTCGAGTATTTCCTCGCATGTGACCGAGAAAGGAAGACCTCGAATGACGATTGAGGTTTTTCTGCTTTCAGTTGAAAGATGTAATATTCAACTTTCATGTTGGTGAGTAGGTATTGGAGGCCTCTATAATCTTCAGTGGCCGTTGATTTGAGCTTAATAGAATGTCCAGTTACTCTGGAAGATTTGATACTAATTTTGGCATCCTGATGGCGTGAGATGTGACTTTCCAAGATTCGACGTTTTTCAGAAAGACTGGCGGGGATGTCGACTGTTTAACCCCTGGGTTTGTAGTTGGAGCTGAGTCGCTCGTATCAGTGGTCAGCACTTGGCATTTGTTCTATGTGCTGATGGTAAAACTGGATGTAGATGGATCCGTTTTTAATTTCTTACTGCTGGGCTGCACAGTAAAATCGTTATCGGCTCTGGCAGTGATCTTGCCAACTTTTGATGTCATTCCAGGTCTTTTCTCGCTTAGCGTACTGCTGATGGCAGCACTTGTCTTATTGAGTGGCGCCCGGGCAACAGGAGCTATCAAAGGTTGAGGTTCGCAAGGTGTGCAGTCCATCGAGTCATCATCACCTACTCGGTTCAGCGGATCAGACTCGACGATCGCGGCATCTCCACGGCTGAGTTCTGCTTCTAACAGTTTGATCTTCTCTGCTTGAAGTTCGCGCAGAGTGAGACTTGATCTCTCTGTGAGGTTTGGCTTCTGTTCGAAAGCTGCTATCTTCGCTGTGAGCTGCTAGATTTTGAAGATAGCAGGATTCATCTTTTTCCGCTCCGTTGAGAAAATATGGTTAACCAATATTGACGTATTGGGTTATTGAGTGATAATCCTGATCTGAGGCTGCGTCACCAGAAAGCTTGAGCGAAGGACCTACTCAGTTCAGCCTTCCAGCTATTCCGACGCTAACAGCCCTAAGTAAGGAAAAATCACGCTTAACGCATGTGACGGAGTTCTGACGTGGTTGGCACGACGCAAACGTTGTACTCCTGTGTAGAGGGCCCGATAATGACTCCCGGAGGTTGCACTATCCCTAAGACCAACGTTCGCAGCATCGAAGCGAGATTGAATGGTTTTATGCATAGGCAAAATGCATGCAAGTCAAAATATTGTTTAAAACAATAATGATAGAGCAAATAACAAAAATAACAGTTACAACACCTGCACTGGTCCAGTGTTGCGGTCAGAGCGCAGCGGAATGCTTTCCAGATAGATCACAGCAAGGTTCTTGCCTTGATAAGAACAGAGAACAGACTGCTTTGGTTTTTTTTTTTGCAGTAGGTTTGTAAGAGATACAGAAAATATATATGTGCCTGGCCTGCGCCTGTGGTGCGCAGATTATGAGCACCACGGCCCAAAATTTGTGTCTTAATTTTTGGGTCAAACAGTATGCAACTAATACTCTCAAAACCATCAGCTTGATTGGAATTATCTATTGAGAGAAAATCAAATACAAATAAAAATAACACGATAATAAGACAAAAATATTTTATGAATACGAGAAATAGAAAAGTAAATGAGAATCTCTCATGTAATTTTCAGTTATTGGATCCCACCTTAACATCTTCTTGAAGCTCATCACACTCAGATTCGCTTGAGTCTGAATGACACACACAATTCTGATATAACTCGTGTAATTGTCTCATCTATTGGATGATGTAGTATCTGCAGCTGGACTAATTTTGTGCTTTTCCTTCGGTATCAAAATTTGATCTGAATCAGAACTTGAAGTAGCGCTCTTAGGACATTTATATGTCGATTCGGACGCCGAAAAGTCCTCATCAGACATATATGTTGCATGTTATTCTTTTAGAAATCTTTCATCCTCGTGAGACATTGTCACAAAAAAACGATCTACACAAACACCTACTACACTTCGTGCATTCTCTCAGATATACAGTAGCCTATACACAAAAGCAAACACACGCATTTTCTTGATGCGCATGATCTGTGCACCATGGCATTTTGGGCTAGATCGAGTCATACTTACAGTGGTGCACAAATGTTATGCACCTTATAAATATTGATATAAATGAGAAAATTATAACATTTTAGATCTGAAATATCAATATTTGCTTATAATTGGTCTTTTTGAACAAAATAGACAAAAAAAATTTTTGGCCCCCTGGGATATTACGTTGAGCTTTTAATGTTGGCACTTTGGGTGTTAAAATCATTACTATGAATTTCCCTTCTGTCCGACCAATGTACGCTGTGTTACAGCTAGCATACTTTAATAAAAAGACCCCAGACATATGTATCAAAATTTAAGTATCGATTTTCTTGCAAAGTTTCCTCTTTGAATTACTTAATGGTTTGAACACTATTTTTATGTTATAATTTCTAAAGAACTTCCCAATTTTGCAAGATATGCTCCCTAAGAAGGGCAGGGGAAATATGAGACAAAAAAATCTTTATTTTAAACTCCAAATACCATAAGCAGATTGCAAACTTAGCAATGAGTTTTCCTCTGTCTGGTACACTAGCTGAAAATTTCATGAAGCATTCCAAGATCCCAGTATCTCAAAATCTTTCAGACATTTCTAAATATATAACTTCCTTATATTGTTACGACGGCGATATTTTGTGCTTTTGGACTGGAACTATAGATATGCTCCACATATATAATACATAGCAATATAAAATTTTCTATCGGAATAGAATTTAATATCAGCATAAATTTCTTTGACATAGCCACTTATTATTCAAGACTTCCAGAAAACCGACTTGAACAAAGGATTCAATCAGTAATGACTCCAATCATTACAAAAAACATAAATTTGCAAGATTACAATTACACATACATCGAATGGATACTTATGATTTGAATAGTGAAGAAATTATTTCTGAAACTAAGATTTTGGAGTAAATTGCTTGTACAAATAACTTCCACTCTGACATCATTGATAAGCTTATCCAGGGAGAGAGTTCATGACTGGGTTCAAAGAACATGTCCGCTGTCTACGACTCATGTGCATGTATATACTTGATATTGGACATGATTTTAATATTACTGAAGATTTCGAAATTTCACATATCCATAAATATGGTTCAATTTTAGGCTCTTTGGAAGTATTGAAAATTAAAGGATTCTCCAAAAATGATAACAATCCATGTCTTGATGATCAAACAAACTCAACAACGTCAAAATGACATTGTTTTATTCTAGTTTTTACTTTTAAAGATTTTTTCAATTAGTTTTCCAATAACATTTTAGATTATTTCAAGAAAGTTTTCGAATTTATGGAGTTATACACTCTTATTCTTTAGAAATTAATTTTCATTCCATTTTGTTTCATTTTACTCTATTATACTCATTGTCATTATGAATTATTAACACAAAGATATACATAAATATATAAGAAAAGGACCAAAAAAAGAGATAAGATAATGATAGACTACGTGATCGTTGGGGAAAAAAATCGGATCTCAGTTGAAGATTGCAGGGCTAGACAAGATCCAGAGATTCTTAGCGATCGTGTCCTAGTCGAAGCAAAAATAATAAAGAACAATATGGATGAGTTAGTAAACGAGAAAAAAAAAATAATGTACAATACAAGACCATCAAAACCTACAAATTAAAGAATAAACAAAGAGCCTCAGAGTATGAGCGAGAAATAACAAGAATAATGGATACGAGCAAGACAGATTATTCTAAGAAGGACGCCAAAGAATAGTAGGAAGTATTTAAGCAAACAATTGCAGAAGCCGTAAAAAAACATGTGAAATAATCAGACCAAATGTCAATAAGAAACAGACATCGTGGTATAATAAGGAGTTACAAGAGGAAATAAAGATGAAAAAGAAGACATGGACTCACTATCTTAGTAATCAAAACAAGGATAACTATAAAAAGTAAAATACAATGAAAAAAGTAAGAGAATTAGTATTACAAGCAAGAGAAAAATGCTGTCAAGAGTTTGGAGAACAAAGGGGAGTTATTCTACAAAACGCTGAAAGCACTCAGAAAAAAAAAACATATTAAACGAACACAATTGAGAATGAGAAAGGGCTAATAGTAACAGAAGACTCAGAGATTATGAACCGATGGAATGAATATTTTGGAGAACTTTTACTTTTACATGAAGAATATGAAAAAGAAGAAGTACTATATTAAAATGAAGAAAAAGGTGCAGAATTATTATTGAGGCTATATAATAAAGTTCAGAACGAAGGACATATGCCGAAGGACTGGAAACTAGCAGTTATTGTACTAGTGCATAAGAAGAGAGATAAGAGAGAATTAAATAATTATAGAGGTATATCGCTAATGTGCACAGCTCTGAGAGTATATGAAAGAGTGCTATAAAAAAGATCACAAAAAAAGGTGGAAGCAACGCTATCTGAAGCGCAAAGTGAATTTAGGGAAGGACATACTACGCAAGATCATATTTTTACCACCAAAAACATCATTCAGAAGACAATAGCTACTGAGTCTAAAGCATTTATGACGTTCATAGATCTGGAGAAAACGTTCGACAGAGTGCAGAGGGAAAAACTATAGAAGATCCTGATTGAAAAAAAAAGAGATCACGCTAAATTAGTCAATGCCATCAAAGCATCATACACCCATAACAGTAATTACGTCATAAGTCAAAATAGAAGATCAGAAATATTTGGGACAAAAAATGGCCTTGGACAAGGAGGTGTGATGAGTCCAATACTTGTTGCAATGTTCATGGATGAGATTATACAAGAATGTGAGGGGAGAAACAGGAAGTCTGACTCAAAATATGGAAACTTAAGACCAATGACAATATCAGTATGTGCATTTGCAGATGACCTAGTGATTATAGCGAGTTGCAAGAGAATATTGCAACAGAATCTAAATATATGAAATGAAGTAGTAAGGAAATATGATATGAAGATCAATGCAAGTAAGACAAAACTCATGGTAGTGAGGACAGAACAAAAAATTCCGTAATCAACAATTGACAATGAAAAAGTAGAACGAGTGAATAATTTTCAGTACTTAGGCAGAATAATAGAAAATAATGGTGAACAACAGATTGATATCAATGAAAGGGTAGATAAGACAGCAAGAATGTTCCATGCAATGAAACATTACTTCATAGAAAAAAGAAGAGTTACTACGAGAACAAAAACAACAGTATACTAAACAATATTTAGATCTGTAATAACTATGATTGCAGGACTTGGATACTGTCCCAAAGAATGGAAATCAAAATCAAAGCACTGAAAATGAAATATTCAAGAAGAGTTCAAGGAATAACAACGATGGACAGAGTAAGAAATGAAATAATACAAGAGCTACTACAGTGCAAATCAGTATTAGATTTCATAGAAACATGGCAACTAGCATGGTGGTGTCATATGATCAGGTTGAACGATTCGAGACCGGTACGGCAAGTTTTGATGCCGAGTGTATGAAAGAAGCGAGATCGTGGAGGACTAAAAGACATCTGGGATACTATCATAAATAAGATCCTCAAGAAAAGGAACGTTACGTTACAAGATGCTCAGACGATGGCAAAGACCAAGAAACAATGAGCGAAATTTGTACACGATCAAAAGATATATATATATATATATATATATATATATATATATATATATATATATATATATATATATATATATATATATATATATTATATATGCACAGAATTTACAATCAAAGTTCCAGTCTCTGTTGATAATCTATTATTCTCCACATTATAAAAAACTTTCATAGCAAAAGTTCTTATTGGTAACACTCCTGGTGGTTTTATTTGTTTAAAATCCAATGTAGCTGTGGAGGAAGAACTGATTTGCAAATTACAATTGAATCTGGTGTGCTGGATAAGTTGTAAGAAGGCGATGTTATTTTGGCAGATATAGGATTCCTGGAAATAAAAGTATCAATTGACCAAAGCAGCAAAACAGTATTGATTGTCATGCCACCATTCTTGGAAAAAAAATTGAGAATTTTCTACAAAACAACCTCACGAAACTAATAATGTCGCGCGAGTAAGAATTCACGTCGAAAGAATGATGCAACGATTGAGAACGCTAACAATAAATTAGTTCATAATTCATTTGGTAAGGAATACATAGATGCGATAACCAAGAAGAACAACATCAAACAACGCGGTTTCAACTCGAATCTACGGATTTGTTGAAGTTCATAAGAGTAACTTTCCTCTCCGCTCCATAGGCTCTGGTAACAATTCACCAACAGATAAATTATCCAAATTTTCAGTACGGTTGCTTAGTGATTTGTATGACGATAAATGTTACATCCGTAATTCGTTTGAATTTCATGATTTCATCACTAAAGTATTCTTAGACCCTGATTACGTTCTGATTTCTTTGGACGTTGTCTCTTTGTTCACGAATGTGCTTGTTGATCTTGATCAACAAGCACATTCGGGGACGGCTGTAATCAAATCATCAACATATTTTTTGATGAACGGAGCCTTTAATGAGAGTACAGGAAGAACCTCATTTAGAAGAAGATTCATCACTAGGTAAGCTACCACTGGAGACAATGAACTCCTCATCGCAGATCTGTAGGTTTGTTTGAAGAATTCACCAATAAATTGAAAATAGCAATTTTGAAAACAAAATGTGGTTAAATCTAGTAGCACTGTCGATGGTCCATCAGTACGCTGGGATTTTATATCATATTCTTGTTCTACAGCTTTGGTAACAAGTTACCGAATCTGAAATAGATGAAACTCTAACTGTTTCCAATAATTGCAATGCACACATTCAGTTCACCGTAGAGATTGAGACGGATAATTGCTCACCGTATCCTGATATGTTGGTAATTAGAGACAATGATGGGAATATAACCACTAAATGATACAAAAAGCCTTGCGATAGTACTAGGTACCTCAATTTCACAACAAATCATTCTAAAAATCAACTTATTGATGTGGCAAAAAATATTTTCTCACAAGCCATACATCTCACATCTGGAATATATCACAATTGGGTGATTAATACAGTAATTGACTCACTACGTGCAAATAAATATCCGTGGGGCATCATTAACGGCATAAAAAATCAAATCAACAGCTGTTTACAGTCTAGAACGACAAATGTCAACAAATCACCTTTGACAGTGAAGTATTCCACTATTCCGTACATGGATGGAGCAAGTGATAATATTAGGAAAGTTTTTAAAGACAATGATAAGATTGAAATTTGTTTCAAGCAACACAAAACAGTGGGTAGTTCATTTTCCAAAATTAAAGACAAAACCGATATAAACATAAGATCAAACTTCATTCACAAGATTCCATGTAATGATTACACTTCACATCACAAGGGTCAAACCAAGCAGTATTTAGAAACACGTTTGGATGAACATAAACGCAATTGTAAAAATGCCAAAAAAGATGGTGCTAAATGTGCGTTGGTTAGTCACTGTATCAAGACCGGACATTCTTTTAATTTTGATAACACACGCATCCTACAGAATCAAGCTATTCTTAAAAGAAGACTCACATTCGAAATGCTATATATAAAACAGGATAAAATTAATGTCAAATGATTTGAATGTTTTTGTTTCGTTGTTTTTTTTTTTTTTCTTTTATAGCTTGCATCCCTTGATATCCTGATGTGATTCCTATTCATTGGTTAACTTCCTTCCTCAACTGACTGCTATCGACCTATGTGATTTTGCATTCTCGCATTACGCGGGCAAACACTTCATTCATCAAGTACTTAGTCTTGGTCTTTCATAACGGTCAGTTGTTGCCAAGCACAGTTTTTCAAATTCTAATATTTTATTTTGAAATTTGTGACCGAAAACATGATTGTTTTCCTCATTTCCATTACACCAAATTTTATATGATTTATGTTAACACACACATACACACACATTAATTTTATTGTAAGTACACTGCTCATTTCACTTTGTCATTTTGTCCCTCATGTTCACACCTGTGTACAATGTAGCACTCCTGAAGATGGCCCAGGTGGGTCCGAAACTGTAGAGTAGAATAAAAATAATACTCTTGACTGGATTCTCACACTTCGTTTTCTTCATACAATATAACTATCGGTCAACTTAAGTAACAAATGAACTTGATTACTCTTTGCACTTTGCCCATGCCTAAATTACTATTATTCACTCTTGCTCATTTGATATCAAATAGATAATATTTTTTCCACTGGAGCTTATTCTGCGTGGTACCATATTTTTATGATTTTAATTGCCATGGCTTCTTTTATTGCACTCTAAGTACGTTGCAGGTAAATAATAGTTGAAATAAAAGTGTTCACTGGCTAATATGGCATCTCACAGGAATTCCTTATCTTGATGGATTGACACTGTACAGGAACTATTATTTAGCAGTAAATTTATTAATAATTCAGATGATTTCATCCCCATAGCATATAACTGTACTTGTACTTGGGTGTAATAAAGATTTTTTCAGGCGATCATAACAAAAAAAGTGTTTTTATGGCTCCTTTTGCGGCCGTGAAGTTTCACTTTTTATGACTGATCTGTCAAATTCTACTTTTCAGGACTGATCTTTCAAATATCACTTTTTTGGGATTGATCTGTCAAAAAATATTTTATAAACACTTCATATCTACCTATATGGGTAGCTTGGTGAACTCTTTGAGAAACAGTTTTCGCCGAAATACACGAATTATATTCTTCCGTCAACTTCTGTTGCTCTTGCTATTCAAGAAATGAATACGCATTTTTCATAAATGACAACTTGATAGAAGACAATAGAATAAAACAATTTTAACGGCAACTAAGATTCAAAATTGCAATGTCTTAGGAAGAAATAGATAAAAGTATGTGATTTTGAATTACTTCGTAATGATCGCCTGAAAAACGTTGTGTGCTCTCGGCCTACAATTTTTATTTTGGTCCCACCTGAATTGCAGCCTCAGCTGCGCTTCGATCGCAAACAACAGATTCGACCAAAAAGATAACCTTTACGGCCTTGATACACGAATAACTATTCTATTTTAGCTGTACATCACCATTTTCACTTATTTGTACAAAGTACAAGGAAGTACCTATTGTGAAACCTAAAAAAATTCACATGTCGAGATTCTGATGTATATATCCTTTTTGAGCATCCCTGAATCCATTTTGACTATTTTTGACTTGATGTCGGTACGTATGTTCGTGCGTGCGTGCGTTCGTACGTGCGTGCGTAACTCGCAAATCTCAAAACTGGTCGTACGTATAATGTTGAAATTTTGTATTTAAGACTCGTATAGGGTCTAGTTGTGCACCTCGCATCATGGCACTAATCGTCTGTACCGGAAGTGCACTTTACTTGAAACTTTTTGCGAATTTTTCCAATAAATGAAGAATGATCAAACGTAGGATGTTGAAATTCAGTATTTGAACATGATGTTGTATCAGATTGGTTATCTGCTGTTTTTGTGAGAATCAGTCAGGCCAGAAGTGTACTTCAATTGAGACTTTTTTTGAATTTTTTGCATGAATATAGGATGATCCGCCATAGCATATTGAAATTTCGTATAAAGGACTTCTATAACATCTTATTGTATATCTTGCATTATGGTCGCGATCGGCTAAGCTGGAAGTGCACTTTACTTGAAACTTTTTTTTTAATTTCCGGCATGAATTCAGAATGATCAGTCATAGAATACTGGAATTTAGCTTTGGAATTGCTGTAGCATCTAAATGATCATCTTCTATTTCTGTAACAATCGGCTGAGCCGGAAGTGCACTTTATATGACAGACTATTCGAATTTTCCTCATAAATTCTAAACAATTAGTCGTAGAATATTTTAATTTTGTATAAGCACTTTTATAATATCTATTTGTATACCTTGCATCATGATTGCTATCGACTAAGCCAGAAGAGCACTTTATTCGAAACATTTTTTTTCCGCATAAATCCAAAACGATTGAACGTAGATTGTTAGAATTCAGTATTAAGGACGATTATACCGTTCAGATTCTCATATCCTATTTTTATTTAGATCTACCAAGCCGGAATTGCACTTTACTTGACAGTCTTTTGGAATTTTTCTCATAAATTCGAAGCGATCAGGTGTAGAATATTGAAATTTGGTATTTCAGTCTGCTGTAGCATCCGAATGATTGCCTACTATTTTCATAACAATAGACTTAACCGGAAGTGCAGGAATTATTCTTCAATTTTGCGCATAAATTCAGATCTGTTGGCAGTCGTAGAATTTTGGAAAACAGTATTTAGGAATGTTGTAGTGTAAAAATAATGGCCTACTATTTCCATAGCAACCGATATATATATATAAGTTAGGATTAATCGCGACTGCAATTAGTTAAGGAGACAGTAAATTTTGTAGGCTTTGCAGTAAGGTAAGGTAAAAGATTTCTCTTCTAAAATTCCGTCTAGCTCTCGGCTTGGTTCAAGCCTTCATCAGGACACTAAAATAAAATTTATTCACAGATCAAATTTACATATTGATAGGTATAAAAAAAACTTATTGTGAATAATACAATATTACCTACATTTTTATGCGAGATTATTTTTAAGAAAATCATCTATCAGTAAATCGAACAATTTACGAATAAATTTGGAGATATAATGAATTTTGACACTTTATCTGGTGTACAACAGATTTGTATAATTTTGTGAGTTTTCAAATAAAATTTAGTTTTGTTGAAACACATAACTGTTTAAAATTGTTTTTATGAATAATTTAATAAATTTATTTTCACAGAAAATTTTGTAGAGCAGAACTGATAAAATCTGTCAAGTATCACACATCAGAAATGGAGGATGAAATTCAACATGTTAGAACCAAGTTAATTTGAATTTGAAAAAATATATAATATATTTGAAACAATAAAATATGTGACCAATTTCTGAACTAAACGAAAGTTGGCAACGTGACTGCAGTAAGCCCGCGTGACATAAACATTTTTATTTTTATAAATACTGTAATGATTGATAAAGCACATCACTAAAATCAATTGCTTTTTGTAGAATTGATATTATTATTTTTGTTTTTGATATTTGCCAAATTTAACAAATAAACATATTTATTGCTCAAGTTGTCAATATCAGTTTTTTTGTTCATAGAGTGTTGGTTTCTTTGGATATGTGTCATCTCCAAAAAATTTCTCTTAAATAAATTCTTTTCCATATCTAATACTTTAACCTTTTGGTAATCAATCTGATGTTTGGTTGTGTTTTGATGGATGGCTAAAGCTCTTGACATTGGCTTTGATTTGTTATCACTTTTGGAGGATGTAAGTCTAGATTTTAAGTTTCGTGACGTCTGACCCATATAATTTTGATTGCAGTTTTACATGGGATGTCATACATTACATTTGATTGGTATGACAATGGATTTTTTTTTTCAGATTCAAATCAACTTGGTTCTAACATGTTACATTTCATTCTCCATTTCTGATGTGTGATACTTGACAGATTTTATCAGTTCTGCTCTACAAAATTTTCTGTGAAAATGAAGTAAAATTTATTAAATTATTCATAAAAACAATTTTAAACAGTTATGTGTTTCAACAAAACTAAATATAATTTAAAAACTTACAAAATGATACAAATCTGTTGTACACCAGATAAAGTGTCAAGATTCATTATATTTTCAAATTTATCCGTATATTGTTCGATTTACTAACAGATGATTTTCTTGAAAATAATCTCGCATAAAAATGTAAGTAATATTGTATCATTCACAATAAGTTCTTTTTATACTTGTACTGATGAAGGCTTAAACTAAGCCGAGAGCTAGACGAAATTTTAAAAGAGAAATCTTCTATTTTATTGGCGCAAGAAAACCTGACTGTAAAGCCTACACAATTTACTGTCTCCATATATATATATATATATATATATATATATATATATATATATATATATATATATATATATATATATATATATATATATATATATATATATATATATATATATATATATATATCCAATGATGTACAAGTAAGTCAGGTGATGTTCACGTCAGATTTTTAAAATATAAATTCTTGACACTATAGGATTCCGTTTTGCGGTCAATTATCGGCTTGTCTTTGCACGTTTTGGGGCATTTGAACACCACGAGTTTGGTGATGCACCCCTCTTCAATGACAACGCCATCGACACTAGCACAAAGCCACGGTTGTGCTTTACTAATTATTGAACCAACTTTTTTGACCGTGGAGCTGTTTAATTTTCAGTTTCTCATACTTAACTTTGGCATTATTTTCTTGGCTCAAGCCATATTTCATTGATTGACAATCAATTTTTTGGGATGTGGAGTATCATTGATTAGACTATCAATCGTTTTTCTACATCTTACTCTACTCTACTCTACTCTATGATGTATGTTGCTACTTGCCGTCTACCACTTCTGACATTGCGATTGATTTAATGTTTCACAACATAACTTTGAGATATTTTCATCGTCAATTACTTAATTATTGTTATTATAGTCTTCAATATGTTCCTCTAATACATACTCATATTTATATGCTCTAAAAATTCTTCAGTCAAAATCAAGAAGGTTTTGAAGCACTGCAAACAATCCCCTTTTCCTAAATTTGATTCTACTGTCGTGACTAACAACGATAATAATTTTTTTATCACAAAAACATCTCTATCGGTTTGCTCTGCAATTATCATCGATTCAAGTGCAAATTCTTGTTTCAATTCTAACAAATTTACAGGTGCCATAGGGATTGCTAGACTCTCTTTATTCACATTTTTCTTTGGATACATCTCAGCAAAATATTTTCTCTTCGAATACTTGTCCTTTGCCAACTGACGAGCACTGGATTTACCTCACTGTTGTTCATAGCCGGTTCTTGGACGACTTTCTTATTTGTTCATAAAATAAATTGGAGCTGCAACGTGTTCACATCTCCCACTCTGATTATAAACACTAGTACAGCTCATTTTATCCAAAAATCTTCCTCGAATTATCTAGAAATAGAATTAAATCTATAGAGTAATTAAGTTTTATAATTGAGAATGAAGACATCTAATAGCTACTAAAAGCATATTGAATACGCAATAATATTCTGAATATGAGATAAACTTTTTCTTTAGACTTACATATAACAACGTTTCATAAGGTGTTAGTCACTGATGTTTGCCTTATCACTCTCGCTGTTATCAAATAATTTTCTCCAGGATTTCTGATTTCTTTTGCATCTCTGACATGATAAGCCAACACCAGTAGTTTTCCTTTGTAGATCGTTTGTGGTTGAAATGATATATCATGAGCTATTGCCTGAAATCCAGTTTGGATAGTTATATTCATATTTTTGCTAAAATCATCTATAAGCACTCATTAATTGTATCTTACAGTTCTAGATAAATATGAGCTTTTTAAATTTTCTATTAACTAACTTTTTGAAATAACTATTATTTTCCATAATTTTTATCAGTATGAGTCCTATCATTACTGCTCTGGGTTAGTCATAACCTCAATTCCTCACAAATTATGTTTTCTACCAAAAAAATTATCTAATATTCGCTTTTCTTTGGCTCATTGATTTTTACTTCTCATTTTATTGCAATAAAACATTCAATTTTTGCAATCATGAAATTATTTGAAAAATATGTTTTTTTAAAATTTGTGATACATGTAGCTGTTAAAGTGTGTAAAATAGTGTGGTCGGTAGATATCTCTTCCATCACGCACCCTGCGAATACGTGTCATAGGGATTATCCTTAGACTCAGCACACAGGTATTTGTACCTAGCTACATTCTCCTGCTCGCTGTCAGCATCAAGTGCTGTTACATGTAACAGTACTTGCTTTGCCCTTCCTGTGGGTTTTATTGACTTGCAAGCCTAGTGCCTCTATATATATTTATCACATAACAACATCATAGTTTTTGCAAACGTTGGCCTCAGGGATAGTGCAACCTCCGGGAGTCATTATCGGGTCCTCTACACTGAGGTACAACGTTTGCTTGAACTATGATATTGAGTGTGCACTCGATCTATCCGACGAGTCTTAATGAACCCAGCAGCTTTTAAGCTGGAAGAGCTGACGCGCAGAATTGCATCGTATGATCAAAGGCCATGTCTGACTAAGAGAAGTGGTCTTACGTTGCACGATCTGCAAGCTCAAAAAATCAAGCTTCTTGAAGCTGAGGTCCGCCGCAAGAAGAGTAACAATCTTTCGGCTTCCGAAACTGTTATAGTCAAGGCTAATTCACCTGTTATCGCAAGGAAAAGCCAAGCCGTCAAAGCTAAGTCAGTGGCGATAACTATCAAAAAGTCACGTGACTTTTCTGATGGTTCAAAGAGTCATAAGGACAAGAAACTGAAAGTTTCTGAGTCATCAAGCCAGTCGGATTTGCTGGATCGAGCTCAACACAGCACTAAAAAACTCGAAGTTCTGTCTGGGTCAGCACCACTCGATCCTACTGGTAATAGGCTCTCTCCTTTGGCGAGTTAACATGATGAGCCAAGAGCTGAAGTTGTGAAGTCGAGAGCTCTACCAACTATTTTCATCAAAAATATTACGTCATGGACTGCTGCCAATGGCGACGATACCCGTTAATAACGCATTAGTAAGAGCCTACGGAGCAAGAGAGCTCTGGTTAGGGAAGTACACGGCCCAAATGGCATACATTACTCGGCTCCTGAGAAAACAGAATCTATCACCAACAGTCTAGAGTCAAAATTGAATCAAATCAAGTGGATACGTTACACGTTGACTTCACAACGCACTACAGGAAGTTGACGATATCCTGACTATGCTCAAAGCTGAAAAAGCTTCAGAACCGGACGATATATCGGCCCCAACGAATGCCGTGGTCTCGCTTACAAATTTAATCAATAGGATTCTAAGACTCAACCACTTCTCTGACGCGTGGGAGAAAGCCATCGTAGTGGCAATTCCCAAACCAGGCAAGAGTCTGGAATTCCTTGAAAATTATGGATCCATTAGCCTGCTCAACAAACTGCTGAAAAAGTAATACTCATCCGTTTGCAGAAAGCTATGGAAGAGCTGAATATCATTCCCAATGAGCAGTTTGGGTTTAGAGATAATCACTCTACAACCAGCTAGTTAGAGTTGTGGATGACGTCACAGCTGGACTCACCTACGGCAAAGCAACAGGAGCAGTATTCCTAGATGTTGCTAAAGCTTTTAACAAGGTCTGGCATCTAGGCCTACTTGTCAAACTATTAGACTACGACTCTTCACTTCACCTAGTGGAAACCATCAGGTCCTACCTACGCAACAGAGTATTCAAGGTCCGATTCCAAAATGCATTGTCCACAGAAAAACAACTATGAATAGGAGTAGCTCAATGCTCTTTGCTTTCGCTATTGTTATCTAACATTTATGTGAGCGATATGTCTAGACCAGCAAGCATGACTAAAATTGAATCTAGGAATATTTTTCGAAAAGCAGTTCTTCGACAATGAAATTCTTCGAAACTGCAATTCTTAGAAAATAAATTTTTAGAGAGTATCATTCTTCGAAAATAATAGAATATTAAGATATAAGCCTCATGAGACGTGATTTCAGGGTACGCGTCTTTTTGGGAAAGAAGCCGCGAATTTTCTAATGAACGAGTTACCTAAAATGTTTCATGCAATGTATTTTCTATTTGGGTTCATATATTATCAAATTTATAAATTTTTTATTTTGAACAGATCAATGAAAAATTCATTTATTTTTTGGATGTATTCTTCTGGTAACATTTAAATTTGACAGATAAGTGATTTGTTTGAGTCAAAATAGATATTAATGATATTAAATCACGAGGCGATTGGCCGAGTGTTTTTATCACTCAAGTTTCATTACACTAGCTGTATCAAACGTGTATCATTCAATATTTTATCTACGACGGCCTTAATTGCTGCTGAATTAGATTTTTTTATTTGATGTTTGACATTCGAAAAACATTTAGTATAAAATTCATAGCTTGATCAAGTAGCATGTTATGGCAACTATTTGTTTGTTTGACAGCTGTCAAAGTTATAAAGGAAATAAATATATCTAATTATGAAAATCTTGGCCCTGATCTTGTCGTAAACGTTTATAAAACATAAATTAATGTGTGTGTATTAATAGTTATTCATAATAAAGGAAACTTGAAGTGTGATAGAATTTCTATTTTGCTTATTTCTCTTACAAAAATGCGTGTCATTATGAATTTCATAATGGCACTAGTGCCATTATGAAATTCATAATGACACGCAAATTAGTGGGCGAATCACGTATTAGCGCACAGTCGTAGATAAATACTTTTTTCGAAATCTGTCATTAGAAGTGAACATTTACACGGCAACTAGAAACATGCGAAATGATTGTTTTGTTACCAGGACGCGAAATACTTCGCAGCCAGGATGCGAAATGGTTAGATAAACTGTGTTGGTATCATAGCAACAATAAAAGTGACATTGATTGATTCGAGATGTCAAAATTTTCTTCTTACATTTTTATTTATTTTGATACATGATTGCGAAGTTCTGTTGCATTTTCGAATGGAAAAATTGGAATTTCGCAATTCAGATTAAAAAATAACTATTCAAAGAGTGTCAACTTGAATTTTGTTACTTTTCAAAAATAAATTAATATGAACCTGAAAAATTCAAGAATTTTCTTTTCAATATATTGTATTTTGACATATAGAATGACTGTTAGGTTATCTTGCAGCTTAGCTACCAACCTAATGAAAGTTAGGCTTGAGTTCCATAAAGAGGCTCTTAACGATACCCGAACGAGTTTAATAAAGTTTACCTTATGACATCCAAATAGAAAAGTCATAATAAATTTTCAGTGTGTTTAGGAAACAACGCCAAAGGATAAGCTGATTTACTAGGTTAAAATCCTATGTCCGACGTCTATCGCACGCCGATTTGCTATTTAATAGCAACAATTTATTCCAGTAATTATTAAGCTATATGTTCTTATTATCTTGCAAAATAACTTTAACTCATTGAATTCTTATGACCGAATTAAAATTATGTACATGATAGAAATTCAGAATTTTTATCATCTTGCAAGATAATTTTAATGTATTGAATTATTATGATTGAATTGAAATTATGTACATAATGGAAATTCAGAATTATCATTATCTTACAAGATAATTTTGATTCATTGAATTTTTATGATTGAATTGAAATTGTGTACATAATGGAAATTCGGAATTCCTATTATCCTGCGGGATAGTTTCAGTTCATTGAATTTTTATGATTGAGTTAAAATTATGTATATGATAGAAATTCAGAAATGTTATTATCTTAGAGCATAATTTCAATTCACTGAGTTTTTATGATTGAATTAAAGTTATGTACATAATTTTAGTTCAATTTATATTCAATCATGAAAATTCAATGAATCAAAATTATACTGTAAGATAATAAGAATTCTGAATTTCTATCATGTACATAATTTTAATTAATTGAATTTTCTAGATTGAATTAAAATTTCGAACCTAATTTTAATTAAATCATGAAAATTTGATGAATTAAAATTATGCTGTAAGATGAAAATAATTCTGAATTCCCATTATGTACATAATTTTCATTCATTCATAAAAATTCTGTGAATTGGAATTATACTGTAAGATAATGATGATTCTAAATTTCTATTATGTATATAATTTTCATTCAATCATAAAGATTCAACGCATTGAAATTATCTTGCAAGATAATAATGATTCCGAATTTTCATTATGTACATAATTTTGATTCAATCATAGAAATTCAATGAAATAAAACTGTCTTGCAAGATAATAAAAATGTATAGTTCAAATTCAACTTGAATTAATTGTTGCTATTAAATAGCAAATCGGTGTGCCATAGGCATCTTTAACAGAGTCTGCATTATTTGTATGAGAATAAAAGCAAATGTGAGAACTCAAGAGTGTATTTGGAATAACAAGGAACAAAGTACAAATATATAGTAAAGTTGTCAAAGTTTTGAGATATACGCAGTACAAATAATATTACATCATAATCACATGTGTCAATTATATATATTTACAGGCATTTATAGCTGAAACAAAAAAGGAACTTAAAATTGCATTGGAATAACTCTGTCAAAATTTATAAATATATTCACAATAATAGGAGTAATTGGTTCATTCAGACTTTGCTCTTTTCTTATGCAATTAATGAATTTCCACAAATTTGAATGCATAGCCGAGACCTGATCTTGAATTTCGCGATGCCAACCTTCCACCGAGTTATTGGTTTTAGGTGAATCCGCTAAAACAGTTTGATGTAGGTTCCACAATTCGTGTGGATATTGTGGAGGCCGTCGCTGTCTTCTATGTGGCCGCCCAATCCACGTGTCTTCAAAATAGTCGATAACACCTTGGGCATCAGGCGGAAAAACTTCACTGTCACACAAAGTTTCAAATACATGTACTACGTCGTTCAATGGCACAAAAGCAATTGCACACAACATTTTCATCTTGAACGCAAAATCCCCATCAGTTTCGTATTTTTTTCCAAACCCTGTGCCTGAATGGCTCGAAAAATACACTGAGTGAAGTGAAAGAAGTATCCTCTTTCTTCGCATTTGGAAAAACATTGTTGGATGCATTAATCAATGCTTTTTCAAAATCTGATATAATTGTCACGGGTGATAATGATGGCTCTAAAGTTTTCAATTGGTGGTAGAACTGATCGGATGTTCCTTCCAATTTATTTGGTAAGAGTCTATATATCAGAGGCACTGATGAGTTTTGTTTCAGACTATGTACAGTGAATTAATAATTGTTGGAATAATAATGGAATGGTTTCAAATGTGCCATCAACGCACCAGCGCTCACTTCTCGCCAACAACTGGAGATTCTATCTTGTTGTAAAAATTAATAATCGGTCGTCTTCGGGACCAGAATCGAAAAGTAAAAAATCTCCGTTCTCATAAGTCTCCGTATATGTCACGTCTCCTGTTCGGAAGGGCTGGTCCGTGTAGGTTTTTCTCTCTAATGCTTCTAATGCACCTTTTCATACTATTGAGCAATGGAAGTTTGGGAGCTGCCACACTACTGCACTCGCACGAAGCGATATATATGATCAATTGTGGAGCATCATTTGTTGTTCGCGCACTGTTCCGAATTTGTTGATAGACTCTGGCTGCTTCAATTCCAGCAGCGTCAGCAATGTGGTTATGAACTTTTGTCACTTTAACTATTTTATCACTAATTGTGTTATGATCCTGGCTCGACATTGTGTTTTCTTTTTCTCGGAAAATGCACACTTCCAATAAATTTTTCCACTATTTTGTACGTCTTTATAGAAAAGGTGTCCGTCAAAAAGTAATTTACGCTTGCCCTTTTCGGAATCTAAGAATTCAAGAGATATTTTCATAGAACTTCGACGACGAAGATTCAATTTAGAATGACCCGATAGCAAAAAATGCAGTGATATTTATACTTTACCTTGATTAATTTAAACGGATTATGTATCACAGTGGTAGACAAGATATCCCTTATTTCAGTTCCTCAAATATCTGCAATTATTTGTTGTTTTAATCAGAGATTTTAGAGAAAAACCGTCCTAGAAATAGTCCTTTGTCGCACAGATGTTTTTATTCTCAATATATTTCAACTTAATCCGAAGAATGGTAGATAGAGATTGACTATTTTTGTGGCCACAGTCTATAAATCACTCTAAGTCACTCTTAGTTTAGAAATCTTTAATATCGAAATCTCCTCGATTGTGCAGCTTGATCATTTATGTGAGTTTTTGAACGCGATTTACATCAAATTCAACTTAATAACATCGATTAAAGCAAATTTTAATTTTTTTGAAGACAAACTAAGAATAATCAGGTTGTAGCTTGTAGATGATTGAAATTATTTGATTTGTATCATGATTGCAATCAATATTTCAATCAAGTGGTTTTTTTCAGAAAAAACATTGATTTTAATCAAGAATAGAATATTTTCTTTCAATGGAAAACACCACAGTGGAAAATAAAGCAAACTACTTTTCATAAAATAATTAGAAATAGAAAACATACATATATAATCAAAAATAGAAGAATTATACTGGAAAATAAATAATAATAGTATATTAAGATATGAGTTTCATAAGACATGATTTTAAGGCACGCGTTCTTGTTGATTTTTATAATGAACAAGTGACCCAAAATGTCTTATGATTCATGAAACGTGTATCTTTAATGATTATGATGAAAACCAGCCTTCAAAATAATGCCTCAAGCCGAAGCATATTTTTAAGACTGAAAAGTAATAATTTCCGCAGTAAACTTGAACAGTAGCAAGCTTTCTCACTGGTGAAAGCGTCGGAATAGGAACAAGAGAGCTCAAGGCTCAAAAACCTTTGAATGAATCTAACAGTCAAACTGGGAACCAGCGATAATCATAAACAAGTGTACTACTACTAGAACATACATAATCCGGGACAAATTTGATAGAACCTACTGCAGAAAGAGTTCTGTATTAAAACCTAGTATTGTTAAAGCTTATCCTGAAATTGAGCTAGAACATGATGATGTTATTGATGATAAGGATGGAGTTTGTGACATGCAAGAGACCTTGGAGACTGATGAAAATAAGCTGTTACATTTCATTTTCACCACATTCATCTTCATCACCTAAAATCATTTACTGTCAATCATCTCTCCTAATTGTTTATTTGTTCCTTACCTGTTAACCCTAATTCATTGCTTTTCGACCATCTGTCAGATTCGTTTGTTCATGCACCATGTCCCTCTAGCGTAAACTATTGTTACCAGTATTATTGTGTCTCGTCTGCAACCCTCTTAGCGTCTCTGTGTTCTTGGTGGATGAGAATTGGAGTTTGAAATGCGTCTTCTTTTCTTATTAAACTAATAATTAGAAAAACCGTACTTAACTTGAAAACAGACTTAACTTTGTGAAGGTCTTTCTAACGGCCACTTTTAAATTAGTTAGTGAAGAGTTCATATCAAATAGTGTTCGGGAGTTTATCAAGAAATTTTAGTGCCAAATTGATTACCGGGCCGAAATTTCTCTCACGTTTTGTGGATTTGAACTCTCAACGTTTTTTTTGAACTTAGTTCAGCGGAAATTCTCCGGATTTATTTTGATAAATTTCTTCAAGCTAAAAGCCGATCAACACCTCAAGGTAAAAGAATTATTCAAGTTACAGTCATTTATTTTCTACGTTAAAACTTATTTGCTACATTAAAATCATTAAAATCACACTTTGAACATATCACAAATTAAAACTTAATTAAATTAAAATCATATTAATCAATCCCGCCATCGACGAAGCGCATTTCAGGCTCTAATTGATATTCCTTTCAGGCTTTTTGTTTTGTACCCTTTTCGTTGGGTTTTTCGTCTACGTTGCATCATTCCCATTTGTTCCTGTACCATTTTCATCATTCTCGTCATCTTGGAGCCATCGTTCAAATTCACCGACCATCTTCGTCCATCTCCGTGTCTGTGACGTCATCTTCGACATCTGTGTGCTTCTCGAGGAACGACTTGCCGCCATCTTGCGATCTCGTCATCGTCCCGATTTCCCGCTCCGGCGCAAAGCTAAGCACCATTTATTTTGTTTATGCTCCAATTTATTACATATTTTATTTATTACGTTATTGATTTTGTTTATTGCTTGATAATACTACTACATTGGGTGACACCTTCTGTAATACCAATCAAACGGGTATTTAAGTTGCATGCGTATTCAGTTTTGCTTACGTAGTGTTATTGCCACACACGGGTGGCGGACGCATTCTACGCCGAACCGTGCGACATTATAGCTTTTAGAGAGCAGTTGGGTAATCTAGTTTTATTTCACGAGCGTACTACGAACACTGAGGGTACCTTCATCTGTCGCGTAGGTTACAGTACACGCTTAGTTCTCATTATACCGCTGTTTGGTCACCTGAACTCTAACCGCTGTCGTGAGCGCGATTCTCGCGGGGACTGTGCTTGCCATTCGCGCGGCCTACCTAATTCTTGGCCTACGCTTACCAAAGTTTGATTGGCAATTCCGAGCCCACCATTGTTGTAGCCATTGGCAAGATTGTGAATAAAATCACTCAACGCGAGATCACGCATTTTTTGTCAATCAGCGCCCCGACTATTTCTTTCCCCCTTCCGCTTAGGTTCGGCGATCAACCATTCACTGACCCGAGGAGCTTCCAGATCGCCTGGCGCCCAACAAATACGAAATCCTCCACCACTCAAAGTAGACCGCACGCCGTCTCCACCGAGCTAGCTAGGGTCAACCCGGATAGGGGTTGTAGGGAGGTAATAAAGCCTATACCAATACTATTAACAATTCCATTACAGAACAATCTAGACTACCTAGAGCAACGCATTCAGGCAGAGTGGTTAAAATTCCAGCAAGGTATACGGATTATATAAGATGAATTGTATACGTTGTTAAACATTAGGAAGTTTGATTCATTAAATAAATATTATTTAATTTACTTCATATTATTGATTAATTGAGAGAGGAATAGTCGGAATTGGGACGTGCAATGATCCAAAATTATACCAATTCGAATGCCACTGACGTTTCGAAGACAGTCTTCCAACAACTCTTGCATTCACAAGATAATAATGATCTCCTATTTGTAGTCAACATGTGACAATTTATTGTATTTTGCTAGCATAATTTGAACATCATTTTTTATGGATTGTCCTAATTATTGGAGTGCTTCACGCTTTGAAAATGATATAAAATATATCGAAACGTCAGTGGCATTCGTATTGGTTTAATTTTGGATCATTGCTCGTCCCAATTCCGACCATTCCTTTTTCAATACATAATATCAGGACACAATCTCCAAGAAAAAAATAAATTTATTGATTAATATGTAAAAAAGTCAGTAAAAGTAGTCGCATATTTGCGTTTTCCTATTGAACAGTGTTGGATATCTAACAGTCCGGGAGGTGATGTCACTTTTTTATCAGTGATTTGTCTCCGACTGAAATGTAATTGATTGAAGAGTTTAACCATTACTCTGTTCGAAATCGAAAGTCAGTCAGCGACGGGTGTCGGCGTGGGAGGCTGTGAAACTCGTCATAAAAACTATGAAAAAAGTGATGAATCTGCTGATGAAAATTTGTTAGATTGTAAATTATTGATGATTGAACGTGAAAATATTCATCAGTCACTTTCCCGTCGCGGTAAACATCGTCAGTCAGAGGTTTGAAGACGTCGGAAGAATAGGAAAATTTTAGTGATGATCTTTACTTGAAATTTTGTGGAATGATTATTAACATCTAATCAAGCATAAACATGAACGTCAGCCACGTTTATCGTGGTGGATTCTTTGTCAGTCGGCTTTCCAAAGTCAATGAAAAAAATCGTCGAAGTAAAGTTGCAAAGAGATTTGTTTGGGAAATGGTTACGACTTTCTTTGGAAAAAACATTGCATATAGAGAAAGTGTTATCGTACCCGTTAACTCCAGTTCTTTTGGCATTTTTCTACTTGGAGGGGACGATATGCAAGACTGACAAATCAGTCCTACTGCATATATTAGAGAAAGAAGTGGAAAGTCACAGGCCCGAGAGATGTGACGTGATTGTTTTCGATGGCTTTCATACGATCCACTGCATGACGGAAATTCCAGTGTCTTTCGGTTAATATTTCGCAAAAAATATTACACTCTTTCACTGCAAACAAAGCAAAAATAATCGTTATCGCATTTGATCGTTATGTTTCTCCATCAATTGAAGATAATTAGCATACATTGCGTGAGAGAGTAGAAGGAAATTGATTCACAATCAATTCACAATCAATGAACCACAGCAAGAGACATCGTCCAATTTTAGGAACGATTTGGAAAATACTTGTTCCAAGGAAGCGTTGGTTAAATTTCTGTGTGATCATTGGAATCAGGATCACATGAGCACTTACTTCGGTGATCGAAGGGTGTTCGTGAATCACAAGAAATGCTTCAAGTTCCAGGTCGTTAAAAATAAAGTACTTCGAACAGAAGAAGATAATTAATCGTGCCCTGAGCATTTAGAGACCGATTCAAAGATCATTTCGCACATATGTCAGCTGCATTTCGATGCACATGTAAAAATAAGATGCTGTGACACTGATATTATTGTAATTATGCTTGGTAACATGCATCGAATCACACAGAATTTACAAATATTTATACTCACAGGGCGAGCGAACAGCTATCGCTTTATAGACGTGACGAAGATTTATCAAAAACTGGGTAAAGATTTCAGTAGAGCGTTGCCAGCTTTTCATGCGTTAACTGGCTATGACTTCAACCCTGCTTCTTATAGAAAGAAGAAGAATAAGCCTTATGAGCTTTTAAAAAAATCAGCGAGTTATATAAATGCTTTCATTGCAATTTCGCAATGGTCAGATGATGATTTAAGTCAGGGGTGGAGAACCTATTTTCTGACAAGGGCCATTTGTAAATATATAACATCATTCGCGGGCCGGGCAGATGATAATAGTAATAATAAAAATTTCCATACTTCGGAGACAATTCCCTAATTCCCATTTGAGGCTTAAAATTTTCGAAAATGGGAATATTTGCATGAGTTGGCAACATTGCTCGTGGGCCAGAACAAATGACTCCGCGGGCCGGAGGTTCCCCACTTCTGATTTAAGTGAACAATTTTCCATTTTGGAGGATTTTATTTGCCATATGTATGGATATAAAACCTTGAAAGATGTCAATCTAGCTCGTTTGGCAACTTTGATAAAGACCTACAGAGTGAAAGATAACGAGAGCATATTTTGAAAAAACACAAATGTAATTATTCCATTACTGAAAAATAACTATTGGCCATAGTATGGGCAACCAAATATTTCAGACCGTCCCTGTACAGAAGAAAATTTGAGATTTTAACTGACCATCGACCCTTATCTTGGTTCATGTCTCTTAAAGACCCAAACTCAAAACTTATGTGCTGGTGAATTAGGCTGGAAGAATATGATCACGAAATAGTTATTAAGTGGAATAATTTGAATAGCAATGTCAATGCTCTTTTTCGAATTAGACAAGAATCCAGAATTGAGTAAATAGTAGAAAATAGTTTCGACTCAAAATAAACACTTAATTGTGTGTCTAGATATCTGAAATTGGGACAAGACTCCGCCAAAATTATCAATCGAAGGTTTCAAACATCTGATAATTTCAAAGACAAGGATATAAAAAGTGAATATTGATTAATTCAAAGAATAGCAATGATAATAGAATTCATCGTTTAGTAAGATAATAAATTCATGAAGCCAGGCCAACACTGAATGAATAAAAGAAATATTGTGTACAGAATGAGATTCACGAAATACATTCTCCCAAAATAGCATGTGGCTCAGATGAAAAGAAATGGCCAGATATTGAAAACTTAATATATAAAAATTTGAAAGAAGCTTACATCACCTGGATTCTGTACGGAATCTGAAATAAAATATTTGAAAAATCGGCCATTTTAATATTGGATTCGAAACGCATGTTTTATTACTTTTATAAAGAAACAACACCAATGTTCAATCATCAGTCTTATGATCAGTGACTTTGTGGGTATTACTACAAAACGTCAAAATAAAATCAATTATTTTTTTATTCAATATTAATTACGTGGTAAACAATACTGATTTTTTTTGCATCCATTGAAAATTTCGTGTCGACCAGTGGCACTTGGAAGTACTCTTCTCAAGGCACCTCCATAATTATACGAATTTTGATGAAATACTCCTTGATTGTGAATCAGCACATCAAAATGTATATGCCATGAAATTAGTTTACCGTTTTTTTCTTACAAAATATATTGAAAATGTTTTTTGAAAATGTCGGCTCTGAATTGTAGTTATATTTTTTGCATGCACAGACAGAGACTTTTTATGAAGCCGCGTTGAGAATAGAGGAACAAAACGTGTCTGCAGAAGAGTCTGCGAAGGAAATCAATCGTCTCTGAGATAACCTGGCACTTGAAGAGAATTCGCTCTTTCTTCCTCATACCGTCCGTCATCTACTTTTAAAACTACAAGAAACTGACGCTGCTGTTGATCAGCGGCTGAGTTCTATAGGACAAACAAAGAATATGCAATGGTGTCAATTCAACACAGAAGTTAAAATGTTTGTATAGGCAAATTTGACGAAAGTACCTACATAGAAAGAGGTAATGAATGTTATGAATATGCTGGTAACACAAGCTGTCAAGATACGAAACTATTCAATGAGTTTTCGCTCATTTCCAACTTTGCGACAGATGAAAAAATCGTTAGCTTGAATGCTGAGAATGTTACTGCTGAAAACCGTTGGGTGGAATAATTCAACCACTTCCATGCCAACAATCTTCACTCAACAAACTTTTCTATAACTATTGAAAACATCATGTGTCTGCCGGGAAGTAATGCACCTGTCGAAAGAGTTTTTTCTCAAACGAACAAAATATTGGCTAGTATTGAAAGCCACTCTGATCACAAAGATCAACATAAAGGAATCATCCAATGATCTGATGTTCCAAAACTGATTTGTTCAGCCGAAGAGTATGAAAATTTTGCCTAAAGGTCGCGTCAACTTGATATTATTCCTTTGATTATTTCAATAATGATAATATTCATTCACAAGATGAACCCATTGCACACAAATTAAAATGATTATATAAATTGATAATATTAGCATCAAAATATATACAAAAATGTCACATAAAAATTTATGGGAGACTAATTATAACAAAATTTTGAACTTTGGAGAAGATAAATTGAATTAATCGACGTTTTAAGTCATGGAGTCTGCTAATTCTGTTCATTTGTGCATGTGCACTATGGTTCATTTTATTAGTTTAGCAGTAGAATGTTTTGAATTGAGCAGATCTCAACGTTTTTTGAGGAACATGAAAATATGATTTGCTAGCAGTCCAGGACATACAACCAAACCATTTACGAGTTTATATAAAAAACATATATCAGCTGAGATCCTTCTCTGCTCTAAGCACTGTAGATTGATAATATCACATACATAATCATCCAAATCAACTTGGACTGTTGGTATGGTAAATTTATATTTATAGGCTATATATTTTGGAAATTTAATCTGAACCTTCTCCAAGTTGATATTATGGACATCATATTGAGTCGACCATACTATCGAGCAATACTCTAAATGTGGTCTTACCAATGCATAATATTATTATTACATTGATATTATTGGAATCTTTTGTAAGTCTCTCACTGAAACCTGAAATTCTGAATGCCGGACATATGTTCTCAAAAATTTGCTCATTAAATTGCATATTGCATTGAAAAGTTAGGCCCAAATCACGTATTTCTGTAACTTCTTCAAGATTGTTCTCATTCAGTCTGTATTGAGAAATGATATTATTTCTTCTCCTAGGGAATTAAGTAGAACAGCATCTGTTAATGTAAGGCTTCATATAATTGGTGAAGCACAATCATCTTGTATTATAATTGCTTCTTGCAAAACACATAAGCCGGTATTCTGATCTTCCTACTAAAGTACGCGACTAAGGGCGATTAACTAGTCGCCTACTAAGAAACTTAATCGGTTGTGTATTCTCAAACCCTCTATTAGACCTGACTAAGTAGTTGATTTTCTTAGTACAATGAAGTCTGGCACACTTGTATATTGCGATATATGAAAACAACTCCGCCATTTTTGTTAGAAGTGACAGTTAGATGAACAGGATATTTCTATCAAAAATATTAGCGTGAAAGGTGAGTGAATTAATATTTAGCTTGATATTGTTATTCAAGATCTAATACATTGCAGAAATATACATATATCTAGAAATTTTCATCCAGTAATGATGATATTTCAATCAAACTTAACAATACTTATGAACTTTTAATATTTCAATTTATTTCAGATGAATGTGAAGAGAGAAAGATCAGAAAATTGGACAGAGAAAGAGAAGAATTTATTTGTAGAGTTTGTTGATGAACGAAAAAATGTGATAGAAAATAAGGCGAATGATCAGCATATTATGAAAAAAAGGAAGAATGCATGGCGTGAAATTGAAGTATGTATGAGGGCGAATGGGTATGAGAGATCGGTTGAAAGGATGAAAAAACAATGGAGACGAATGAAAAATAATGCGAAGAAGAATGTTCATTCGTATAAAAGAAATTTGAAGAAAACTGGAGGAGACTCGCTAGTGGAAACACCCTCAGCTTTAGACTGGAAAATAAAAGATACCTGCCCCATTGATTTCATCGCAGACACTAGTAGATACGATACTGATGCTGCGGTTGAATCACTGAGTACAACTTCATAATTTCATCCAGCTTTTCCTGATGAGATTTTTTTTTTTAATTTAGATGGGGTCATTATTAGTCCTCCAGTCACCAGCTGAGTTCATTTTGGATTCATTCGGTTATGTTGATGAATTTGAACGCAGAACGAGTTTCCGCAGAGAAAAAAAATATGTTAGAAATAGAAATTTTAGAATTAAAAAACAAAGTTACTATTAGAAATAGGATCCTTGGAGAAAGAATAAATTAAAACTATGTATTATTTGTATTGCTTCATTTTTTATTATGATAGTGTTAATTATATATAATGAGTTATTGCGTATGTTTTTATTTTCAATATATCAGAAAATTAAAGAAATTTGAGAACTCATAAGTTAGTACAGATAACACAGTGAACCATTTAGAATTTTTTCCTCAATGGAAATCTGAAGAAAGATATAAATTGAATGGAAATAGAAATTTTTTACATTGAACTTTTAACGAATTTTAAGTGAAGTATTTTCGTATGAAATTCTGTCTAAAAATACTGCCACGATTTTGTTGTTGCGGTAGAAGTTCTTCGAATTGTGGATCTAATATAGATATTTCATCTTCCGAATCATCGTCAGAACTTCCAGAATCTGTAATAATTAAATAATTCATATTCTATCAAGATTTTTAAATATGAAGAATGTACCGTCATTCATATCTTTACGAATATTATGCAAAACTGCCATTGCTGCAATGGCAGCTTTTGCTGTATCTAAAGATATGAACAGACCATTCTGCAGAGCTCTGAAAATGTTCTTCCATTGTCCGAAAAGATGTTCAACTCTGGATCTTGCAGAAATATGAGCCCGATTGTACCTCTGCTCTGGTGCAGTTTGTAGGTTTAGGAGAGGCGTTAATAAATAATGGGTGCATGGGTATCCTCCATCTCCCAATAAAAGACCATTAATTTCAGCACGCTGGAAGAATTTGAAGAGATTTTATTGCGGGAAAATTCAAAAGTATCTTAGTTTGCGACTGCGCATGTGGTTACAATGAAGACAGTTTTGAGCGTTTCGAGAAACCGTTCTAAGGTTATGTTATGAATGAAAGCCTTGGTTGGAAACGAAGATTCATATAGAAATGATTATATTGGTACTCAAATTTTATTATGATTATGTGTTTGAAGAATTCGTGGCAAAAGTTCAATTGCTGATGTGATGGAATTGAGGTTTGTTGGATAATATAGTGAGGGAAAATATTTTATAGTTGATTTATACTTTAGAAACTCACTTCAAATTTTTCTGCAAGAGTACAGTCATTCCATATTCTAGCATCGTGTACACTACCACGCCAACGTGCTACAAGATCTAAGATTCTACATCTTGCATCGGAAACCACTTGAACATTGAGAGAATATCATCCTTTCTGATTGCAATACAGAAGTGGTTGTTGTTTGTCAGGATTCTTAATTTTAATATGAGTGCAGTCTATACATCCAACTACGTTAGGGAATCCGGCAATAGAGAAAAAATCTTTTTTAGTTTTATTCAAATCTTCAGGGAAATGAACAAAATTTTTCAATTTGGAAGCTAAAGCAATTGAAACTTTTTTTATTATTCGGCCAACTGCCGGTTGACTCAAACCATGTAAATCACCTGGAATATATTCATTGATATTATATGAAGAAATTAAGAAGATATTTTATTTACCGTTATCTTCTTGATAAAGCCCTTTAGCATAAAATCTTAATGCTGTAAGTATTTGCAACTCAGGTTTTATACTATTTTTTCTATAATAAGTCATTTTTAACATGGCAAGACGAGGAAGCTTCCGCATTCAGTCAAGAAATGGCAAAACATTTAAATGAAGAAAACATAGTCAGCAACATAGAAAATGAATATGACCACCTTATTAATGCAGTTAATATAGTATCAAGCGAAATAGAGATAAGAAAAGGAATAAATATAACAAGAAAATTTACACCGAGAAATTTATGGTTCAATAAAACTTGTAAAGAGCTAAAGAGGAATGCCAGAAGACAACTAAGAATTTGAGAAGCTAATAACTTCACCAAAGAAGCAACAACTATAAACGCAAATCTAGAAATAGAGTACAAAAATTATATTAACGAATAAAAAAATCAAAACAAAAGAATTTTGCAGAACAGACTCAAAAATATAACTAATCAAGCCCATTCTTGAAAACGATCGAAGTGATCAACCTATCAAAATACACGTCCAGCTCAATAGGTATACAGAAATGGACACATTACTTCGAAGTATAATAGGCAAAGAAACCCCAATCAACAAAATTTTTTCTGATGCCCTCCATCCATACATGGATACTCTAATTCAAGAACTAAATTTTGCTATTTAGGAATTAAAGAGCAACAAGAGTCCAGGAATTGATGGCCTAACAATTGATTAACTGAAACACTCAAGGCGCGTTCTCACGAGTCAACTGTTCTTGAACGATTTTAGTTGATCAATAAAAGTTGTATACGACTTGACTTAAATTTTGTTCACACATTTCAACATAAACTGATCAACAGTTTCAATTTCAAAATTGCGCTAGACAAAGTTGTGCGTGAATCTGTACGATTAATTGTAGTTTTGTTGGAAGAACAACTACAGAAAAAAAAATTGTATAAAAAAAACCTATTTTCCTACCAATAGAGTTCAAAGCATTATCTCGTGCATCTCTATCGTCATATATATCTGTTCAATAATTTCAAAACAATCATTTTCAAGTGATAATTTTATCATAGCACTTTCAGATCTCTGTAGACAATTTTTTTTTTCAATTTGAAATATTATTTCTGTAATCAAACAAGCACCTGCGCTACTTTCAAGCGTAATAGACAGTCGTGGAAAGTTTACTGCTAGTTCACACGTATCAAGATAAGTTTCAACTTGAAAGCAATTCGTGATGACTCAACACTTGACTGGGTCAAACTTTTGTCGATCAACTGAAAATTTGATCAAATCTATTGAAACTGAGGTTCTTACTACAGTTCTCATTCAGATTGTGTTGATCAACTAAAATCGGTCAACTAAACTTGACTCGTGAGAACGCACCTTTACCAGCTGAATGGGAAACTTATATAGCTAACTTATTCAACGAATTTCTGCAAGGAGAGAACCTACCTATGAAACTCAAAAAGACAAAACTAACTCTAATACACAAAAAAGGCGACCGCAATATTCTGGACAACTATAAAAGTATTGCAGAACTGAATTCTCTAACTAAACTATTCAATTTTATAATAAACAACAGGATGCAAGTATGAGCCAAAAGCTCAAACATTCTGCCTGAATCTCAATTAGGACTCCGCAAGCACAGATCCTGCATGGATAGTCGGTTCGTGTTGCACTCTATGATTCAAACTTCATTCGAAAAAGGTAAGAAGGGAGTCTACGTAATATTCGTTGACTACAGAAAAGCGTTTGATCCGGCTCCGCATGAGCTTTTATGACAAAAATATTTGACCAAGGTATAAGTGGAAAACTAGTCAAACTTCTAAGAAATACATACAGCAATGCAAGTATGTATTGATGAAAAACTGTCAGAAGAAATAAACATCTCAAAAGAAGTACTGCAAGGAGAGTGCACAAGCCCGTTACTCTTTGCACTCTACATTTCGCAACTCAAATCGTTCCTTAGATCTAAACACCTAGAAGGCTGCCATATTGATCATAAACATGACATACTTACACATTCAGACTACTGCGACATACAAAAGTTAAAAGTAAACACAGAAATAACAAAGCTGATGCACTTCCACCAAGACAAGCCACCAAGAAGAAAATTACAGTACACATGTCAGGGCGAAGAGGTCACTTGTACTAATAGTTATACTTATCTGGGAACGGTCTTCACAGTTTCAGGCGCGTTCAAAGAAACCGTGAACCATAATCTGGCGCCAGCAGACAAGAGTCCAGGAACCACTGAAAATATAGTAACAAATTCTGGCGTACATGACTAGAATACAATCTGCAAACTATATTTCTCCACGGTAGTACCAACGATACTGTACGGTGCTGAAATCTGGGGATTATCTCAACTCAACTCAACTGAAAAAGGCTAATCTTAATTTTCCAAGAACATGTTGTCTTGGCAAAGAAACACTCCCAATTACTCGCTTAGAAGCGAGACAGGTCTAACAAATCTAGAAGTATTCATAATTGAAAACATCTTGACATGGGGGAATAACATTTTAACCATGGAGGAATCTCGTTATGTCAAGATTTGCTATGAAACGCTTCTAATACTTGGCAAAAAATCATCTTCCTCCGCGAACGATTACAACAGATCCAATAATTGGACACAACAATTAGAGAAAGCTTTGAACAAAACAAATTTTCAATTGCTATGGGAACAACAAAATCCCCCAAAACTAAAAGAGGAACTAGGGAATATATTATTAGCATACAACGAGTCACTGTATATAGAAGACACGAACCGAATCTCAACCTCAAACTATAATCCAGATTATAGAACCTTCTCCACAGACAATTTTTACCTCCCCTCCAAAATCCCGCCCAGAGTCACTCACACCATTGCTTAACTTCGCGTGTGTAATCCAGATAAATTCAATATTCCCCATAACAGATACTGCCATAAGTTTGATGCAAAAGTAATATGAGACATATGCAACAAAAATTGACCAGAAAACCAGAACTACTTCCTACTGTCTTGCCCAATTTACTCTGCTTATAAGTCAGCATACCTGGAGAAATATATAGCCACAGTAGCAAGCCCGAAAATTAGCATCCTACTTGGAGAGATATCAAGCGGGAAAATGTTGGACATCTTCAACTTCATGAACAACTCCCTAAAAATCCGTGCATTTATAATTAATGTGTAGTGAAGATAATGAAATGTAATCAATATACGCATAACAATCACTTTTGCAAAGAAATGTATTTTTCCTCCAAGCAAAATATAGCTATTATCATTATTATTATTACTTCCAATCTATGATCCAAAAACGAGCTCTACTTTAAAATTTCAGATTCCGAATTCTGCAAGCTCCATTCCAACATAATTATTCATATTTCATTTAGAATCACATGTTTTGATCACTAATACTCATCTAGTTATTCTGTAGGTGAGTTAACGGTTTTAGTTCTTGTACATCTGAAAATAATGTGAATGCTGCTCTGATGCCCGATTTCATGACTGGGAGTTGAGTTATCCTGGGTTCAAGTTATAGGGAGTTAATCAATGAAGTAGGATTCTATTTTTCCAATTCATTTGATTGACCAATGGTGACACAAAAAATGACGAAATTGATATTGTTACCAAGGAAATAAGCCATTTAAGCCAGGTTAATCTCATTCAAGATCCAGAAATCGGCCATAAGTGAACTAGACCTGTCAAATCCATTCATTATTTATCAATCCATCCTTGAACTTGAACCTAAGAAGCACTTAAAATTCCTGAATATTTCTATCAATGAAGATAATCATGATATATTTGTATCCAATCATTATTATAAGCCTACCTGGTCACGAGAGTGACGACATTGATTATGCATTTGATAGAGCTATTATTCTCTTCGATCAATAGATTCATTATTCGAATCTTGAGCTGATAAAATGCTGTGAACTCTTCATTAATTATCAAAATAAATGTAATTCATTGATATTCTGAATACTCATTCATAAGTGAATCCAGTTCCAGATGTGTAAGACTTCCATTTACAACTTCATCTAGTCAAATCACAAGTGAGTCAAAACTTTTTGTAATTGATTTAGAAAATACAATAATTCATTTCTGTACTAATAGCTCGTTGAGGGCTTGAAATACGTCAAAGCTTGACCAGAATGGGGGAAAAAAATGGAAGAATCATCTAGATGATGGAAGCGCATTTTTGACAGCTCATGAATGCTTGATACTTCAGTTATTTCGCAAATTACCATCTCTCACAATTACTGAGCTTGAAATTAAGCAGTTTTGGAAAACTTACGGAGCAGCAGCTTCCATTTAGTATTAGTTTCAAGTTGACTATTTGATAGGTACATAATTCATGCATGTACAAACTCAAAAATACCTTTCAATCTTTATTGTTTAGTTATTGACTGACGGGAGGTCAAGTGCTGTACCTTAAAATGATAATTGGATCTTCATCAAAGCTATATAAAAAAAATACACTAGAAGTGAACAAATTTTCAACCAATTATAATAATTCATTTTAATAACCTTCAAATTTGCGTCAAACAAGTCATTGAATGAATCCTGGACAGATTTGAAAACTGTACATAATAATAGTGACACCGGCGGCTGAAGTGGTAACTAAATTTTTATCTACTTTAATTAATTTTAGTTGCCATATCCCTAATGTCATATATATCTATGGGCATTGTTTCACTTGAAACAAGTAATTGAATAATTTAATCTTCCACAATCACTGAGCTTGAATTAAAGCAATTTGTGCAAACCTACGAAACAGTAGCTTCTATTTAGTACCAGTTTCAAATCCGTAAATAGTATAGTTGCTGAGAACTCAGCGTCTCGCCAGCTAGCCAGCCAGCCAGCCAGACAGACAGCCAAAGTGAATATATTAGCGCTTTTTTCTAAAAAATGCGCTAAAAATCCACTGCTAGCATTTTTCACACTCCTTTGAGCAATGAAAGATTGAAATTTGTTTTAATCGGTAAAAAAATTTGGTTCATGGATGGAAATATGTGCTGCCAGACCTCATCTTGACTGAAATTGCGGCAGCAACCTCTTAAATAATCGAAGGATGGCAGCATATATTCCCATACGTTAGCATAAATTTAGATCTTTTATTCTTCAAGGAAATGCCAAGGATACCGGAAGTAGCTTGTTTTAAAATACTCTTGTCAAGATTTGGCACATATAAAATCCTGTGTCATCTAAAAAGCACTCGAAAAGCTGCCAGTTTCGAGAAGAATTGATAATGAACAGGTCGAAACTTCCTCAATCTCCTGATATTGGAGTTAAGTTAGTACCTCAAGAAATCTAGATCTTTCATTCACTTAACTCATCTGTACGTACTTTGTTTAGTACTGTTAGATCATGTTCTACCAGAAATACAGTTTTTTGGTATACTGCTGTACGATAATCAACACTGCCAAACACATTCCATCGGAGATAGCTTCTGCTAGACGCTTCAAAGCTCGCAAAAAATAACGTAATCTTACTCATATTCCGAGTCCTAGTTTTATATATGATACTCAGGGAATAATTCTGATACCTTTTGTTGATAGTCAGACCAATCGTAGGACCAAACATCCTCCAGACAAAATTAAAATATCGCTGTGAGTATGAGCGCGAGATCACTATAAGTACGCTTGATAGTAAGCGAAATATCTACGAGCATCCAGCTCTTCATTTTTTACTCACAGTCTCATCTAGTCTAGCCTTTGTCCAGGTTCAGCATACAGTATTTTATCAAGTCTGTTTAGCACAGCTGTCATTCCAGTTACAACGCGTGTGGGTGAAAGAAACGTATTTGCAGTGTCTGGAAAAGAAATGATGGCAAAGTTACTTAACTGTGTGTCTGTAATAATTCTAATGTGACTTTCATTACACCAAAAACAGCATAAGTTTAATGGAGCTGCGTCATAGACCTAATTAAATCTGATTATTACGCTCGCGCTCATACTAACAGCAATATTTTAATTGTATCTGGAGGATGTTTGGCCACTACGATTGGTCTGGCTGTTCACAAAAGTATTGAAATTGTTTCCTGAGTATCACAAATAGAATCTAGGTGTCAGTCTATACGTGAGATTGTTATTTTCTGCGAATCTTGAAGCGTCAAGTAGAAATTATCGCCGATGGAGAGTGTCTGGCAATATCGATTATAATTTTTCACAATATTGTCTAAAAAATATATAAAAATAAAAACTTAGACAAAGAAAAATGAGTAATGTTTCAATGTACCTTCAGCATCTGGTACCTGTAAATTAGCCAAGAGTCCAAGCTAGCAAGTATGCATACGATCAAAATACATACTAACACTATTCTATTCCACACATTTTGTTTCTCAGAAAATATGTAAGGTGTCTTGCACTACAAGGAGTTTCCGGAACTTCAGCTCGTTTTTGTCGAGAATAGTTTGTTGTGGCATCTTTTCGCCTTTAGATGTTTCGTATGTTACTTTCCTGTTTCGTAATCTGAACCAACAAATTGTAACTTCTAAATATGGAGCATTATTTTCAGATCAAAATCGATATATGCTTTTTTTAGTGCAGGGAGCTTCATAAAATCCTCTGACAGTACACTATCTACCACTGTTCGATGTGCCAGTTTTGTGATTCAGTTTGAATGTTTGTTTTTACCAGATGATATAATATGGTCATAAATTTATACGAATTGATTGCACGTGTAAACGGTCAAACATTTTTTTTGGAATGTGTGTATATCTTTTATATATCGTCAAATTAACCATGATTATGAAAATCTGCGAATAAAAAAATGACCTTCAGATAACATATTGGGCTTACAGAATGATATTTTTGAATATTTTCCTTGACCTTTCCATTGGATGGGAAGAAATTAACTTATGCAAGAACGCATACATATAAATAGGTCTGCACATGATAATTCGTGTCCAGAATTATGTGATTTAGTCTTGAAAAATAGTTCGTCAAATTGAATTTGTTTGAATTAGGCATCGATATTTTGAATTGATTGTTGAAGATGATCGACGTACTCTGCAGTTTTTCATTTATTCCAATAGTTTGTTTTTTGATTTGGTGTTATACTCAGAAAATCCGGTTCAAGATTTTAGAGAATATTCCGGGACCTAAGCCTTATCCGATTATTGGTAATCTATTGGATTTCCATGCGGATGTCGTAGGTGAGATAATAATCCCATTGATCGATTAATAAACATCCATCAATCACGTTATTCAAAAAATAACAATTATACAATCTTGATTGCACCAGTTACAAACATCACTGTTAGTGAAATGAAAATCACATGTGTTTTGTTTTATGTCTATTCTTCTTTCACTACCAGTGATGTTCATAATTACCGTAAAATGGGTCTATATGAAACGATTTTCCAACATTTTTACTCATATTATATTTGCAATTCGAAATATTTGGAATCTCTCTTAGAAATATCATACTCTATTGTTGTATCTGTCGTTCAAATATGAAGAAAGGGTGAAATCATTGTTTTCAATGTTTTTTTTTTTTTTTTTATTTGGAAACTGTTGTTTTATCTAGGCACCATAGGTGGGATAATAGAAAACACGAACAGATTTCCGAACAAAGTATAGGTTTTTGTGAAAGTTTCGCATATAGGAATCTCGTACATTCTTTATAAAACAATTTTGGACGAAAAATGTGGAAAATTAGTTTGGGTGGGGGGAAGATAAGATCAGGATGATAATTTTCATAATAATAAACAGTATATGAGGAATGCAGAAAAACTCATTGAAAATCAAGAAAAAATGAACAATATTATTTATTTATATCAACTTTAATGGGTTTATAACAAATCAGAGAAATTAAAACATATTATAATGAGAGTAATACTGTCTTCAATATTCTTAAATAACATTTTGTTTGAAGTGATTGATTCCTCGTATAATTAATGGTTGTTTGAGTTTATATTTTATTTGTGGCAATTGGATTAAATTCATATCTTCTACCTCTGGATATACGAATGCATTTTTTTTTCCATTGCAAGGTCAAAGGTACTTCACTTCAACTCGAGTTATCAAAAGTCCAGTAACTTGACCTACATATTCTTTTGTACATTGTCTTTCAGTGTTTTCATTGGAAATAAAACTAGCTATCAAAATCTAGTGATTATTTCTGTCGAAGATAGACGTTGCTCATGGACGAGCAGTTATAAAGTTGATTTTATCAATAACTCTGGTTTTTAAAACTCATAATTTAGTTTATTCGCTGTCAGCTATCAAGTTTGACATTTTATTTTAAATTTTCAATTGCAAATAAAGATTAATAAATTAATATTTTTCTGTGAAAATGCACAACATCTCATTTACCGCCTTTGCCCATGGGCGGTAAGTCAGCATAACTATAGTTACCACAGTTTGCCGGTAAAATCAACATACCACCTTGAATAGAGGTCCGGTAAACACATGAAAACGCCCAATCGTGCAAAAATAAAATATTATGAAGTAATCAATCACGGTAATATGTCTAATCTTTGTAGTATTTGTAATAAGGAAACCACAACTGGGAAAGATGAAGTCATATGTAAAGGTGAGTGGAAATAAATTCCATTTTAAATAAATCAAATTAACTAAACAATCATTCGAGAGCTATTTGAGTTGTACATAATTAAAATATTCTTGTAAACCTTGCGAAAAGGAACCTGCTGTCTTGATGATAGAAAAATTGAATGTAATTATAGAGTATCTGTATAAATTGGATTTAAAAAGGCAACTACAAGATTCAAAAGTGATTGAAATGATTGACTCGATCAATATTTATAACGAAAAAGCAAGAATTTAAAAACGATATGATGCGTAAATTTTCGAAATTCGAAATGAAAAATATAGTTGAAAAGAAAGATATATATGTCGCGAAAGCAGCTATTATTGTGGAACCTAAAACAGTACAAGAAAATAGAAATACTAGGGTAGATTCACAGGAAAAAATCAAACCAGATGGATTAGAAATTGGTGTTTCGGAACTAAAAAATATAAAGAATGGAGGAGTAATAATTAAATGTAATAATGCAAATGATTGCAAAGTAATGAGAGATAAGCTTGTATAAGAGTTAGGCTCGAAATACAGTGTTAAATTGACTGGAGGTAGAAATCCTGGAATATAGATTACAGGCATCAATGACGACTCTGATGATGGGAAAAAAGAAAGTAGAGAATCAATAATTGAAAACAATTTAAAATGAAATAGTTGCACAAAACAAATTTCATGCTGAAGCTATATTTGAAATTGAACATGTGAGAGAGTACAAGAAAGGTGTGACAAGGTTCTATACTGCAATCGCTGAAGTTGATAGTCAAATTTTTGAGGATTTGATACAAAAAAATAAAGTAAATGTGGGCTGAATTCGTTGTTTTGTGGATGAAAATATAAATGTGATTCGATGCTACGAATGTTGGGCTTATGGCCATGAGTATATTGACTTTAAAAATGAAACTACATGCCCAATATGTGCTGAAAAACATAGTAGGAAAGAATGTACTTGTTCAGATAAAAAGAAATACGCAAACTGTGATTGTGCCATCACTGAACTGAAAATAACTCTAGATGATAATCAACACAGTTTGGGATAAATCCTGTCAAGTATACAAAAGAATTGAGAAACAACTGAGGACTAAAATAAATTACATGAATGAATAGCAATCACAGTGCTCAAAGGAGTACAAAAATATATTCTGTTTCAACTGTCAGGGCTTGACTAATAGATTCAATGAGGTAGAAAATTTTATTAAAAAAAATAGTGCTGTGGTGGTGATTTTGACTGAAACACATCTTACTAACAATATTCAGAATTATGAAATAAATATAGAAGGATACAAGATTATCAAAACAGATTCAGAAAGTAAGGATACTGGTAGAATAATTATGTTTGTAAAAGAGCACATTAATGAAAATCAAGTTGTCGTTCATAAAAACTTTTGGTTTCCATTAACTAGAATAAATTTTGATGGAACATATTTTGTGGCTTCGTTGTACCATTATTCGAATGATAATCACTCGAAATTCTTGAATTTTTCAGATGAGTGATTGGAAGAGAATATCTCAATAACAAGTGATAATTTTATATTACTGGGTGACTTCAATTTTGACTGGAAAAAATATGATAATAATCACGTGAAAAAGTTAATAAAATAACTCAAAATTCAAGATCAATGATTGATCTAGTTTTTGCAAATATAAAAAATCTTGAGTGCTCTTTATTATATACTCCAAGAATTACCGATTATAGTATTATAAAATTGAATATTTCAAACGTAATAGAGAATAGTGACGGTAAATTCACAAAAAGAGTAACTGATTATGGAAAGATGTGGAACAGTTTAATTAATACAAACTGGTTGTATGAAAATGTGATGTGAATAGTTTACATGATAATTTTACTAACGCAATGAATACTACCATGCAAGACTCTCCGCATATGGAAGGAACAAATGAGTAAAAAAAATAATAAACCATGGTTCGACAAATAAATAAAAAAATTATTACAATCGAGGGATGCTGCGTACATACGGTTTACCATGTCCAATGATGAGTTAGATTGGCAGGAGTATAAAGTTTGGCGTAATACAGCTACAAATATCTCTAGAAAAAAGAAAAAGCTATTTTCTGAGAGAAAAATTGATAATAAGGAACACAATCCCGTTCAACTATGGAAAACACTGAAGAATCTATCTTATAAGAAACATTGTAATATACCAAAAGAAATAATATTTCGTAATACAATAATTGAGAAAAATAACAAAGAAGCAACCGCTAATGGATTTAACATGTATTTCAAACAGAGTGTGAAAGATATATGCGCACAAATGCTATCAGCAAAATTGGATAAGTACGAAGAACCTAAAATAGATAAAGATGAATTCAATACTTTCCAGAAAATATCATAACATGAACTGAGAAAAATACTATTCTGTATGTCGAACAAAAAATAGTCCCGATGGTATTCATGTAAAAGCATTAGAAGAAACATTCAATGTGATTGGCTATCCATTGTTATACATGATCAACATGATTTTAGAGAAAGGCGTTGTACCGGATAACATGAAACTAGCAACTATAGTTCCAATTCAAAAAGTCGAAAAGACTGATAAAGTCGAAGAATTCAAGCCCATAAACATGCTACCTGTTTGTGAAATAATTGTAGAAAAAGTTGTATATAAACAAACATTGAATTTTTTGACTGATAATAATATCCTATCAGAGAATCAATCTGGGTTCAGAACGAAACATTCATGCAAAACGGTCCTGCAATTAATATTAAATAAGTGAAAATTGAGCATGGATACTGATAAAAGTGTGCAGTGCTCCTCGACTTTAAAAGAGCATTTGAGATTATTGGCAGGCAGTTATTATTGAAGAAACTGGAACATTACGGTTTTAGTAGCAATGTTTGGGGATGGTTTGGAAGTTATTTGAGTAAAAGATTTCAAATAATATTATGGACTGATTATGCATCTGAAAAGGTGGAAATTGAATATGGTGTTCCTCAGGGAAGTGTGCTGGGTCCATTTTCATTCATATTGTATCTTAACGACATTACTGATGGTATACAAATCTGTAACATGCATTTACTTGCTGACGATGTACTAATTTTTCATAATAGTGACAATTTGCAGGAGATGACATCTGTAGTTAATAGTGATCAAGAGTGTATCTACAGATTGATCCAAAATAACAGTCTGAAATTAAATACAAATAAGAGTAAAGCTATGATACTAGGTTCAAAAAAAGGAATTGATTCGAATTGTAAGATCATTGTGAATAATTGTGAACTTGAAATTGTATATTAAATTAAATATTTAGGAATCATTATTGATATGAAATTTGATTTAAGGCAGCATGTTGATTATATAACTAGAAAAATAAGTTTCTTATATAGGTTGGCAGATTTTTTATCATTCTGGAATTTAAAAACTGATTATAATGTGCTGATATTGCCTCACTTCAACTTTTGCAGTTCATTGTTATACTTCATTCAGAAAACTGAAATGACCAGCCTACAAAGATTACAAAATAAATGTATGAGAATCATCTTGAAATGTGACAGAAGAACTCATATGAATGATATGCTTGAGAAACTCAGTTGGTTGGATATCGAGAATCATTTGGAGTATAATGTATTAGTGTTTCTGTATAAAATATGTATATATGTATCTATAGAATATGTATGTATGAGATATAAAAATACCAAATTATCTCAAAAAGTTCCTCAGTACACATAGCTGTTTCCATAATTCTAATATAAGCAATAAGAATAAATATGTAATAAGTGAAGTGAACAAAGTTAGTACTGCAAGTACCTTGTTTAACAAAGGCCTTAAGATTGTTAACACATTGCCAGATGACCAGAAAAACTCTAGTAATTTGATAACTTTTAAGAAAAATTGAAAGATTTTAATCAATCGGAAGACACAATAAACTTCTTTTCTTCCTGTAACATTTAAATTGATTAATACTGAATGTTCATCATTCAGTTATATGTAATTGGTTGTGAATTGTTTGTTCTGCTACTATTCAGCCCTTTGGCTATCATTAATAAGCATTATTATTATTATTGATATGTAGTTTTTTTTTTTTTATATCACGAATATGTTCCACTGTACTCTCAATATCTTCTTCATCTTGTCCATCTTCCTCATAAGAACTGCTTTGCTCGGACCCTGTCTCTTCCGAATCATTTCTTGATTTTTGAGTTGGCTTCTCAACTTTACATCGAGTTTCTTGTATTCTACAAGCGCTACTTGAACCACTTGATATCTCTGTTGAGGTCAGGAAAGCCAAATAATTCACAAAGACTGATATCCCTGGCACTACTGTAAGCTTTCGTTCTCTAGTTAAAGAAGTCCTTCCTTCTGTCTTGCTCAAATCTTGTATTAATGGGGAAAATGATTGTATTAAGTGCTCATTATCATTATTTAGATTTTGAGTGTATCCTGGTATAATCTTATCTAATACTTTCTCTGGGTTGAAAGGCCTTACTTCTGGAGCTTCAAGTCCTCTCAAAATATTAGCTTCCATATTTGAACTCGATGCATCAATTAATTTTTTCAATAGTGAAGGAAACTCAGAGTCTGGAACAATACCTCTGTGACGTAGTTTCCATTATATATATATAGTGGCTTGGACACCCCAGGTGGGGTTGCGTCGCATCTACTGAAGCTCTCTAGATCCTTTATTTGAGAGGGATCAGTTCTCATCGCCTTGTTCTAAATATTCTGACATATTTCTCTCCATGTCTTCCTTTTTTCTGTTTTCTCCTTCCATTTCTTCATTCAGATCTGCTTCTTCTTCTTGTAGCCATTTCGACCTGTTTCTGCCTCTTCTTCTGTTTCCGCCTGGTTCCCATTGTAAAATTGCCCTAACGGTATCTTCTTCTCTTTTTATCCATATGTGTCCTAACCATTCCGTCCTCTGTTGTTTTATTTTCCTTACTATATCTTCTTCTTGCAGCTCTTGTTCTATTTCATGATTCATTAGTATTCTATATTTGTTTTCTGTCGTTTTTACTAATCCTGTAATAGTTCTTACTATTTTTCTTTCTACTATTCGTAAATCTTCTTCATCTTTTTTTTTCATTGTCATTGTTTCTGCAGCGTACATTATTATCGGTCTGATTATTGTTGTATAAACTTTAATTTTATTTTCTTTGTTAGGTTTTCATCCTTAAGTAATTTTTTATTTGCGTAGTTCCCACCAGGCCATTTCAATTAAAGGGGCCTAAAAACAGCAACGTACAAAGGTTGACATATTAAAGTGCTATTTTTTGGAAGAAAAACAAATGAAATATTATTTTTCTCACAACATTTCAACACTTTGTAAGATATGTGACTTTCCAAGATGTCTACAATGATAACTTTTTTTTATTATCTTTTCGTAATAAATAATAAAGGGCTATAGTGAAAAACCAGTCTCCAAATGTATCACAGTCGAACCAACCAGACAGTGTCTTGTTAAATCGGACTCCGTCACGACCACGTTCGATCCAGTTGGGATACAAATATTTGACTTTGTAAAGTACATATATTGAGAGTAGGGTCCCATCAGCAGAAATCGCAAGCATCACGGAGGTTGAACTTTTGGAAAAATGAAGTCTCCGATGTACGCGTTTGCTACCGCGTCGAGCAAAGACCTTTTCCGTGCCTGGATCGTCGGTTATGTTAGTTCAATCATAATTAATTATTTTTTCTGGTAGAGCTCCTTCAATTGTTCCTCTGAGATTTCCAAAATACTCTTTTATTATATTTTCGGTTATATCCGCACAACATCTTTTTATATTTTGTGCATTTTTGCTTCCAAGCTCTGGATGTTGTAGTAAGAAATGATCACACCAATCATTGCCTGGTTTATTGTCTGGTAATTGAATTAAAACTACGCCCTTTTGGTTTAAATACTGTCGGATGAACTCTTTCAATGTATTTATCACCGTGGTTACCTCTATATCTTTTATATAGAGTTGACATAGGAACACCATGTCGTGAAGCAGCTTGTCGAAATGACCAATGATTTTCTACGACGACTTTCGAGGCTTCTTCAATTGAATTTATATGATAATTTCTCCGGTATGCCGTACCCAATTTGTGCTTATGGATGCGTGGCATGCTGTTTCATATTACCCCTAAAAATGAAATTTTTGACTGAATTGGAATTATTTCGAAGCACAATAATAATTATATATCTATATATATATATATATATATATATATATATATATATATATATATATATATATATATATATATATATATATATATATATATATATATATATATATATATATATATATATATATATATATTAACTTTTTGTTTTGAGTCGACGTGTTTTAGAAAAGTTTTAGTTGACAATCTATTGTTTTCACAAGTCAAGAGCAAGATTCACACTGACTATTTTACACAAAGTAACTAAAAGCTAAACTAAATTGAGGGTGTCGGATGGCACTGCGGGAAGCACCCCCTGGAAGATTTATGTCCTGTGGCTGGATGTCCGGTCTCCCTCTTTTTTGATCTACTTATTGTAAGTGGAAGCATTCATTAACAAATATATAATATTATCATCCAAATACTAGGCACTTAATATGCTTTTGAACTTTTCACTATTTGCCTTAGAGGGTTGAATAGAATCTCTTTAAACTGGAGTGATTTCAATTTTATTGTCATATCTGTAAATTTATCTTCACGTAATTCGAAACTAAATTTTGGTGAAATTAATGGTTTTCCCGGAGTCTTATCCAAATAAGTTAGAGTCTTTCCGTTGGATATTATTTTGCAATCTTTCTTCTTCATCAAATATACACCCGATAAAAATTTAATATTTGTACTGTCCATACACTTTACACTCATTTTCTCTTCCATAGGAAATATTGCCAAATACTGATTTATTTCAAGGATGATTTCTATATGTCCTTTCTGAACATGTAATTTTGTGAAATGTCAACGACTAGAATCTCGTTCGAGAAGAACATCTTCTTCACAGGATAGGCTGGTATGATGATGATATTTGTTTGGACATTGGTAAAGTTTATTCTGAATGCACATGCCACTCAGAGGCCTAATTTCATTATCTTCTGATTTTAAGAAAGATCAAGTATCAGGTATTATTGTTGCATATTCTGATCCAAATTTTGTGGGCAGTAATTGAAGATGGAGGAGTTTATATATCTTTCCAAAATTAATTGGTACTGATATGAAATAATTAAATTGATTTCTTCCAATTTTTAAATTCACTGTCATGACAGATTCAAAATTCAAAAGATAACTGTCCTTGATAATAATCTGATATTTTATACAATTCCAATTTGCTCCAGTTTTATGATTGATGGGTGTAGAATTCTCATTTTACAAAACGTTATTGAGCTGTCAACATCTTGAATGATACTTAAAACTGTACTAAGAAGCATTAATAATTGTGTATAAAAATCTTTCAAATATAAAACTTCGATTGCGCCGGATTCTTCATTGAATAAATTATAAAGCTGATCAATTTCATATTTTGAAGCTATCTCATTATGCTTGATATTTTCGATTGTACTATTAAAATCTCTAATCATTTGATGACTAACAGAATGAAAATATTTCATTAGATCATCCGGATTACTTTGATTTTCTTCTAAATGCTTTAAAATTTCATTATATCTTATTCCGTCTTCAGCATCTAAATTTCCTGTAATTTGTTTGAAAATAATGCCTCATCCGTCAATCTGACCTCTTCTACTTCTCTTTTTAGAATATAATATCATTCTATTCAATTTTTCAATATTGTTTCCACGGACAAAATTAAAAATTCTATCACTATTTTCTAGTTCCTTCTGAATATATGTTTGGTTGGATAACTTATTCTTGAGTCTGCCATATTGTATATTTGATATATCGAATTCGTCTAGAAGTAGATTTAAATCGTAAAAATGGACGAATGTATGTCTAATCTTTTCTAATCTAGCTGGTCTTATTTTTATTGCTTATATTCCCTGGTTCTCCGTAATATTCTCTTTTTCGGATCCAAGACAGGTCCAGATGAACCTGGAAGATTTTTAAAATCGCAAGCTCTAATGTTTGGATTAACGTTACAAAGATGTATGTTTCCAGATGTATTACCATGTCTAATTTTAATTTTTGCTGTTTGCAATTTGGGATTTAGTTTTTTCGGGCTTATATTTATTTTTCGTTTTCTGTTGTTTTTGGCGGTTTTTGACGAAAACAGTTCCTGGGATATCAGGCAATTCTTCTCGTTTCTCATTATGTTTATAAATTACCTTTTCTTTACTTTGTAATTTTTCATTCACTTTCTGATATAATAAATTCATTTTATTATTATGTTGTAGAATACAATTGTTAAGTTGTTCTTCTATTTCTATATTAAATGGGGAATCTGTTTTTAAAAGTCCAGATATAACTTCGAAAGGTTCAAAGTTTGTCACCGAATGAATACTATTTTTATAAGCTAATAAAGCATAGTTCACTCCAATTTCTATTGCCTCTTTACAATATTCTTTTTGATTATTAGACAATCTGATATACTCAATCAGGGTAGAATGGAATCTTCCAATGACTTCATCCGACTCAGGGTGTTGTGAACCGATGAAGTGAATTTAACTTTTATGTAACTCTAACAATTCTTTTACAAGTGAATTTTTAAATTCGAGTTCGTTATCTGATATTACTGTTTCGAAAATTCCGTGATGGGTGAAAAATTTGATCATGTTATTAACAATTTCTGTACCTTGTGCAGAATTTATTCTGTATGCTTGAGCAAACTTTTAAAAGAAATCAACTATAGTGAAAAACTTTGCATTTTCTAAAGTGATACTGTCTACGTGTATAATTTCAAATGGTTTTGTAGCAGTGAAAGTTATGTTGAACTTCAAGTTAGAAGGTTACCTGTCCTAATTTGCTGGCTGGCATATTCCACAACCATCAATATAGGTCTGTATGGATTGCCGTTGTTCTGGCCAATAATATTTTTATTTAATTTGAGCTAATGTTTAATCGATTCCGCGATGATTCGTCATACTTTCATGATAGTTTCTAATGGTTTCAATGATTTCATTGTCTTCAATTACGTCTATCAATTTCTGTGTACATCTAACCATTTTAAATGAAGAATTTTTAAAATGAGTTTTAAGTGTTACACTGAATTTCTCATTTAAATCATTTTCAAAATATAAATGATATTTTACATTTGGAACTATATATTCCTTAATGAATTCAATAATTCCACTCTCAAAATTCAATTTATTGATTTGTACGAGAATTCTTTGTTTATCTTCGAATAGTTTCAAAATAATTGGATCATATAGACTGTGTTCTACTTCTGATATTATTATTCGATTTTTGCCGAAATTTACCAGACATTCGATAATTGGTATACCTATAACTGGATTCTCTATGTTTGAACGAATTGTTGCGTTACTATTATCGTTAATTTTGTGAGGGCTCTGTATTTTATCAGCTACTTCAACTATGAGGGATGAGTTATCATTCTGATCATTATTATTAGATCTAAATTCTGCAATAAAATCGTCCATATACTTGGAAAGTTTGTCAAAACTGCTGTCAGTTTCGTTTACATTTAATTCATAATTCGGTAATTCACTATTCGGGTTCTTATAAACAGTTATCATAATTTCTGTGTTTCCGAAAATAAATTCTATCATAGATTTTACGTCCGATAATTTATCATGTTCACATTCCAACTTAGGGTTGCTTAAGTTTTTTATTTTATTTTTGAGACAAAATATTTTCAAATTAAATAATGTTTAAAGCATGTCTTGGTTTGATGGTTGTTCGTAATATAAGTTTTTTGTTATCAAATAAATAATAAATCGTTGACTACTTTTAAGATATACTAAATTATATAATTTTGGATTCTGTTTCTCCAATTTTTCTAAGTTTGGAAATTTTTGTTCGAATTGTTTTGCAATATCCAATGACATCCTTGAATCTTTACTCACACAATGTGCAATACTTTCACAACATGGGGCATCTGAAAGATCTCCTTCTATTTCAAAAATTTTATAATCGCTATTCGCGTTTATTTGTTTATAATTCAAATAATTTTGATATTGAACTAGTGGTGAAGGATTCTCTAATGATTCTGATGGATTTTGTACAAAGTTCTACTTATTGGGTGGGATGCGACTTAATGCATCGGCGTTGGAATTCAATCCGCCTTTTTTATAAATTATTCTGTAATCAAACTCCCCCAATTTCCACCTACAGTGTTTTAAGGAGAATAGCCACTGTAATGATTTGTGGTCAGTATATATAACAAATTTTCATCCGTACAAATAGGGACGGAAATACTGAGTAGCCCAAACGATCGCAGGTAGTTCTTTTTCGATCGTTGAATAATTGGATTCGCTTGTATTCAATGTTCGACTGGCGTAAGCAACTGGGAGGTCGTTATCCTAGCTGACTTGCGATAAAACTGCGCCTACCGCAACATTACTTGCGTCACATGTCAGGTTGAACTCCTTAGTGAAGTCGGGGTATTGTAGTGAAGGTTCATTTGTCAGTAAGTTTTCACAAATTTCAAAACAATTCACGTATTCTGGATTAGTAAAGTCAATGGTTGCGTCTTTCTTTAAACATTTGATCAAAGGTTTTGTTCATTTAGCGAAATCTTTTATGAATTCCCGGTAGTAGCCTGAAAGTCCAAGAAAGCCTTTTATCTGTTTAGTATCTTTTGGAATTGGAAAATTTTGAATTGCAGTTATTTCATCTGGGTTAGGTTTCACGCCGTCTGGGGTGGCGATGTGGCTCAAATATGCTACTTCTTTTTTTAGGAACTCTGATTTATCGAGCTGTATTTCAAAATTAGACTTTCTCAATCGGCCAAGAACAAGTTTCAAATTATCAATGTGCTCTTGTAAAGTCGCTGGAGCATTTTTCAATCTAAATGGCATTCGTAAATATTCGTAATGTCCGTATCCAGCATTAAAAGGTATATCGTCTTCGTTCATTTCTATCTGGTGGAAACCAGAAGCTGGGTCTTAAGTCGTAAAATATTGACAACGTCTGATTTTATCGAGTAAGTCTGTTATGTTATGCAAAGAATATTTATCGTCAATAGTTTTTTCGTTCAGTTCACGGTAGTCTACAACAATACGCCATTTATTTTTTCCTGATGCGTCCATTTTCTTGGGTACAACACAAATAGGGGAAAACAATGGAGAACATGACGCTAGGATAATATTTTGATCGAGCATTTTGTTAATTTGTGTGTGTACTTCTTGCCTGTAAACTTCGGGGTATCTATACGATTTTGTATAGACTGGAAGTTCGTCTTTTGTTCTAATATGATGTTTAATCTGGTTGATGAATGTTAAATTATTATTGTCAAAATGAGAAATGTCTGCATAATGTTTCATTAACTCAATAATAGTATCTTTCTCTTAATTATTTATATGATCTGTTCTAAATTTGGCTGGCAAACATTTAAAAACATTTTGTGTCCACTGGTATTCACTACTGGACAATGTACACAGTGATTTCTTGCTGACGCTAAACATTCTGATATGATAAGATGTTCTGTGCGAATTTCTAGAATGATTACAGGTCCGGATCCAACATTTACTTCAAATTTAATAATCTTCTCTGAATTAGGTTCGATTAGAACTCTTTTATCAAGTGAAATATGATTGTCTTGTTCTTTCCTATTGACTGAGTAATATTGTATAGGAATTTTACTATTGGAAGTTACGATGATATCTTTAGTCAAAACTATTACAGCACCTTAATTCTATTATCCATACCAAGCAATATATTGAAATTAGGGTGGAAATCAAAAATATGATATTTTAATTCATTCTGTTGGTAATTACTATCAGAAATTGATGATATTAAAATGAGAGTACTTAATTGTTGTGATGAACTGCCGTGTGCAGTAGTTATTTGAAAAGGGTTTTCAAAGATAAATTCATTGAATAATTTTTCAGCTATTTTTGGTTTGACAAATGATTTGGTACTTCCAGTGTCTATAAGGACTTTCAAATTGTGTTCTGGGAAAATTATGAATGGTAAATCGCTTTTTGTATTTGTGATATTTATTAAATGGATTGATGGTACCGATTTCATCTCGAGGCTGTTTCGTCTAAAAGATTATCTTGATCAAAATTTTCAAAATTTAAATTTTCTTCAGGATATTCTATAATTGGTTGGCCAATTTCATTGAAATTATCTTCAGCATTAGGGTGAATTTCATTTTGTGAATCATCTTCTTTATTAAATCAATCTTCGGCGATGAATGTTGAACGTGACTGACTGGAAAAATAATTATGAGACAGCCCTGGTCTGGATTGAGCTGTATTTTGCGTCGATATACTCATGGGCGTTGATTTATAATAATTTTGATTTGTTGTCACTTTAGTTTTCTGTTAGGATTGAGGTTGTTCATTATTTGGGAAATTTTGAGGATACCTATTGGTAAATTGTTGATTATTTTTGAAAAATGGTTGCCGGTTATTATTTTTGAAAAATGATTCTGGATTATCCTTGAATATAGGAGATTGAAAACGAAGGTTTGGAACAGGGTTATGAACTTGTAATTGTTTGTGATTATTATTACCATACGTAACAGGCTTTGGGAATTTCCTACATTGAATACTCTGAAGAGGTTTCAGATTTTTATAGTTTTCAAACTGAAAGTCGTTTGCTAACATATTTTAAGCAAGGTTCAAAGATGTTGGATTTTTGGCACGCATAAGCTGGCCTATCGGTTTTTTTAGACCGCGTAACAAAATTCTTAAAGCATAATTTCAGAGAAATAAAGTTAGGGTATGTTTTACGTGAGCATCTTCAGTGTTTGTCATTATATTAGAAATCTGCAAATTCAGAATATGTTGATGGACATAATTCCGACTCTCAAGTTTGTAGTTCATGGAATATTCATATCATATCATTATTTATAATATTTTTATTACTCATGCAGGATGAGTACTATTTTGCGCACGTTTTTCCGGGCGGTAAATGGCTCCTTGGCTTTTGAGTGCGCCAAGTTTAATTTGAGTGCGACAAGTTCACTTGTCGCCCGCAAACCATTTATCGCTCGAAAAAATAAGCGCAAAATAGTACTTATCTCGCATTCGTAATAAAAAATAGTTTTTCCACAGTCACTATAGAATAATACTCATTCCACACGCTGTAGCGTGCGGAATAGGGATCATTCCGCACGCTAAGGATTTCCTAAGATATCCGCGTGGTGTCGCGAAAAGACTGTTTTATTACTGTCATAATTTCAATTCTCCTTGATTCTCTTTCAATTCCTCTTCAGAATGGAGTCAATATGAATAATTTTATCAACATCTGATGAATTGGAATAAGATCAATTGAGCAAATTCTTTCTCAGAAAACGGAATATTTTGATTATAGATATTCACGCGGACACCTTTGACTGTAGGAAAAATAACATCCGTCACTCGTGCAAATCGATCATACCATGCTCATGAGAACTCTGCCACTCGACTTCGTCTCGTGGCTGAATTATTCACATTCGCATGGAATGATCTCCATTCCGCACTTGTATCGGAATATACTAATCTGCAACTCGTGCGGTGCTGTCAATTGCCCACTTCGCTCTCGTGAGTGACCGACAACTTATCGCACTTGTTGCACAATATATCATTCTGAGCTCTATTAGAATGCAATGCTGTGTTTTGCTTACTATAACTTATGTTCTTCTCGATAGATTGCTCTGTTACCTCAAGTACATATTTTCCCGTAACATTTTCTTTGCCTTGGTCACCATTATTGATATTACCTATCAAATACCAATACATTAATCTCTCTTTTCATTAGTTTAGTAAGATCTAAACTCGAATATGTTCATTTTATCTCAAACACAAACAACTAATAAACTTCTCAGTCAACAAAATAATGTTTATGTACAATTTACGATTCACACAAATCGATTTCTTCTTGCTCTCACTCAATTACTTCGAATGCTTTATACGTAATTATTTTTCATACTGTGAAATAGTGTGAAACTATAATTTTTGAATTTTAACACTACTTCATTCCTATTTTATTTTGTTATTATTAATCAAACTACTTTAATTATGTAATGCTACTTTATACTGCTTATTGGTGTGAACCTATTACTGGTCTTATAGACGGTTGGTTTGTCTTTATTCTCAAATAAATAAATAGACTACAGCAGTCTATGGCTTGAAGTTAGAGCGTTAGTCTGTGGTTTGACTGGTTCCAAGTTCGAATCGAGTTCGGGTGGAGAATTTTCTTTTTTTTCTTTTATACGGATAACCATTCCATCATTATTACCTACCTAATGCTTCATCATTTACATTTCAAGTATTTTATGTCAGTTATTATGTGCTAAACATATCTTCCATTTGACTGACGACCCAAATTCTTGGAATTCTAATGGTGGCAAGCGCAATTGGACGAAAATATATAAATGTGCTATTATTTTCAGATGTATTCGATGACTTAGTTAAACTCAGCAAATTGTACCAGCCTACTGCTAAATTTTGGACAGGGCCACATCAATTGAATCTTCTTACAACGGATCCGGATCTGATGAAGCTTATCTTGAAATCCAACAAATATATTGAAAAATCTGATGGATATAAATTCTTGGAGTACTTTTTAGGTGACGGTTTGATAACGTCTAAAGGTAAATTTTCTGATAAGTTTCATTGTTGATTGTAATTCCATTTTCTTATACAGGTAGCCTCTGGCTCAAGCGGAGAAAGATGTTGAATCCAGCATTCCATTCGGAAATTTTAAAAATCAATAATAATGTATTCAACGATCGAATTGATGTATTGATAGAGACATTATCAAAAAAACTGTATGAAGGCGATATTGAAGTTCTCACAGTTTTAGCAACCATGACTACAGAAGCAATTATAGGTAACAATTTTCTCGATACTATTCCACCTCTCTTCATATTGTAGAGTAAAAATCAGTTATTTCGCCGAGATTTTTCACTAGTATTGGTCTAGGAGGCTTATGTTAATTCGACCAAAAATATTTTGCCCAATCTTGAATCGTGTCGTTCATTCTATCGAATTGGATACATATGATTAGTTGAATGATTTCAGAATTTATGGGTACAGTAGTTATTAAAAAGTGCGTTGGTCAAAAACTAATGGCATTAGAAGTAAAACTTGTTATGGAGTGTATATGCATCTGCATTTGAGTAATATTTCTGCACATTGTTATTGACTTGTATTACATTGGGCAGCAGCGTTCATGATAGTTGGTTGTGGCATAGGACAAAATGAGAATAGCTCCTCTCTCATTTCTAATAAATCAGATGTTTCCAAAAATTCGTGTATAATATATGATCTTGAAGATGGGTAAGATGTAGCCAGAGTCTTTCGAACTAGGGAAATAGGAATGAATTGTCAATAAATGTAAATAATTATAACATTTACAGAAGAATATATATTTCTTCTAAAGATTCTTCCACATATTCAGTCATTTTCTCCTTCATGGTCTATATCTTCTTGACTACGATTGCTTCCATGCCTTCCATGGAATCAGTTATCTTTTCTGCCATAGCTATCATTTTCATCGTGCTACGAAATTATTTATCTCCGGATGGTTTGGCTCAATAACTCTTCAAAAGTTACTAATAATTTAGACTCTCAAATGTTCAAGCTCTATTTATTTGTACAAAATTTGTTCAATTTTTCCCTTGGAACGCTTGACTAGTTGAAGAATAATAACACTGACAGATCAGGGTGAAAGATACCAGCGGAAATATGGGCGCCAGAATTTTAAAGAAAAACAGTAGTTCTGAGGAGTCCAACTTAGGACAAAAGTAAGAGAAAAGTTGAAGTAAAAGTGTAAATAGGATGAAAAGTTTTTATTAACTTTAATGCAGCTAAATTTCGAACAATATGATTAATTTTGTGAAACGACAATAACCAAAATTGAAATAAGGAAAAATAAAGTTCTTCGGTTCACTTTTTATTGAATCTCCGTCAGACCTCAGCCTTGAGCAGAGTCTTCCTATTAGGTTTTTTTTCGGCAATTTAATTGAGCCTGTCTTGATATTCTCAGCTTCTTTTTCCTCCAGCAATTGGAGCTCTTCCACTATCCAGAGTACTGGTATTGCTGGATGCTTCTTTTTAGAAATATTTTCGATTTATAGTGGAGATACTTACAATATCCGGAGGATGTATAGATCGACTGTCTGTAGTTGTAATATCCGGCTGATTATCATTCGCATCTTTAATATTCAACGAGAGTACCGATTGAGTACTATAACGTGAACTTTGAGTAAAGGATTCAATAATTCTGAAACTATAAACAAATAGGAATCTAATCCAAAGTCACTCAAATTCCGTGACTCTAGCTCAGTGATAACGATCAGTTACGAAATCCCAGGGCCGAACTGGGTAAAGTGAGGCTAGCTTTTCCAAAATAATGAGTAAAAATAAATGTAGTAAAACTACCGTTTGGGCGCCACACAGTTGAAATTTCGTCCCCAGGCTACAACTGCGAAGATGCCTGAAATAAGGTATTGTGGGACAATATCGTGCGTATCTGTCAACGACCACTCGTAGCAGAGACGCCGTGACCGATATCGTGCGTATCACCGAGACAAGGGTTTGTAACTTGATATGACTACACCTAACGTCAATAAAAAAATAAAATATTGGATAATAATTATTAATTGCATTTTAAAACAACAAAAAGCAAATAGTAAATAAAAAAGTGGAGTATTCCATTTAATTTAAAATTTCAGAGAATAAGAATCAAAATGGATTAAAAAAAAATCTGAAAACTGAGAATAAAACGTAACAGTACTTGAAACTTCCGGAATAGGTGTTGATTATGTAGGTCTCCTGTTGCTAAGACTGAATTATGTTTAGTTCATCGTCAAACTTATGAGGGCTGAGTGGAAAAATTAATGCGGCCATAGAACCGCTTGCTGCTTATATATATATATATATATATATATATATATATATATATATATATATATATATATATATATATATATATATATATATATATATATATATATATATATATATATATATATATATATATATATATATATATATATATAGATTATACACCAAGAGACAGATCACAAACAAAAACTCGATCTTACAACTGACACCTATATTAAACAATATAATATGTTACCTCCATGAACGGTTTGGGAGCAAAGCAGATAAGTGTGAAGAAAGTTGCATATCCCTTGAAAAGCAGGAAAACTAAGCAAGGTATCCTTAGCGTAGACAGGAGGCGACAGCAATGCAATCCAACAAGAATACTGTCTTGATAAAATAAATGAAATGAAATTTGTTGTATATTCAGGCTCAATACTATCAGTATAACCTCAAAATCTTGTAAAATCAGAAAAAGACCTCAATCCCATTAGTATATATGCTGCAAACTTGCAGCTGGATTTTGGATCACGCAGATTTTTCAGAGATGTTGAAACAGCCATAATTAAAAATAATTTCCTGGTACATTTTGGATTAGTAATTCACATTCGTCAACAGTGTCTCATCGACTCCAAAACGTTTTTTACATCAAAAGGTGATGTATTGCAAACCTGTATGTAACGCATCTCTGCTTTTGATCAACAAGATACTTACTCCAACTTGCTGAGAGATCTTGTTGATTTAACTCCGCGCAAGGAAATTATATTCTCAGTTGCACATTACATTGAAACGAATGGACATCCAGTTCTAAATGGCCTAGGAAGTTGGCAGGCCAAAAAGTGGTGGCTGGTGCGTCTGTGGCTATAATGAAAAGTTGAACGCGGTGACCACACCTGATGAATACTCAACTCCACTACTCCAGAATTTATTTCAACGATCACTTGATAAGAAAGTATTCCCGATCTTGGATCTAGTTGAAGCTAAATATCAAATACATTTGGCACATCGATATATATATATATAGTCTTTTCTGTTCCTTGCTTTTGTTCTTGCTTCTTGCGTACTGATGTTATTTTTGTTTAATATCTCTTCTATGCTGTCTTCCCATGTCTTCATTGGTCTGCCTCTTTTTTTCTTCTCAATTATTCTTGCATTCCATACTTGTTTAGTCTGTCTTTCTCCAGGCATTCTTACTAGGTGTCCGTACCATGCAAGCTGCTTTTTTTCTATAGTTGTCTGGATACTTTCAATTTGTAGACTGTTTCTTATTGTTTCGTTTCTTATCCTATCTCTTCTTGTAACCCCTTCCACTCTTCTAAGAAATCTCATTTCTGTTGCCTGTATTTTGCTTTTATTTCTCTTATTCATTACCCATGATTCTCTACCGTATATTAATGTAGGTCTGTAGATTGTTTTGTATAAAGTCATTTTTGTATTCTTCGAAATTTGTTTATTGTTGAGTATTACTTTGTTTATTGCATGATAACTTCTATTCGTGGCTTGTATTCTCTTGTTTATTTCATGTTCCATGCTTCCTTTATTATTTAGGGTTGCTCCGAGGTACGAGTACGTTTCCACTTGTTCTATTGTTTTTCCGTTTATTACAATGTTAGTAGCTATGTCTTCCTTAGATATGACCATTGTTTTTGTTTTTTCTACGTTTATTGTCATCTTATGTTTCTTTAATTCATCATCTCATACGTTTAGGTGGTTTTGCATATCTTCTTCGCTTTTCGCTATTATTGCTAAATCATCTGCAAATGCGCACTGTGATATCGTTGTTCTCCTCAAGTTATAGTATCCTATTTCTAGTTTTTTAGTTTTATTTTTTATTTTTTTCAATATATCATCCAAAAATATTATGAATAGCAATGGGCTAAGGGCTCCTCCTTGTCTTAAGCCTTGTGTGGTGGTGAATTCTTCTGAAATGTGATCTCCAGTTCTTATGTAATTTGATGTATATCTGTAAACACTTTAAATTCCTTCCACAAGTTGTTCGCTGATTTTATCTCTCTGCAGTATATTCCACAACTGATTTCTTGTTACCCTATCGAATGCCTTTCCCAAATCCACAAACGTGATGAAAAGTTTGCTGTCTTGCCTTTTCGTTTTCTCAATTAGTTTTCTAATGGTGAATATATGATCCTGAGTTGAGTGTCCTCTTCGAAAGCCGCTTTGAGCATTCTCCATTGTTCTTTTCACTCCCTTTCTAAGTCTGCTTTCCAATATCATCTCGTAAATTTGCATAAAAGTGATATTCCTCTGTAGTTGTTACAGTTTCTATTATCACCTTTTTTGTGTACAGGGAATATCACTGCCCTTTCCCAATCTCAAGGTATTTTTCTCATTTTCCATATACTGTTCAGCATTTCATGTAATATTTGTTCTCCAGCCTCCCCCATATACTTCAGTTGTTCCGGTTTTATCATGTCGTGCCCTGAAGCTTTTCCATTTTTAAGTTTTTTAAGTGCTATTTTTATTTCTTCCTCTGTTATATCCTCCGATTCATCAATGACTTTATTATTCTTTGATTGTTGGTTTTCTTCTTCCTTGTTTTTATCTGTATTCTGGTTTCCTTCTAATAATTTTTCGAAATGTTCTTTCCATCTTCTCATTATCTCATTATCATCTTTTGTTGTTTTTCCTTGGCCATCGTATAATTGTTTTAAGAGCACTTGCTTTTCCTTTCTACAATTTTTGAGTGTTCTGTAGAACAGTTTTTGGTTTTCCCTGAAGTTTTCCTCTAGCTTATTCCCAAATTCTTCCCATGTTTTAGACTTCGATCTTCTTATAGTTTCTTTCGCTTTTTTCCTTTGGATTCTATAGTCTTCATGATCTTGTAAATTTTTCGTATTTAAATATTTCTTCCATTTCTGATTTTTCTTTTTTACTTCTTCTTTTACTTCGTCATTCCACCAGTTGGTTTGCTTGCTGTTTCGTGAGAGCCTTATTGTTCCACATGTACGTTTTGTTGTCTCTGTTATTATGTATTTGAACGTATTCCACATTTCTTCTACGTTATTCATGTTTGGTTTTGTCCTGTTATGTATTAATTATCTTATAGTATCTTGATATACTTCTCTTGTTTTAGTATCATTTAGCTTATCAATCCTGAATTTCACCACTTCTCGTCTATTTCTGGTTATATTTTCCTTGTGTTTTGCTTCTTCTTTTATCTTTATTTCTGCAACTGTTAGGAAATAATCACTTCCAATTTCGCTACCTCTTATTACTCGACGTCGCTTACATTTTTACTCTGCCTTTTGCTAGTTAGAACATAATCAATCAAGGATATTTCGTTTCTACTTTTCACTTCGCGGGTGTATTTTATATCTTTATGTGCAAAGAACGTGTTTAGTATTTTTAGTTCGTTTATAATACAAAAGTCTATGAGTCTGTTTCAAATTCTTCTATGAGTTCACTTTCTTTATACTTTATACTTTGCGTACTCCATGTTTCTATATGCGTAATCCTTTTCTTTTGCCTGTCCGTTTTAGTTTCCTTAGTTTCGGTTATATTGTCTGTTAATAGTTTTTTGAAGCCTTTTGGTTTTCCTAATTTTCTTGTAATGTGACTCCATTCTCCTGGTCATCCCAAACATAGACTGCTTCACCAATATTAATTTTTTGGTAGCCAATTTTAAGAGTTTTCCCCTTAGCTATTTCTTCTCTTGCAATGCTCCTGATTTCTCTCTGGATTTTCCTCTCTTCCCAGGTTAGATCATTGTCAATATATATTTTTGTACCTTTTAATTTACCTTTGGCTTCCATTATTTTTTGTTTGTCCTCCCAGCTTGGCAATCCTGCTCTTATGAACTCATTATTTTTGCCTTTGTTCATTATTACCATGTAATTGACCTTTTCTGCAACTTTCAATTTCTCTACAAGCCATTTTTTAATTCCTTCTGTATTATGAGTGTTTCCCAAGCCTTTTATTATTATGTTGTTCTTTTTCTTCTTTCTTTCATCTCTCTCTGCTTTTCTTTCTAGATTTCCTATTCTGTCTATTAGAGATTTCTTTTCTCTTTTCCATTCTTCTTCTTTCTTCTTCATTTCGGCTTTCAAGTCTCTTATCTCTTGTTTCATTTCTTCCATATTTGTATCCATTTTATCCATAATCAATTGCATCATTTGCTTTAGGTCTCCCATCTTTTTTATTTTAGTACTATCTTCTATTAATTCTTTATTAATAATACTTTGTTCCTTACTTGATTCTTCTCTATTTCTTTGTTCTATTGATCGGAGCATTTTTTTGCTTTTCCTGAAAATTTTGTCACAGTCTTATTCTTCTGTTCCTCTTGTTCTTTTATTCATACCACAGTTACCTAGGTTCACTTAAATTTGGTGTTTTATTTGAAAAAGAAAATTTTAATTCACTTTCTAACTGAATGCACCCCTGTATTATCTATCGCTTCTCTAGCCGGCTAGCCGCTTACCACGCCCCGCACGGCCTGTCACTTGTCTTGTCACCTTCACTTGTTGTCTGAGGTCAAGAGTCTTCGATATTTTCACAAAAATAACTTTGATTTATTGCACTAGTTTGCCTTCGTTTCACTTCACCTTTGTTTACACATCTGTAACCACTCTTACCCTTTGCACTTCTATTAGTTTACTTTCAGTTAAGCGATAAGTCCCGTTATAAATCGAGTTTTTTATCGGCCGCACTAAAACACGTCATGTACCATATATATGTATATATATATATATATATATATATATATATATATATATATATATATATATATATATATATATATATATATATATATATATATATATATATATATATATATATATAAATATATATATATATATATATATATATATATATATATATATATATATATTTATATATATATATATATATATATATATATATATATATATATATATATATATATATATATATATATATATATATATATATATATATATATATATATATATATATATATACATATATATGGTACATGACGTGTTTTAGTGCGGCCGATAAAAAACTCGATTTATAACGGGACTTATCGCTTAACTGAAAGTAAACTAATAGAAGTGCAAAGGGTAAGAGTGGTTACAGATGTGTAAACAAAGGTGAAGTGAAACGAAGGCAAACTAGTGCAATAAATCAAAGTTATTTTTGTGAAAATATCGAAGACTCTTGACCTCAGACAACAAGTGAAGGTGACAAGACAAGTGACAGGCCGTGCGGGGCGTGGTAAGCGGCTAGCCGGCTAGAGAAGCGATAGATAATACAGGGGTGCATTCAGTTAGAAAGTGAATTAAAATTTTCTTTTTCAAATAAAACACCAAATTTAAGTGAACCTAGGTAACTGTGGTATGAATAAAAGAACAAGAGGAACAGAAGAATAAGACTGTGACAAAATTTTCAGGAAAAGCAAAAAAATGCTCCGATCAATAGAACAAAGAAATAGAGAAGAATCAAGTAAGGAACAAAGTATTATTAATAAAGAATTAATAGAAGATAGTACTAAAATAAAAAAGATGGGAGACCTAAAGCAAATGATGCAATTGATTATGGATAAAATGGATACAAATATGGAAGAAATGAAACAAGAGATAAGAGACTTGAAAGCCGAAATGAAGAAGAAAGAAGAAGAATGGAAAAGAGAAAAGAAATCTCTAATAGACAGAATAGGAAATCTAGAAAGAAAAGCAGAGAGAGATGAAAGAAAGAAGAAAAAGAACAACATAATAATAAAAGGCTTGGGAAACACTCATAATACAGAAGGAATTAAAAAATGGCTTGTAGAGAAATTGAAAGTTGCAGAAAAGGTCAATTACATGGTAATAATGAACAAAGGCAAAAATAATGAGTTCATAAGAGCAGGATTGCCAAGCTGGGAGGACAAACAAAAAATAATGGAAGCCAAAGGTAAATTAAAAGGTACAAAAATATATATTGACAATGATCTAACCTGGGAAGAGAGGAAAATCCAGAGAGAAATCAGGAGCATTGCAAGAGAAGAAATAGCTAAGGGGAAAACTCTTAAAATTGGCTACCAAAAAATTAATATTGGTGAAGCAGTCTATGTTTGGGATGACCAGGAGAATGGAGTCACATTACAAGAAAATTAGGAAAACCAAAAGGCTTCAAAAAACTATTAACAGACAATATAACCGAAACTAAGGAAACTAAAACGGACAGGCAAAAGAAAAGGATTACGCATATAGAAACATGGAGTACGCAAAGTATAAAGTATAAAGAAAGTGAACTCATAGAAGAATTTGAAACAGACTCATAGACTTTTGTATTATAAACGAACTAAAAATACTAAACACGTTCTTTGCACATAAAGATATAAAATACACCCGCGAAGTGAAAAGTAGAAACGAAATATCCTTGATTGATTATGTTCTAACTAGCAAAAGGCAGAGTAAAAATGTAAGCGACGTCGAGTAATAAGAGGTAGCGAAATTGGAAGTGATTATTTCCTAACAGTTGCAGAAATAAAGATAAAAGAAGAAGCAAAACACAAGGAAAATATAACCAGAAATAGACGAGAAGTGGTGAAATTCAGGATTGATAAGCTAAATGATACTAAAACAAGAGAAGTATATCAAGATACTATAAGATAATTAATACATAACAGGACAAAACCAAACATGAATAACGTAGAAGAAATGTGGAATACGTTCAAATACATAATAACAGAGACAACAAAACGTACATGTGGAACAATAAGGCTCTCACGAAACAGCAAGCAAACCAACTGGTGGAATGACGAAGTAAAAGAAGAAGTAAAAAAGAAAAATCAGAAATGGAAGAAATATTTAAATACGAAAAATTTACAAGATCATGAAGACTATAGAATCCAAAGGAAAAAAGCGAAAGAAACTATAAGAAGATCGAAGTCTAAAACATGGGAAGAATTTGGGAATAAGCTAGAGGAAAACTTCAGGGAAAACCAAAAACTGTTCTACAGAACACTCAAAAATTGTAGAAAGGAAAAGCAAGTGCTCTTAAAACAATTATACGATGGCCAAGGAAAAACAATAAAAGATGATAATGAGATAATGAGAAGATGGAAAGAACATTTCGAAAAATTATTAGAAGGAAACCAGAATACAGATAAAAACAAGGAAGAAGAAAACCAACAATCAAAGAATAATAAAGTCATTGAAGAATCGGAGGATATAACAGAGGAAGAAATAAAAATAGCACTTAAAAAACTTAAAAATGGAAAAGCTTCAGGGCACGACATGATAAAACCGGAACAACTGAAGTATATGGGGGAGGCTGGAGAACAAATATTACATGAAATGCTGAACAGTATATGGAAAATGAGAAAAATACCTTGAGATTGGGAAAGGGCAGTGATATTCCCTGTACACAAAAAAGGTGATAATAGAAACTGTAACAACTACAGAGGAATATCACTTTTATGCAAATTTACGAGATGATATTGGAAAGCAGACTTAGAAAGGGAGTGAAAAGAACAATGGAGAATGCTCAAAGCGGCTTTCGAAGAGGACACTCAACTCAGGATCATATATTCACCATTAGAAAACTAATTGAGAAAACGAAAAGGCAAGACAGCAAACTTTTCATCACGTTTGTGGATTTGGGAAAGGCATTCGATAGGGTAACAAGAAATCAGTTGTGGAATATACTGCAGAGAGATAAAATCAGCGAACAACTTGTGGAAGGAATTTAAAGTGTTTACAGATATACATCAAATTACATAAGAACTGGAGATCACATTTCAGAAGAATTCACCACCACACAAGGCTTAAGACAAGGAGGAGCCCTTAGCCCATTGCTATTCATAATATTTTTGGATGATATATTGAAAAAAATAAAAAATAAAACTAAAAAACTAGAAATAGGATACTATAACTTGAGGAGAACAACGATATCACAGTGCGCATTTGCAGATGATTTAGCAATAATAGCGAAAAGCGAAGAAGATATGCAAAACCACCTAAACGTATGAGATGATGAATTAAAGAAACATAAGATGACAATAAACGTAGAAAAAACAAAAACAATGGTCATATCTAAGGAAGACATAGCTACTAACATTGTAATAAACGGAAAAACAATAGAACAAGTGGAAACGTACTCGTACCTCGGAGCAACCCTAAATAATAAAGGAAGCATGGAACATGAAATAAACAAGAGAATACAAGCCACGAATAGAAGTTATCATGCAATAAACAAAGTAATACTCAACAATAAACAAATTTCGAAGAATACAAAAATGACTTTATACAAAACAATCTACAGACCTACATTAATATACGGTAGAGAATCATGGGTAATGAATAAGAGAAATAAAAGCAAAATACAGGCAACAGAAATGAGATTTCTTAGAAGAGTGGAAGGGGTTACAAGAAGAGATAGGATAAGAAACGAAACAATAAGAAACAGTCTACAAATTGAAAGTATCCAGACAACTATAGAAAAAAAGCAGCTTGCATGGTACGGACACCTAGTAAGAATGCCTGGAGAAAGACAGACTAAACAAGTATGGAATGCAAGAATAATTGAGAAGAAAAAAAGAGGCAGACCAATGAAGACATGGGAAGACAGCATAGAAGAGATATTAAACAAAAATAACATCAGTACGCAAGAAGCAAGAACAAAAGCAAGGAACAGAAAAGACTATATATATATATATCGATGTGCCAAATGTATTTGATATTTAGCTTCAACTAGATCCAAGATCGGGAATACTTTCTTATCAAGTGATCGTTGAAATAAATTCTGGAGTAGTGGAGTTGAGTATTCATCAGGTGTGGTCACCGCGTTCAACTTTTCATTATAGCCACAGACGCACCAGCCACCACTTTTTGGCCTGCCAACTTCCTAGGCCATTTAGAACTGGATGTCCATTCGTTTCAATGTAATGTGCAACTGAGAATATAATTTCCTTGCGCGGAGTTAAATCAACAAGATCTCTCAGCAAGTTGGAGTAAGTATCTTGTTGATCAAAAGCAGAGATGCGTTACATACAGGTTTGCAATACATCACCTTTTGATGTAAAAAACGTTTTGGAGTCGATGAGACACTGTTGACGAATGTGAATTACTAATCCAAAATGTACCAGGAAATTATTTTTAATTATGGCTGTTTCAACATCTCTGAAAAATCTGCGTGATCCAAAATCCAGCTGCAAGTTTGCAGCATATATACTAATGGGATTGAGGTCTTTTTCTGATTTTACAAGATTTTGAGGTTATACTGATAGTATTGAGCCTGAATATACAACAAATTTCATTTCATTTATTTTATCAAGACAGTATTCTTGTTGGATTGCATTGCTGTCGCCTCCTGTCTACGCTAAGGATACCTTGCTTAGTTTTCCTGCTTTTCAAGGGATATGCAACTTTCTTCACACTTATCTGCTTTGCTCCCAAACCGTTCATGGAGGTAACATATTATATTGTTTAATATAGGTGTCAGTTGTAAGATCGAGTTTTTGTTTGTGATCTGTCTCTTGGTGTATAATCTCGGCTTCTCCTGCTGCTTGTCAGTTTTCTTACTGACACTTGTAAAGCTTTCACTGCTTTCTCTAATTTCTCTATTTGTTGATTTGCTGCAAGTTTACCTGGATTATCTGCAGCATCGTATTTCTGATTTCTAACAGCCAGTACGCTCGGTGTTTGATTGATTTCAACTGAGCAGTCAGTTAAGATTGCTTTTGTAAGACTGATTTCTATGTTGGCTTATTGGACAAAGCAAACATTGGCTGGTTAATGTTCTAACCATAGTGAACATAGGATATCTTATGATCTCTTATCATTAGCTTGATCTTGCATTCTGAAAACAGCTGTGATGGTTTATTGTCTCCTAGTTCTATGTCATCAAGTGAAACTTGTTATTGCTTCTCTGGAGTTGTATTCAGTTGACTGATTAGATCTTGTTTAAGTGTCTTGTACCTCTCTGTTGCAGAAGGTTTCTTTACTATGTCCGAAAAATTTAGTAGCAGTTCCGAATTGATGTAGGAAATTACTGTTCAGTATTTTCAATCATCACTAGTAATCCTTTCTTGATGAAATGCTTCATCCACCTGAATGAATCAGAGCGCTGGATCTTGCATGCAAGACGGCGATAGCATAATCTCTATCAAAGCTACTCCACTCTGTCAAGAATGATCCCCTGTATAACTATGTGTTGCAGTTTGTTGTCGTGCCTTATATCGGCTGTCACTATTATGTCACGTCGGGATCACCACTATAGATTTTTTTATTCAAATCTATGGAATTGTTCAAATGTGATAAATGTATTTATCATCAAAATCTGAGCAATCCAAAACAAGTCGACATTTCACATAAAAAATCCTACTACTGAAAATTCTTCTGTTTTTCCGCCAAAAGTTGTGCAATACAGCCACACAGCATGATACCAATTTTCAAAACTATTCATCCAGGATAGGAACAGCTAAAATCTGAGCTTATGCTTTTCTGTAAGAGTTTCAACATTTTTTACACACATATATTGGAGATCAAATTTTATATGCTGAAATAGTTAGCAATGTGCAAAAATGCATGAAATCTTTTCTGTTATATGAGACATATCCTGTCTTATATTGGAGTAGTCAGTTCAATTGCTATGACCAACAAAGGTGCGAAGCTTCTCGCATTAAATGACAAACAGCTACATTCATTAAAATTTTTCCAGAGAATTCATCAGGCGTTTCTTTGACGGGAGAAAAATTTGTAGAATTCAGTTACTTTTATAAGTACATAAAAGAAGCAGCAGAGATAGCTATATCAAGAGTATTCTCTTCTTGGAAATGGTTGGATCTTTTGTTCCGATTCCATCCTGATTATAAAAATTCACAAGCAGCAAAAGATTATTGTTATAGTGTAGTTAGAAAAATAATAGAAAAACGACGACAAAAATTGATGAAAGATCGAGAAGTAGAACAACCAGAAGACGATACTGGTTTGAAAATGAAGAAAATATATCTGGATATTATACTCAGCGAAACAATTGACAATGAACCGATTGCCGATAGTGGAATTATGCGGGAAATCACCACAGTCACAGTTGCTGTATGTTAGTAAATATATATATATATATATATCTCTACCATAATAACGAATATTTCAAATTATAGGGGGTCGAAACCACAGCAGTTTGGATATCCTTCGCATTATATGAGCTTTCAAGAAATCCTGATGTACAAGTAAGTGAAATAATACGTAGAATATTTCTAAATATACGTATGGTTCTTGATTATTCAATAAAGTTTGTGATTGCTCCAGTTTGCATGCATGTGAGCTATCAATAATCTCTCAATAAACTGAAAATATGTGGACAAAATTCACACTGTCCTACTTGATGCAGTGGAAGAGCAAAATTCAATTCTGAAATCGTGATACAGATTTTACACATCACTGAATCCGAGAGTAATGTATGTGATGAAATAACATGTATAGCAGTAAAATTATCAAAGAACACTCTTGGTAATTTTGTATTATAATCAGTTCACAATGTTCAGTATCCACACTCAAGAGAACGTGAAAAGATAATTTGTGTGTGTAGTGTTGATAGTTGATCCTTCCCTCCATCCAATTCACAACCTTCACGTTTAACATAACAGTATTTATTTCTATGAGAGCAGGATCTCCACCAAATTTGATAAATTCTAGCACAAAATGATGGATGCGTGATTATTCCGGCTCACTAGTTCAATAAACTTATAGTTTAGATAGATTAATCTAGTTTTTCTGATGTAGCTACGATTATTTAGCAATTTTATCTTGTGTGAGTAAATAAAATGAGTCTATATTCAAAATTCGTCAAGCCATTGATCCTAAGCGGTGAATACTTGACTATGATATTTGTGAGTTCTCAGGACTTTTTGGGTCATACTGACGCGAGGAACAAGCTAAGTCTTAGCAAGGGCTTAGCAAGAGCTCATGAATATTCTAAGTGTTCAGGAAAACAGAGTCATTGAGCTTGAAGCAATACCATTACAATACTAACAAATTATGGAAGAGCAAATTTTAATTAGGGTCATATTGACCCGAAGATAACAATAGGGTTAAACCGGTAGTAAGTTTTAATTTGTGGACTGCGATTCAATGACGAATTTTTTCGGATGGTTTTGCATCGCATTTAACTTTTTCATGGCGGTATTGAATTTGTGAATCATGCACTTGTTCATATGAATTTTTTTGTTATTTTTTATATAGGTCTCCTGCTCAGAATATCGAGTAGAATAACAATTTACTGCTTGTTCCATGATGCAAATGGTTTTTTAGTAAGTGGTATTTCTTGCTCCGGTATCCGATGTTTCTACTTTTATTAACTCTCAATTTTTCTCAGGTTTATCAAAGATCATCTGTAATTAACGATGTAAATTTTATATCAGTTAACCAAATCAGACCACATATAACTTTAAATGTATCAGCAATTTATTTTTCAGGATAAAGTCGTGCAAGAGATACGGGAAATATTTAGTGACAACAAGAATCATCAGCCATCTATTCAAGATTATGGTAAAATGACATACATGGAATTAGTACTTAAGGAGATTTTAAGGTTATATTCCCCTATACCATACATTGGCAGGAAATTACAGGAGGATGTAGATTACAGTAAGTGAGAAAACAAATCTCTCAAAGAACAGTCGAAATAGGAATTCAATGAATCTGTGAAACATTTGATTCGTTTTGAATAATACAAGCACTCATTACAATCATCTTCGAATATACTCTAAATTGTCATGAAGTTTATAAGATTGATAGATACATAAATAATTCATCAATATTCCCATCCAGCACCAGCGTTTTAGGATACATGTCTCCCCATACTTGATTTGTAGCAGCTTCATCTTTTTGTCTGAAATTAGCCTAATTTCTGATACTCATCCATAATTTCTGATACTGAAAGTGAATTTCTGGTTACAACGTCAGGCAAAATAATATTAAAAATAATACAGAATTGAGATGGGAGAATTATGTGAAAAAATTTTTGTCCCTGGAAATAATTGCCCTATAGATAAATTATTGGAATACCTAACTGGGCTGTTAGATGATTAAAACGAAAAAACTCGTTTGAATTCCATGAGTCCATCACGGACTTGGATTATATTCTGATTACCTTGGACGTTGGATTACTATTTACTGATATACTACTATTTTTTGTAACAAAAGCTGTTAAGCAAGCGTACAATATAATATCGCCGTGTACTGACATTCCTTCAAATGAACTTTCAGATTTAATAACATTCTGTTTTCCAAGCTGCTATTTCCATTTAAATAACGAGTTCTTTTGACAAACTTTCCAAACCGCTATGAGTAGTTCCTCAGCTCCAGTGGTTGCTTACTCAGTGATGGACTTTGCTTCGAATTAAATTCTCTTTTAGGGCTCCTTTCATTGCAAAATATGTTGATGATTTGATTACTGCAGTTCCTGAACCTAAAATCAATGAAACACTGTCAATATTCAACTATTTTAATACACATATTCAGTTCACTGTGGAAACTGAGGTTGACGGCCGTTCATCATCGCTTGATATGACAGTTATAAAGCAAAATGATGGTGGCATCACCACCAAATAGTATAAAATGCTTTCCACTAGCACCAGGTACCTTAATTTCAGATCAAACCATCCTAAAAATAAATTGATTGATGTAACGAAGAACAGATGAAAATCTAAGATCTACATAATTCAATATACAAGATTTCATGTAATGATTGCGATACACATTAAACTAGACAAACAAAATGTGAGTTAAAAACGTATATGCAAGAGCACAATCGTAGCTGTGAAGAACCTACAGCAAACGCTCCTAAATGTGCTGTAGTAGGGCATTGTATCAATACTGACTATTCCTTTGATTTTGAAAATGCCTGTATCCTTCACAATTAAACTATCCTCAACAAGAGACTTACGCTCAAGATGCTATATATAAAACAGAATGAAAGTAATGGCAAAGAAAAAACTGATACTTAGGCATTGAGAACAATATTCAATAACATTGTGAGGTGATTTGTTATGTTGCTTGATTAATTTCTCGTCCCAGTGGCCATCTTTATCCTTCTCCTTTGCATCTTTATGTGATAGTTCTTTATTGGTTGTCTTCTTCGGCTGTTGCAATTTGATTTTTCTTAAATTTTTTAATGATCAAAAAGAAAGTTTCACGTCTTTTATTCTTCTGTTTATCATTAGTAATTTTTTGACTGAATTCCCTCATCTCAATTTTTCATTATTCAACTTACAGTCAGCATCATCCAACAAATACGATATTGAAGATACCTGTAAATATGGATTTGCATAGATGGAAATTAGAATTTTTCATGTGATGGTTTAACGCTGCTCTTGAATACTGATACCGACGTACAAAAAAGCATCACCGATATCGATACCAATAACGATACAGACAGTGAAGATCTCAAAATATGTGAAAAGCTGCGAGTCTGAACTAGAAACAGACGCTCATGATAACGTAGCTACTATCCTTATACGTATTAGTCGAAGAAATGTTCTAATGTTAGTTCTATCACATAAAGATTAACTATTCATTTTATCACGCGCCTGGAAGCAGCAACTGACAAAAACCGAATAGCTGAATAGCATTAATTCATAAAACGTAGGAATCTCTGAGCTTGAATAAATTTTTACATGAACGAACTCAGCAGGAGAATAGCATGTTTGATTTATTTATGTATCGAATTATCGGTGTGTCTGTAAATTAATATCGCTGATTCAGATATATCGGAGAACTCACGGTATCGCCTATCGGTATGGGATACATCCCTATACAGGGTGTAACGAACTATTTCGGACAACTTCTATGTCATTGAAGATACAATAAAATACTACGAGACAATTTCATGCAGAACGAAGGGAGACATCTGATTATGGAAAACAATATTTTTTGAAATTGGTGGTGCTCAAGCTACAACAAAAAGTTTCTTTCTTTCAAATAATATGCTACACACTTTCCAGAGCCATTCGATAGTTTTTTTCTTCGAATTCAACCATGTATTTGTTAATACCCTCACATGATGAGAATATTGAGAGAAATGCAACTAAAATCCATATAAATTTCATTCTCATAGCTATTTTCCAGTAGACTATGGAGACAAAATCTGCTATCTGTCAATTTGAATTATCCAATACATAAATCCTATTGTTGCAGATTTCCATGAAGTGTACTCTACATCAGTAATAACAAAAGAAAATTAGATGGATCGCGTAAAGGATGTATGTGCTACTCTAACACCAGAAAGAATAAATAATGCTATTTTTGAATCAGTTTTGGAGACATTTAAATTATGTTTAGAAAGAGATGAAAATCAGCTAGAACACTATTCATGAGGCTATTAACAAATAATTTGATGTATTTATGTAGCTCAATTGCTGGTTGAATTCAGAAAGAAATATTCTATCGGATGGGCCTGAAAAGATATAACTTTGTGTTGTAGCTTGAGAGCCACTGGTTTAGGAAAATATTCCACTCCATTATTGAGTGTCCTTCTTGATCCTGCATGAAATTGTTCAATAGTGTATTTCATTGTGGAACAGATTGTCATCTATTTTGTATTATTCGAAAAACATATTTCTGAATTTAAATACTGAACACAAATTTTATTACTGACTGCAATGCTGATTTTTCTATCTACTTTGATCCTTGACCTTCACCAAGTGCACTATAAATATCTGCTACATCCGTATCGGGCGGAATTTATTTATTCTCCATCCATTCAACTCATGAGATTATATAATGAAACTATGAATTCATTCTATTCATTTGGAATAAACAAGGATCGAGAAGGAAAGCAATAAAATTAAATTATGATCAAATTAGTACAAATAAGCTAATTATTAGTATAATGAAGAACAATTGAAGGGCTTGGTGCAAAATCCGGTCAACTCCATTTTCGTTCAATCCGTGGAAAATCAGATAACAGTCTGGAGATATTGATAGCTTGAATATTGTTCCAAAATATATCTGTTACTTCAGTATAAGTATCAAAATAGAATCTAGTCATCAAAAAAATATATTTTTTGTCAATGATTTTTAAATAGAAATATTTGAAACTCTTGGAGATAGCTGTTTTTTGCACCAAATCAGCAGAAATCAATATGATAAAGTGAACTTATACTCGGAATCTATTTATTGTGAGAGAATAACAATAACATAGGCTTATATCAACTAGAGCTAACTCCAAAGAAAATAAATACATTTCTCATACCATCCTCAATAAAGAAATAGTAGAAACAGTCATATTCTCAACAAAGGGAGTTGAAAAATAAGACTTCGTACTGAAAAACTGTGATTTCAATTTCATCTCTGTCATTGTGACTCTTACTGTCATCTTCGTGTCGTTGTTCCTTATAATTTGCTACTATTACTCAAATGTAGTACCACATATGCACTAGTGGCACATACTTCTTGCCAAAGATGTCACATCTTGCAGCCTTTTTGTTCTTATACCCAATGGGAAAGTGTTGTGGAGTTTATTCTTAGATAATGATGGAGCAGCATTGAGTTTCAGGTTTGTTTGACAAACTGACTGCCAAGATTTTAACAAACTTACAATTTTTTTGAAATTAAGGCAGTCAGTTTGTCATAATATATACAAAATTTTCCTTCTTCTTTCTAAGCAGAGTTTATGCAAAAACTTTATTTCCATAACTGGCGTTCGAAAAAACATCCCATGACAAGAAAAATAGGAATTAAATCATAACACGATATTTTCTGTCAACAGTATTGCATATAAATTGGTAGCAAGAAACGGTCATCTCCTGCAGATGACGTACTCATCACCCAAATACATGTTTAGTCAACTCCTCAACCAATTTATCGCCGTTAAGAATCGTTGGATTTGACTGTTTCTTCACCAAAAGATGCGGAATAAGCGATTCTATTATACCATACGTACAAAAACTGATTTTTGATAAAAAGTGAAGTTGACCGGTTATTGCACCAAGCCCTTCAATCATGTTCTCTTCATTGTTATCAGACTATGTTTTCGATGAACTCATTTAAAATTTAGTTTTTTATTGATTCGCATTTATAAAATTATTCAAAAAAGTCAGCCGATGAAAGATCAGGAGAGCAGATATCAGCTATTATTCTTATAAAACTCGTCACAGATAAAGAAAGCTTTCTGCCAAGTTGTTGATACAATAAAATAATATCACAGCATGTTCTTGTGCCTCATTTTTTAAAATTCACTCCCTCCAAACGTAGCAGTATACATGTGACTGAAGCTTATTTTATTGTTCTCAATTACTTTGCGGAACCTCCGATACAAGATACATTAACAATAAGATCACCAAATTCCCAGTACCTATATCAGAAATTATGTTTGAAATTCAAATTGTAGAAAAAATGCAGATACATTGATTTCAGCCAAGTACATTTATATCGATGTCATTAACAAGTAACGTTCAAAATAAGTGGCTGATACAATGGAATTATACAGGGTGTATCTATACCTATGTAACAAACTTCAATGGTATATAGCATTTGGCGTACTAATCATGAATCAAAAAGGTTTTTTTCTGGAAATTCTGCATTTTAAAAAAGGGTTTAAGTAAATGAAAGGTTTCGCGACACTGGTTTGATGGCTACTCTCAAGATAAATTACCTTAAATCCAATAAAATAGACTACGTTCATGAGCATTACATAAAGTTGTGTTTATATTTTCGGATATGATGAGAAACAGTGATACCTGAAATTCTCATTTTCTGCTAAGTAGGTACTGTTAATTTCACTAATTTTGAAAAAAATCATTTTGATTCATGATAAGTACGCCAAATACTATAAACCATTGAAGTTTGTTACATAGGTATAGATACACCTTGTATAGAAGCATATTTTTCTATCGCATTTTTAATTGAGTGTCAATTAAAAACTCAGCAAAGCCTTAATGACTGGAAAAGTTCTCCTGGCTTTTTAATATTACGTCTTCATACTTTATTATCTCATTCACACAATAAAATCATATAAAAATTTCTGCCATCAGCTCCCTAGAACTATTAATGGAGTGCTTCTTCCCAAAGTTCGATGCACTCTCTTTTTTCATTTCATTGTCTCTACTGTAGTGCTATTTTCAATTGTTTTAACTTTTGTTCAAGTAATGAGAATGCGGACCTGAGTCTAAGATCCAAATTTGAGAAATACTCAAAGAAATCACAATCAGAATGATGGATAATTTCAAAATTTGACATCTCAGGTGCTAGTTCAGTAAGTTTTGTGCCACATGTCACTCATTCAGACTGATGCTCTAGATGTACTATATCAATCAATCTGATAGGCTGATGATTTTATGTTTCTTATTCTTGAACTAATTGTAACTTTTTTGAATTAGCTAATGATGAGTCTTTGTGACTTGAAATACCCAAACTAAACTTATGTAGAAAATTTATTGGATTCCTTCGATCATCTTTGAATGCTTCACACTGTCTATATTATATTGATTCTCGTGAATTAATTGTTCATTATCAATGTTCTCAAGAGTAATTGATTGCAAACAAATTCTCCTATTTCATCAGAAAATACTCAGCTCTTCTGTCTATATCTCCTTTTTTTGCTCTAGTATATTTTCGACTCACTATAAATGTGATATTTCAGATGGTACAGTCATTCCAAGAAATACGAATATCTATTTCTTCTTCTATGGGATGCACAGAAGGGAAGATTTATACTATAATGCGGACAAGTTTGATCCTGAGAGATTTGTGACAGGAAAAATATCCAGTCATCCATACTCATTTCTTCCATTCGGTGCAGGACCAAGAATGTGTATTGGTATGTTGAATGATGTTCTGAGAGAATTATGTTATACTCACATGACTTACACATTCTAGGACATAAATATGCGATGTACCAGGGAAAGTGCGCATTATCGCGTCTCCTCATGAACTTCGAAGTTCTGCCATCTTCTACAATACGTGAAATGAGACTTTATGCTACGGTTACGATGGGTACTTCACCAGAGATAACACTCCGATTTAGGGAAAGACAATTCAAATAGCATTTAAATAGCATATTTGGTTCAAAGTGTCAGCTGACTAGTACAAAATGTAAACGACATAATAAGTATACATTAAAATTTGGATTAATTTACAGTGTCGTTATTGATTGCGGAATATTTTGTATTCGATATCACATGTTTGCATATGTACCAGAAAATTTCAGAGCAAGATCGGACACGTTCCTGAAACATTTTTATGTGCGTTTTTAGAAGTTTGAAGTCATTGATCAAATAATTGAGAAATGAATTCTCCCAGAATCAAAATCACATATCCAGGATTTCAATTCCGGCACTATTTATCACACTATGTACAATTAAGTGTCGTTCCCATCCCTTAAGATAAGCTTAAACATCAGTTCTAGTCTTGGTCTCAAAATGCTTGACTCACGGCAATACGCCGTAGCGCTTACATTGACTGTGTCAAACCGGTACTCCACTGTCATATCAATTTGAATAAAAACCGTTTGACAGTGTGGTGGTATGATTTAAATTATAATTCAATTTCTCAATGAAAATTTGTATTGAAGTCAAATAAATACAAAGTAATAATTTCTACGGAAACGTTTTGGCAAACGAATGTCGCAAATAAACTTGTCAGCGTATGGATGCGTGGTGTTATTAATTTATATGAGAATAAAAATTTGTAGTGGCTGGTCTTATGAAGAATCAGCATTGCTGATCGAACTGTATCGCAGTGAGGAAAATATATATTATTTTAAGTCGATGGACTATTAAAATGAATACTCTAGACAAAATTTCTTGATGATAATAATAATCTGTTAAGTTAGCATAAAGCTACAAATATTATGATAATGATGATATACATCCATGAAAATTGGCAAAATATCCCATTAAAAAGTAAACATCCAAGACAAATTCAACAGATAATAGTACATATCAAAGCATAACAAAAAGCACCTATTTTAGCAACATTAATTTTTGCAACGTATTCTCAAAGATCTGGATATTAGTAATATTTCTTTGATTTTTTTGTTCAAATTGTTATATAACTTAGACCCTCCTTCAAAAATATGAACATGTGTATTGGCTTTTTTATAACTATACATACAAGTTATCCTTGTTCCTAGTGTCATAACTATGAATCTCATCGTTAAAGGTTAACATTTCATACAAATACTCAGTAACCTTTCTATATACAATTTTGTAAACAAATAAACAGAAATATACTGGATAAATCTACTTATGTCTAACCAATTCAGCATGGATATCATCTCTTCAATTTTAGTTTATTTATTGCAGTTTAGTATACGTATACATCACATACATTCATTCTGTAGAAGCTGCAGCTGAGTGAATTGGGACTTGTTACATTGCAGAAGAATTGATTCACAATAAGTCAAATGTGGCAGCACTGTACTGTTATAAATATTCATTCTAGTCCAGCTAGATGGGGATTTCCCTATTCTATAGATAAAGTTCACTTTCTTGGCAACTTTATCAACTATCATTTCAATATGTTCAGTAAACTTCATCTTGACGTCAATGATCACGCCCAAGTATTTTACACTAGTCACAAAATATATTTCACATTTAGCGATTATTACTTTTTCATTCAGTTTTTCCAGTATTTAATTTCAGTCTATTTAAATTCAACCAGTTATTTACATCTTGCAGTTCCGGACTCAATGTACTCAACAATGAATTCTTGATTGTCCCCATCAAGGAATATAAATGTATCATCGGCGAAGAGATGAATTTTACACTTGTGTAACACGTCAAGAAGGTCACTCATGTGAAGAATGAACAGCAAAGGTCCTAATACACTGTCCTGCGGTACACTTTTGTTACATGATTGTTAGTCAGAGACCTTGTTACCGTATTCAGATCTTTGTATTTTATTTTCCAGATTCCAACAAAGAACGCTGCCCTCCACACTCATTCTTCTATTTTCTCCAATAATATTTTGCGGTCTATGGTTCCAAATACTTGCTGGAAATCAAGAAACACAGCACAGGTTCCTCTTTCACAATCTAGAGAGTATATCAATTTTTCTTAAAACTATCTCTTTGGCATATTCACAAGAGTGATTCTCTCTGAAAGCTTGTAGCTGTTAATTTTCTTCCAAGTTGTTAGCAAAGAAAATAATCACAGTTAACGCTGTTTCGATTGGTAGCAAAATCTTATTTGCTCCGCTGTATGGAAAATAAAGATAGATAAGGATATACCCACCGCGTGATGACAGGCCCTGTAGCTCAGGGATAGGATAGTATCTGAAATAGTGACTATGGCACAAAGAGTTGGACGCTACCTTAACAATATGAAATAAGCTGCTAATTCAAGGACTTCGCGGAAGGAAGTTTAGAGATCAATAAATCGCTGAATAACGTTTCAAATTTATTGAAATGAGATCGAATGAAAATTTGTGGAAAATTATGATATCAGATAATGAACAATTTGAAATTATGATATCAGATAATGAACAATTTAGATCAGTAATTACAAAAATTGTGATAACCAAATTTAGGTGATTGGATGAACAATAAAAAAAGAAAGCTTGCTTACGCAATATTACAACGTTGAAAAGCTGGCTGGAAAAGTACCCAAAATACAGGTTGTACAGAAACGTAGTAAACCTGATGCTAGCGGCTGGAGTCGTATTGTAATACTAACACCGGCGCGGATGCCAATTGATTGTGGTTGACGGTAAGGAAAAATTCAGGTCCCAAAATTGATCTAGGAGTCCTGTGAAATATTTCGAGCGATGAAGTCCAAATAAGGCCAGCCAGGATCTCATCAGGGCCAATGATGACTAAATCCCTGGTGTGTGTATTACAAAAAAGAGCCTGAGTCCCTGTAAGCTGAGATATAGCCAGCAATACGGTTCTACGAAGTAAAATTAAAGAATTTGAAGCAAACAGAAAACTGTTACTAATCAGCTGATGAAATAAAGTTCTTTACTATATTTTAAACAATAATTTGAATAAAATTCGCCAAAATTACGCTAAGCGCTGTTATTAGCAAAATATCAGAGAACTAGAGCCAAATAATCACACAAAGGAGATGATAAGGGGGTATGATGAAGTAATTTCAGATTGAAATGAACACTTGAAGTTCGGCGCGGTGGCCCGGTAAGCTCTGAGCTGGAAACCCTACTGGACTTGATAAATGCGAATGGCATTCAAGTCCAGCCACAACTACAATGATTAGTAATAAAACCAAGTTCCACAAGAACTAGATTTCAGCGCAGATACTCTAAATTAGCCCAGGCCTCCCACCGTGGCCACGCTTATATTCAATCACCTAAACAACACTCATCCATTCACACTCACATTTATTTAAGGAAGGGGACAGGGAATCATCACTAACACTTATATTTAATAGCCCAAATCAATATCGCGAGATTTCACGAGGTAGCAGAAATCTAAGCTCATAATTACGATTTATGGAAATGATCAGAAAAATTAGGGGTACTTAGCCCGCGTACTTAGCGCTATGCAGGGGGCCTGGGACTGCAGGCAAGCTAGTCCGGGAAAGTTGGAAAGGTTGTCAAAGCTCACAAAAGCTAGTCAAATAACAAATAAAAAACATCATAAAAGCCGAATATCTACTCAAAAAGTTGATGCTCAAAACGGGTATTTCCATCAAAATCTCGATAGGTGAATTTTGTCAGTCTCACGATACTCACTTGTTACTTTGTACAAGTAAGTGAATAACAGTCAAAAATGACTTCTGACTCTAGACACGTCCGCCTGCCATTCGATCTCGGTGTGAACAACCCCGTCCCTGGCGCTCAACGCAAGCAACTTCCGCCTGCGCAGGCGTAGTCTGTGTGGTATCTCTAACAAGTCAACGGAGCAGTCAATGTATACAAACACACAGCATCAGCATTCATAAAGCAAATTGGAGATAAGCGAAACGCTACTTCCTAACGGTGGTAAAAAAATTGGTTGCGAATTAAAACGCAACTAGCTGACTGCCACTTACTTAGTAGATTATTATCATCCACACACGACATTTATTACTGCCTTGCCTAGATTTATAGACTCGGCTACGCCCCTTCTCTAAAACTCCAGCCGCGTCAATAAATCTTCAATTTTTTCGCCTAGTTAAACGAATAATTATTCTCGAAAACTGTCATAAGAAGTAAATATTTACAATTACAATTACAACATGCGAAATGATTGTTTTGTTTACAGGGCGCGGAATACTTCGCAGCCTGGACGCAGAGTATCTCGCAGCCTGTTACAAAAATTTCGTCTTACGTCTTCTTTGTACAACCTTTCTCTCATTCCATACCTATGTCGCCATCTGTATAACAAATTTGCACTAATTTTGTGAATTAGTACTTGTAATGATACTTGATTGAAGGCGCTAATTTGGAGAACATGCGCGTCCTGTCCGCCCTCTTTCGTACCTGAGCTGTGGTGGCAGACGGATTTTGTTTTGAGCAGTCTTGTAATTTTGCTAGTTGTTCTAAGTTTTGCGGTTATTTTATTTTATTAAAATCAGTGCTATGATTTTTACATTATACTGAATCGTAAACGTCCCATAACAGAGCTCTGTCTCTAATGGTAAAGTGAGTTGTAACGGGCTAAGCCTGTTAAAATTATAACGGGCTGCCCGTTATAATAATAACGTTATTTATTGAAAGTATCGAAAAATACAAATATAAACAATAATTTAGAAACAATTCTGTTTGCAGCATGAATGGACATTAACTGTACAGCTGGAATTCCCCGTTATCACTAAACCAGAAGAGGCTGCACACACATTTTCGGTAGAAACTTCCTCTGTCGAAGATAATGGAGCAACGATAGCATTTGACGTTTCGTTGTGTGGGTTGGTCGAAAGAACCATATTTGCAACTTTCATATTGCCTGCTATAGACTCTTCTATATATCCTTCTGCCACTTTTAATGATTTCCAACCACCAATTTGTTTCACTGGTAGAATATTTCCTGAAGACTCTGCAACCATGCTAGCACCACTTCGTCTAAGACAATGGCCTGTGTACTTTTCAGGGTGATCTAAACCAAGGAATTCTGCTACATTTCTCGGTACACCTCCAATAGTATGCATACCAGCCGGCTGCGCAACATATTTTCCTTGTTTGTACCCCAGAAAAAAGCGTCTAGTTCCAACATTACGCGGACGTAGTTTAGCATACTCTTGGTAAATATCATAAGGCTTTAATAATTCACTTGCATCCGGAATAATGAATGACCTGGAAGTATATGTCTTGATATCTCGCAACTTCACTAGCACATACTTCTCATGGTCCTCGATATCATCTACTGTTAGTTTAAGTAATTCATCTCGGCGACAAGCACCATATAGTCCAAAGATAAGCACAACTTTACATAGTAAGAAATCATCCGAAGCTTCCAAAATAAATCTGCGACAATCCGCAACACACAAAACCTTAGATTTCTTCGGCATAAAATAAATATTTTGTTTCTTCAAAAATAGAATGATCTTGCTAAATCTACAGAATCAATTTGATTACTACATAACTCATAAAGAAATTACCTCAACAAACCTAGATATATCAACGTCGCCATGACCAATCAAGGCTTTCTTCAACATCGAAACTTTAGTCCATAAACTTGTCGGTTTGTATTTCTTTGATAATTTAGATACGTATGCCAACACAATAGTTTCGTTTAGGACCATATTATTTTTCCTTTTCCACTCATTAGAATCTTCTAGTTCTTTATCATATCGGTTGCGTGACTTTTCTGGTATTAATTTTCCATTAGCTTCTTCAGCTTCTTGCAGAATTTCGTCAGGAAGGTTGAGCGCGTTGAAACTATCCATAACTGACAGCTCAAAATAATATTCCATTTTGTTTTATACAACATTTGTCACAGTAACATTTGCTTTATGTTTCAAAGACTATTACGATCAAATAATTTAATATATTTTACTGTACGTTTCAATAATTTATTTTTGATATATCTACGATTCAGTATAATGTAAAACATTGTACAATGCTCAACCGTAACCCGAACTTTACGTGCTCGCACGGATAACAAGCTCGTTTCGCTCGCTCGTTATCTACCGTGCACGCCCGTAAAGTTCTAAGTAACAGTCTTGCAATGTAAATTACTATGTAAGTATTTTGTTTATTATTTGTTCATGTTATTCCAAATTTAGTATAATTCTTGCTAGCGATTTCGTTTGAAGGCGGCCCGCGTGGTTAACCTTCTAATTTCCAAATCTATCTCTTCCACCCTCAATTCTTTGTTAGTTTTTTGTGCTTAGAACCTTTCTACAACCTTGAAACTCTCATACTAATTCAACATTTTTGTTCTGAATTCAAATTTTTTCACTACCAAACGCGATCATGCAGATATCGATTCGGTGATACGCGATTTTTTTTTATATGTATACATTCGAGGTGAAAAACCTACGAGATTTGTGGCTATCCCCGTTCTCCCTTTATCTTTCCTCATCTTAGTATGTTTGATGTATAAATGATTAGTGAAAGTGGTTGATAACACATAATTTAACTATATTTTGGATCCAACGCGTTGTGGATTTGTCATTCAACTGCTCCTAGTTTCGTATCTTACGTTGTTTGTGTAGTTCCTGGTTTCCAAAGCCTAAAATATTTTGTTGTGAGCTTTAGTTTCCGTTTTTAAGCTGGAAAATCCTACGAGTTTGTGAAGATTGATCCAATTTTTCAGTAACGAACCACGTTCGTAAATTTATCGACTCGTCGCTAATAATCCCTCTTCTTGTCTTGTTTGATATTGTATTTTCTTTGTTTCTCTTCTCTTTAATGCTAAGCATAGTTTTTCTCTTCACTTTGTAAATTTCACCCTAACACCTTCAAGGACCGTTGGGTATTTATCAAAGCCCTATAAGACACAAGATCAATTTTACTCAATTCAGGGAACGTTCTTGTCTGACGTTGTTTTTGTGGCTACCAATTCGTCATCTATCTTCTCTGCCGATACTAGTCTTGAGTCCCGCCTGAAGAGGATATTCAGCTAGTCTTTGTAACGTAATTTTGAACGTCTGTGACGTGCTCTCTAGTTCCTTTTAGGCTGTTGCAGTGAGAATTTTTTGTATTATAGCTTTAACCATTTTCGTAGATTATCAAATTTTTTTGAATATAGTTTTTGGAATTATTTGCTTCAAATTACCAATTATTTAGTTTATAATTGATCCGACGTCTATGCTTTATTTTTTTTTGCTGTCGCTATTGTCTCCCAGAATAGTACCTTTTTCTCCTTTGATCATTTCCTGGGACTGGCGCCCATTACCTATTTTTCAGGTAATATATTTCTGGTGTCCTTATTAAAAGCAATCCTGTCTTCACTTTCAAGGTAGGATATTCCAATACTCAAATTTAGTGTCAATCAGAAGTACATTAAGTTTTTGCTACTAAATAGTGAAGAAACATTGCCTTTTTAATTTCCTACTGCCACTTAGGGACTAGGATAAGGTACAAGCCAGGATGCGAGATATTTAGATAAACTTCGTTGGTATAACAGCAACATTGAAAGTGACATTGAGTGATTCAAAATGTCAAGATTTTCTTTTTAATAATTCAAAGACATGGTTTTCGATAAAACATTGTTTGATACAGAACTGCAAAATTCTCTAGCATTCTCGAATGATTTTTTCCGTTCGCTACGCTCACAGAAAATTTTCTTTTCTTGAATACAAAAGTGACATTTCGCAATCTAGAATCAAAAATAACTATTCCATTTAAATGAAGTCTTCAAAAATTCTGCTGTTTCTATTGTTTTCAGACTGTTAGTTTCATTTGAAGGTTTCTTAACCTTGGGCTCTCTTGTCCCTATCTCAGCGCTTCCTTCAGTGAGAAAGCTTGCTACCGCTCTAGCTCACTGCGGCAATTATTACTTTTCGGCCTTCAAAATATGCTTTGGCCTGACGCAGTATTTTGAAGGCTGGTTTTCATCATAGTCCACTGCTGCTCGAGCTAATGGATTATAATGCTGTTCCATCAGTCAGAAAAGCTTTACCGCATCGTTGCGTATAAAGTATTCCACTGTCTCTATTTTGAAGTCTTTGTGGATGATCTCATTCCTGACGTAGCGTTATGTGTCCACTATGCAACGTAGGACTCTATTTTGCAGCGTTTACAGTTTCTTCTTCTGCTTGGTAGTTGCACCGTTCCAAGCAGCGGAAGCATATAGCATCTGTGAACGTATGATTGATTTATACAGTCGCAGTTTATTATTGAGGGTCAGGAAGCTCTTCCTACCCAACAGCGATATTAGCTTGATGAACGAGCCTCGTGCTTTATTCACTGCATTTTTTATTTGATGATGGCGACTCATCCATTTGTTGATGCATATTCCAAGGTACACTGTCTTGTCCCTCCAAGGGATAGGACTCCCAAACATGCGTATCTCGCCATAGGGAGCGAGTCTACGGTAAGAAATAAGAATTGCTGTATTTTTATCTGTATTGATAGCAATCTCCATTTTCGCACCAGTTTATCTACCGCAACTTGTAGATTCGACGTGATGAGTTTCAGACTAGGACTGCTATGCATAATCGCCGTGTCATCAGCATATTGTGCAATTTTAGTCGTGCCCGCTGGTCTAGGCATATCGCTCACATAGATGTTAAATAGCAGTGGCGGAAGCAAAGAGCCTTGAGCCACACCTGCTACTATTTGTTTTTTGGTTGGAAGTGCACTTTGGAATCTGACTCTGAAGGTTCTATTCCAAAGATATGACTGGATGGTCTTAACTGGGTATAGTGGGTAACCATAGTACAGTAGTTTGATGAGTAGGCCTTGTCAAACGCTTTAGCAGCATCTAGAAACACTGCTCCTGTTGCTTTGCCGTAACTGAATCCAATTGTGACGTGATCCACAACTCTACCTAGCAGATTGGTCGTGGAGTGATTATTTGTGAACTCAAACTGCTCATTGGGAATGACGTTCAGCTCTTTGATAGTTTTCAGGGTGTTCCAGACTCTTCCCTGGTTTGGGAATTGCCACTACGATGGCTTCCTTCCACACGTCAGGGAAGTGGTTGAGTCTTAGAATTCCATTGATGATATTTGTGAGCGCGACCACAGCTCTTGTTGGGAGCGCTTTTAGTGCACCGGCCAATATATCGTCCGGCCCTGGAGCTCTTCTAGCTTTGAGCGTAGTCAGGATATCACCAACTTCCTGTGGAGCTGTGAAGTCAACGTGTAATGTATTCACCTGACTTGTTTCAGCTTTGACTCACCGATGAGTTAGTCTGATGAACTCAAAATCTGCGTGCTTGTAGTTTGGGAAGTATTGAGTCTCTAGGCTGTTGGCGATAGCTTCTGATTTCTCAGGAGCTGAGTAAGCTTTGCCATTTGGGCCGTGTATCTCCCTGACCGGAGCTCTCTTGCTCCATAGGCTCTTACTAATGCGCCAATAACGGGTATGGTCGTCATTGGCAGCCTCTATGGATATTCTCCATTGCTCATTTTTGTGCTCTTTGATTGCATCACGTATCTGTGTACTAGGACGGCTGTACGTGCGTTTGTCATCTGGATCACAAGAGTGCTGCCAAGTCTGCTTGGCTTATCTCCTCAATCTGATAAGCGGCACAATGTGAGCTGACAGCGCAGGACATTTGTACTTCTTTTTGGAGACGTGGAAAGCTTTTTTGATGGCATCCTGAATTTTGCTTGTAAGCTACTGAGTAGCCTGATCTATATCAGCTGTGTTAGAAATCACATTGATGAGGCTAAAGTCAACATCCAGTATTTTCTAAACTGTTGCCAATCCGTGTGTCGTTTTGAGCTGTGTACAACCTCAGTGACCTCAGTTGCCACGTCAATAATAATAGGATTATGACAGGAGGACATTTCACTTACCGTGTCAATCCTGATATGAGTCTGGACGTCTTTCAACACCGCAATATCTAGGATATCTGTCGTGTGCCCTGCGATACCACTGAAGTAAGTCGGTTCGTCCGGGGCGATTACTTGCATCTGGTCGCTTGCTGCAAACTTGTACAGGCTGTTGCCTCGCAGATTTTGGATTCTGCAGTCCCATGCAGGATTCTTGGCAATAAAATCTCCTGCCAGTATCACAGGGTGATTATCTTGGTCGAGGATACTTCTAAGATCAGAATGAAGCAGTTATTTGTAAGGCTGACTGTATACAGCTATCAGGCGAATAAGGCGACCTGTAGACCTATCTGGCATGCTTCCAGAAACAGGTGTGCCTAGCAGGACGTGATCTAGTGCACGCTTGACTAGTTCTGACATTGCTGGTTAGCATTGTCTCGCTTGTCAACGCTACGTCCACTCGATAGCGAAATAGGAACTCCTCGAGTTCCTCGATTCTGTTTGACAAGGAATCAGCGTTCTAGGCAACGATTTGAATGCTTTTTGCAGCGCTTGCCTTCTTTATTGTAATAATTTAACTGAGCTGAGATAGTTGGCAAATTTTGTAGAGCTATCTTTAATAAGTTCATATTAGCGTTTGACTCTGTTGAGCTATCTATAGCTGTCAGCAGAGTCTGACAGATGGATTGAATGTCAATTTTACTGATCAGCTTGAGCAGAATGTTAGTAGTCAGGTTAGCTGACTTGTCAGCTTTGTCTTTCCCATGGACTAGCGGCTTTTTACTTTTCTTTTTGATAGCGGTAGCACGTTTAACCGTTTTTGGTTTGACGATAACCTTGGTAGTGCAGCTTTGTGTCTGTGAGTGCAGTTTAGCAGTTTTGTCCACAAAGATTGGTGGAGCAAGTGCTGGTTGAGCAGCTTTTGTTATAGTGCCGGTAGTCCTGCTAGGTTTTGACGCTGTTGTTTAGGCGAAAGTTCGCTAATCTCTTTTGTGAGATTCAATTATTCTTGGAGTTTTAGCTTTCTCCGCAGCTGACTGAAAGAAAGCACAGCCTTTATAGTTGGCAGTATGCTCTTCTTTGCAGTTTTATATTTGGCCTTGTGCGACTTCTTGTTTTTGTTCTCACATGCGTGAGTAGAATGATTTTTGCCGCAACGAACGCAACGCCAAGCCAAACTGCAACCGGCAGATGAGTTACCGAATGCTTGGCAGCGGTGACATTGACTTGGGGTCTTGTTACGTTTCTTGCCTTCTACTTTGACAGAGATATGGAGCAAGTGATGTAGCTTATAGATCTTACGTACGTCATCGTTGCTTTCAAGATATACGACCACAAGATTCTGGAATTTGCCAAAACGATACGCTTCTATAACTAGTATATTCTGCGCTCTGAGTGCCTTGACAATATCGTCGCTCTCAACTTGAAGCGGCCGACCGCGGATTACCACTTGCAGTGAAATCTCGTTCTTTAAGCGATGAATGTAGTATTCTACATTTGTAGAACGGAGCTGCGTCTGCAGCTTCTTATAGTCTTCTATAGATTCAGGCTGCAGTTTAATCGCGTCGTCAGTAGTGCGTGACGACTTTATTTCAATCTGCGCGTTTATTGAAAAAAAAAATACAAGGAAGTGTTATAAAAAGCACTTTCATAAAGAAAAAACTAATGGCCAACAGAAGATCTGTCAGAAGTTGATTCACAGAATCATCCTTTTCTAGCTCAATTCAAAAATTCATGAAAAATAACGAATTTCAAATTTTTAGTAGTCTGGTGAACGTAAAATGTTTCTCAGTCATTCTCAATTTTTAATTCCAAGATATTCGATAGGATAGCTTTTTTGTCATCGGAGCCTAAACTATGAGGTATTCTTATTTTCAACATAGAATCTGATTATGTTATAAAGAAAGAAGGGTTCTATTTAAAAAAATAAACTTTTGTGATATTTGTCAACTGTAGCTTTGGCGTAGCGTACCTGACACGTTTCAATGGATAACCAAATGACTATTTACCGTATTATAGCTCCAAGCTTCCATATTATGAGAGCTCGAATTCGTTTCTAAGTTACAGCGTTTTGAAGTTGTACCGGATTTTAGACAAATAAGAATTGGATGACACCGAATTAGATTGATCATATATTTATATACATTGATATATTCATATATGAAACGCATAATTCATTCATATTTTGAACTATTATATAAATGAACATAATCTTCTTGTTACATCATTGTTGCTAGATATATCATCAGTGTCTTTTTGCTAATTTTTGTTCTAATTTTTTCTTTTCTAACAATTTTTGTGCAATATGAATTGTTCCCTTGATGTACAATTTGTCTGCTTTTAGATAAGCATTGTATTCTTGCTCCTTAGCGCTTTTCGAATGAGGTTTCAAGAGATGTCTTTCTTGAAGAGTTTGTTTGCTGAAATCATCTTCTACAAACACTTCAGTGCCTTCAAGATAATGAATGTTTGAATGAATCTCCCATTTAAGTTCCTCTTAGACAAGCTCAATAAAAATCGATACAAATATTGTGATATCTTTCTTCATCATTGAAATTTATTTCTCTAACTAATTCTATACACTGCTTAACATACTTTCCACTCGAATGTTCTCTCTGATTATGTTTATAATTACTTATTATAGGCTTCCATCATTTTTCTCTCCAACTCCAATAGATGATAAATCTGTTTCTAATCTTTTTATTTCAAAATTTTATTTCTAAATCATTTTCTTTCATTTTGTTTTCAAGCTATTTATTTCACCTGAATTTTATTTGCTGGTATAAACGCATATTTTGATATCCATTCTTTTCGTTATCGATGTTTCTAATTTGGTTTTGAATGGGCAAAAGTAATAGCGATATTTTGTCCACAGCCGCCATTTTCCTTTTTTCTGTTAATAAGAATACAATGTTAACTTTTTTGTAGTCTCCACAGTTGAGAATAGTAGTAGCCAATCCTATTAAACATGCTTGAATTCATTCATGGACTGAAACTTAAATAAGACTGCGCTAATACTGAACCTACACATCGTAATTAATATTTTTGCTGCATCATGTTTATATTTTGCACTAGCTGGGGCTCTGTTGAACACAGGATACTCCTTTTGATACTCAGTTTCACACAAAATATAAGCTCAAATGTACATTTTCACTTAAATATTACGATCTGCCTGACGTTGATTCACAGAATCGCTCTTTTTCAGTTAAATTCAAAAATTCATGAAAAATGACGAATTTCAAACTTTCAGTAGTCTGGCAAACATTAAGGCTGGTACCACGAGCTCTGTTTTTGGCGCTACTAAGAGCGTTGTGCCAAAATGTGTTTTAATGCAATTAAAATTTTCTCAAATACTTTAGAAAAGAGTCTTCAAATACAAATCACAGAAAACTCATATGTCCACAAAATTTATTTGAATATTTTCCATCCAAATAGCTTAAAATATTTATATTGCTATAAACTCTTCTTAAAATAATACTGCTAGTATAGCCAAAAACAGAGCTTGTGGTACCAGCCAAAATGTTTTTTACATGTTTTCCAGCAATTCTCAATTTATAATTTCAAAATGTTCGAGAGGGAAGCTTTTCTGTCATGGGAACCTAAACTATGAGGTATCCTTATTTTCAGCAAAAAATTTGATTGTTATAAAAAAATCTGACGTGGACATCAGGTGACTTACTTGTACATCTTTGGATATATATAATCAAACAGAGAATCTCATCATTCCACGGCTAATTGTTTTTGATTTATCAACAAAATTTTAAAAATTTGTCAAGTAAAATGCGCTTTTAGTCTAGTCGGTTGCTATGGAAACAGTAGGTCATCATTCTCATGCTACAACATTTCTGAATACTGATTTCCAAGATTCCACGGCTCACAGTTCTGAATCTATACGCAAAATCGAAAAATCAATTCCAACAGAAGTGCACTTCCAGCTATTATTGTTGTTATGAAAATAGTAGGCAATCATTCAGATGCTACAGCAGACTGGAATATTAAATTCCAATATTCTACAGAGGATCGTTCTGAATTTATGACAAAAATTCCAAGAGATTGTCAAGTATAATGCACTGCCGGCTCAGTCGATCTCAATGAAAATAGGATATGACCATCGAGACAGTTCTATTATCTTGAATACTGTATCCTAATATTCTGCGTTCCATCGTTTTGGATTTATGCGGAAAATTGAAGAAATGTTTTCAGTAAACTGCACTTCTCTTTCAGCCGATCGCAGTCATAATGCAAGATGTACAACTGGATGTTACAGAAGTGCTTAATACAAAGTTTCAATATTCTACGACCGATTGTTTGGAATTTATGAAGAAAATTCGAAAAGTCTGTCATATAGAGTGCACTTCCGGCTGAGCCGATTGGTACGAAAATAGGTGATGAACATTTGGAAGCTACAGCAATTTCAAATGCTGAGTTTCAACATCCTACGGTTGATCATCCTGGATTTATCAGAAAAATTCCAAAAAAGTTTCAAGCAAAGTGCACTTCCGGTACAGACGATTGGAACCATAATGCGAGGTGCACAACTAGACCCTATACACTATACCCTTGAATACAAAATTTCAACATTATACGTTCCACCAGTTTTGAGATTTGCGAGTTACGTACGCACGAACGCACGCATGAACGCACAAACATGCGCACCGACATCAAGCCAAAAATAGTCAAAATGGATTCTGGAATACTTAAATGGTTATTCTCATCAAAATCTTCATAGGTGAATCTTGTCGGTTTCACGATACTTTCCTATACTTAGTACAAGCATGTAAAAAGAAGGTTTCTATTTAGAAAAATAGATTCTTGTGATGTTTTTCAACTGTAGCTTTGGCGTAGTGTAACTGACACGTCTCAATGGATAATCGAATGACTATTCATCATATCATAGCTCCAAGCTTTCATATTACGACAGCTCGAATTCGTTCCTGAGTTACAGCGTTTTGAAGTTGTACCGGATTTTAGACAAAAGAATTGAATGACGCCGAATTTAATTGATAATATATTCATATACATTAATATATTCATATATGAAACGCATAATTCATTCATATTTCATAGATAAACATAACTACGTGTCTACAAGTTTCACAGTCATATCAAAAATTATTAAATTATGAAGTTGTAACCATAAATAACTATTCGCTTTCCATAATTCTCCTGGCTCACAATATAGATATGGAGAGTTGCAATAAATGATACATATAAATAAAGGCGGTAGAATTTTTTTATGAAGTACAATTTTAGATTTTGACACGTTTGATATGTTGTATCAAGTATTATTTCTGTTTTTCCTGCATCATAGTTCTGGGCAAAATGGTAAATAACACTTCTTATGAGTTTTTGATGGTAGTAGTTTCTATCCAACAGGAAATCATGGAGTAAACAACACTTTCCAAAAATTTCCATAATTGTTTAATATTAGAAAGTTATCTACATTTACCTAGTTATTCTCCCTTATCGATATCTTGCAAAAGCCACTGTGAGAAAAGAGCCCTGAGATTTAGAGTCCAATCCATGAAGACATCGATTGAATTCTGAAGAAAAAAATATCAAAAATTAATATTGTGTTTTCAAGTAATCTGCTATCAATGAGTTCGAAGAAATTATCAGTTTCTTAAAAAATTTTCGTTGTAAAAATATATTCAAGCTCCGTTTTGCTAGCAGTTATGATACAAATAATACGGAAATTAATACTTTTTTTACGATGGATGTCTGATGAAAAATGATAAAGAAAAGAGCGTATCAATCAAAAGACTGTAAATAAGAAACTCAAATATATGAAATACGGAAAGCATTATGTCATCACCAGAAGAATTGGCCAGAAAATCTATATGAAACAATGGGAATGTTGATTTGGAAATATAGAATTCCTAATGAGAATATAAATTTAACTTGAAATAAATATTGTTAGGTGTCCTTTTTTGATAGATATGAGTAGTCGAATTTGAATTCTCTTTATCAGTTGGTGAAAAAATAATCTAGTTGATCAATATGTGATTGCATGTATAACCCATTCGGCTCTACTCTGATATAAACGATTCTAAACCAAGAGAATATTTTGCTATTATAATCTAAGATAGGTGCAAAAAGATTCCAAGTCAACTATGTTTCATAGGTGGTGAGAAAAAATTATGTCAAATATTTCCATCTATTAGTGGACTCCACAATAGTATATTGTACAACAAGTATAGAAAATTATCTATTTCACACGAGGTGTGTAATTTTCAGCACGAGACGGAGTCGAGTGCTGGAATCACACAAGTGTGAAATAGGTGATTCTATGCGTGTTGTACACTATACTTTTTCTACGATCATAGTATTTAATGAAATATGTAGGTAAATCATTAGTATAACTGAGATTTCAAATCTATTTTCACAAATGTAAAATAACTTAGGCATTTTAATTGTTTGCTCTACTTATTCATTGAGATATTTACTTTAGTTAAGATTTAGAGCATTATTGAGATATATTCTATCAGTTGATTGACATTTCATTGTTGTGTAATCTTATTGTTGCGAACTACGGAAAGATTGTATCTGATTGGCCTACTCTTGCAAGGTTCTGATTGGCTTATGAAGTAGAGTATTATGTGATCTCGGGTAACGTGTTTTCTAAATTTTTGTCACTAACCATTTTTCAACTGCAGTAATGATGATTGTGGATATCTAATTTTGGTTATGATACAATAATTACATACATAATTCCTCGATTTTGAGCGCATTTGATGAACGTGTATTGTCTGCTTCAATTTGACAGTTGTGATTCGCAGTGTTGCCAACCTTCGGAATGTACATTACAAGAATAAGTAAATAATTCCAAAGGAACTTAGTGCAATTTTGTTACTTGAATGTGGCTTATAAAAGAGCAAACAGAGATTCATATCAAATCCGGGATATTTATCAATAAACTTGCTGAATATATCACCTAAAGAATATTCGAAATGGAGTATTGATATATAAGTTGGTCAAACTGGTGTGAGAAATCATTTCTCACGACTTTTCCCACAGTTGTGTGGAATTGTTATTTTTCTAGTTGTATTTTGTATGAGAAATATGTTGTTTTCTATAGTGATCGTAGAAAAACATTATTTCAGTAAGTTAGCAACAATGTTTTGTGGACACTAATTCCAGTTGGAGGAACCTAATGAAATTTATTACTCGAAAAATTGAATGTACACTGTGCAGCGAAAACAGCTCCTATCAATAGAGATCTCATTTGCAGTATGAATGAATAGCTTTTATTCAATAGGCTAGCCGGCTGCTTCTTTCAAGATTCCCACAGGTGGATAATGTGCTGAGCTGTTTCTTTCGAATCGAAAGATGGTGGAGGTGAGGATTGACAATCGAGAAGCTGAAAGCTTGGAATATTATTTTTCTTAGATAGCAGAAATGGCTGCTACTCAGGTACTTTGAATTAAAAGTCAATCAGCAATTCAGTAGTTTTTCGCTCATTCACATGAATTGAGTTTAATAAAATGAGTGTATTGGACATTTTACCGCAACTTGGAGAAAAAATGGATGAACGGTTAATGTTTCCAAAGATGCTGTGCAGGTGTATGTATCTAAGGAGAAGGATCATCTTCCAGTGCTCTCTGTTTTCAGAATCAGAAAAGCTCTCAAGGCAGATGCTTCGCCATGAAAAAAAGTATAGAAAACCGTCTTAAGACAAAAGTTCGAACTGTTCTCTTGTTGACTTAAATATGTAGAAAGTGGATTAGGGTACAAAAAAATTGAATAAGAAAATATCACTGTAGTTTCATATCTATCATATCTGGAATAAAGATAGGTTGGAGACTGTTGCGCTCAAGTTGATAAATTCTATGATTTGGTATCTTAGAGACAAGTATTACTATTCTCTAACTCATTGTAATGTCTCAGGACATTCACATAATTGTAGCAAAAATATAAGATCTATTCCAATGAATTTACAATTCATTCACAAGAATTATCAAAAAAGAATATGAACTCATAGTATTTTACAGCTCCATGGCTTTAAAGGGAAACTATGGGATTGTCCCATGAGGATAGTGATAGAAATTCTCAAGAATAATTTATGTGAAAATCTTCATCATTCTATTCAACTGAAATTAACAATTTTCTTTAGTTTCAGGGTCGCAATTGAGTTTCAGTGTTTCAAAAAGTATTTCCGATAACATATTTCTATGTTACTATAGCGGGTATGTTTATAATTACTGTTTTCATAATGGAAATTATATGATTATTCCTGGCACTATTATCGATAGAGGTGTTTCCTTGTGAAAGCAAGCTCCACCGTATCTTCACATGATACTAACTCATCCCATTAACCAAGTCGCAATCCTTTGCGGCTGGCGCATTGGTCTCCTGGATGGAAGAAGTTAAACAAGGGATCTCCTGAAAACAAAGAATCATTATCAATCAGGATTATTCAAATAGGAACTTCTCACAATAGATATTTAAGGACTCTTCTTGTGCCGTGCTTAAGACAACTCTGATCTTTTGTTGATATATTATATATCTATAGCCACGTAAATATGTCACATTTATAGTATTCGAATGAGACGTAAAAGAGCTTCCGCGACTTCAAATAATAAGAGTATATCATACAGATGCTTTTCCTTTAAGAGTTATTAGAACTTTGATTCATATTTAAAAAATCTAGATTACTCTCACCGAGTCATCATATAATCTATAAGCCGCAAGTGTGAGATCTTCTTCATATCGAAGCTGCACTACGCTAGGATTCCAAGAAATATTGATATTCGAGAAGCTTGATTTTGAATTTTTGGCCATAAGTCGATAAAAATTCTAATTTTTGTTGGAAAATTTGATCTTTGGCTTTAAAGTGGATCTTGATTGGATATTATATGATCTATTATTCTACTGGAAATCGTTTTGTATAGAATACTCTGTAGTTAGAAGTAGCGAAGTAGGAAGCAGTCATTCTGTTCTAAATTCTTGATTTGCTGCCAAGGCATCCGACCAAACTATGCAAATTGAGTGAAACACAAATGAGCGTCTTGCTCCGCAAAATATACCTACTGTTATTCCTCCAAATGTTATCGAATTAGAATTCCTGTCAAAACAGGAGGTTCATTGTTAATTTCTTGTAACAATTTCACCAAACCTGCTTCATTCGGTCAGATGGTGCCATTCAATCATCTCTCCTTTGAAAAAATTGAATACAATTTTTGTGAAGTGATGGTATAATTGAGAGTCGAAAAATCAAGTGCAGAATATTTGCTACAACAGGATATAAAAGCATCCGTTCATCTATATATTTTTTGTTATATTAATTCAGGTCAGAATTTATTCAACTGTTTATCATCTTCTAATGTCCAATCAAAATTGGTTTGATTCTAGTCCAGCTTTCAAGAATCAAATCTTTCTCAAATTAGAGGATGGCTTAGAATTGAAGAAGCAAAAGAATTTTGATGTAACAAAGCAGACAGTCTTCCATTACCACGGTTGGGGGGAAGATGGTACAGATGGCAGTTCCGCAGCTCTTGCGAAGGGTATGTTATTCATTATAATTCATGGAAAATATATTCCATGGAGTGCTATTTAAATCTTGAATTATTCGGTCAAGAAAAATAAGGAACAAGAAATAGTTATTTATGTATCTAGTTTATGTATCTAGTAGAAATTGAATGTTTTTCGTCGAGGCGGAAGCCAAGAAAAAATTATTTGAAAGCTCCAGAGAAATTTCGTGCTCGAGTTGCAAACAACATTTTCTCTACAGACGGCAAAAATTATAGAAATATACTAAAATCATATTAAAATACACCAATTTTTTTGACGAGTTTCTAAGGAATTCTTTTCTATTTTCGGGAAGGCAATCTAACAAGTTGTCTCCTCTACATTTTGTTAGCATGTTTATTATTTGTTGATGTTGATGCGTTGGCTACGACATTTAGGTAGGTTTTGTTACTATATCTATTTTCTGAAGCCATTCGCACACTCTTAGTTTCTACTTCCTGGATGTCCCCATCTTCTTAATCATTTTTTATGTTGTATGTATGAAGTGTTAGCGGTGCGGAATTGGATAATCTTCCTCTTACATCATTGTTGCTAAATATATCATCAGTGTCCTTTTGCTCATTTGTTTCTAATCCATTCTTTTCAATCAATTCTTGTGCATTATAAATTTCCGCCCTAATGTTCAATTTGTTCTTCTTCAGATAAGCTTTGTATCCTTGCTTCTTGGAGCTTTTCGAATGAGGTTTCAAAATATGTCTTTCCTGAAGATCTTGTTTGCTGAAATGATCTTTTACAAACATTCCAGTTCTTTCAAGATAACGAATGTCTGAATCAATCTCCCATTCAAGTTTTTCTTAGACGAGCTCAATGGAAATCGATATAATTTTTGTGCTATCTCTCTTAATCATTATAATTTATTCTTCTAACTACTTCTATGCACTGGTTGACATACTTTCCACTTAAATGTTCTTTCTGGTTATGCTTATGATAACTTATTCTAGGTTTTCATTATTTTTTTGCTAAACTTCAAAGGATAATAAGACTTTTTCTAATTTTTTCATTTCAAAATTTAATTTCCTCATCTTTTTCTTTCATTTTCTTTCCAATCTATTTATTTCACCTGAGTTTTGTATGCTGGTTTTGGCAGTTTCTAAAGCCATAATTTGATATTCTTGAACTGGTTTTGTATGGAAGAATAATAGCCATATTTTGTCCACAGTTGCCATTTTCCTTTTTTCTGTTAATGAGATTACAAAGTCAACTTTTGTATTCTCTACAGTTGAGAATAGTGATAGCAAATTCTATTAAACACGTTTGAATCTATTCATGGAGTAGAACTTTAAGGAGACAGCGTTAATACTGAACTTATTCATCGTAATTAATACTTTTTGTTTGCATCATGTTTATATTTTGCACTAGCCGGGCTTCTATTGGAAGCTAGAACCCAGAATACTCCTTCTAATACTCACTTTCACACAAAATATGATCAAAAATGTTTTTTTTTTTTCACTTGAATAATACGACAGTTGAATTTTGTTTTGTCTTTAGTTTGACTAACAACTACCAACCTTTCTAACTTGTTACTTTGCTCGATAGATAATCATTTTATTGATCCATTTCCAATTTGTACTTGAGAGTCTCACTAAATCAATAGTACTTCGGAAAGAACGTTCAATTTTGAGTTTTCCTTATTATTTGAAGCAGAAAATTCTAAAATTGACCGTTCTGCTGTTTGTCAGAGTATATCTCTCGATTTGATTGTTGTAAGACTTTGTAGGACAAATTTTATCATCAGTTAGAATGACAAATGACTAGGGCAGTTCAATATCTGTAACTACTTTTCAAAAATTTTTCTTCAGGTTGAATTTGGAGCAGAATTAAGTTGCACTAATGAGTGGGTAGATGAGCTAAGTTGAGCCGAAATAAATAGTCTATACCAAGTTTCAAAGAACGACTAAATACTGGTACGAATTCCACCACAACCAATTCTAGTAATTGGCTTCTGCTGAGTTGGGAACTAGGGATGATTTCTTAGCCCAGTACATCAACTGACTGTATCGGCTGCAAGTTTGACTTTGTTTAGCTAGAAGGGGCCCTTTAATAGTGCTGGATTGAACAAGCTTCGCCAAGATGCTTGAGCCAGTTTTAGCTTTGGTCCAGCGCAAAAACTAGTCACAGCATCCGGAGCAATTAAAAGTGTATTACAGCAGCCGAAATGATCAAAAGTGTACTGGGCTCATTCATAGAATTTGAATGAATATGAAAAAGTTATAACCAAATTTGAAAAAGTTTACACTCCCAAATGATTTATTACAAAAAATAATATATCATCAAGCTAGCAGTAGAAGAAAAACAGCATATGCACTAGAGAGGAATGAAATAAGCGGGAAATAATAAAGATAAACATAAAGTAGCCGCACGGAGACGAAAAAATTTATATCTCGAAGCTTATCGCGTAGCACTTTTCGGAGTAGTTTCACAATAAATTTCAATAACAGTAGTAAACAAAACATTTGTTATGAAATCGTAGGTGGGTGAAAAAAATTGAATGCTCAAACTAGCGAATAATTACTACACCACTTTAATAAAGACACAGGGCCGGTATTCTGGTCTTTGGTTCATCTTAAGCTAAGCTTAATTACCTTAGTAACAATTGCTTCAGCAAACATTACTATGGAAGTTAGGCTACGCTCAAGGTAAACCATGGACTGAAATACTGGACCCTAGGGCCAGTATTTCAGTCCTTGGTTCATCTTGAGGGAAGCTTAATTATCTTAGTAACAATTGCTCAAACAATTACTACTATGGAAACTAAACTACGATTGAGGTGAACCAAGGAATACGTGAATACAGTATACTCTACGAAGCTCAACAGAGGGACACTCTTAACTTAAATTCAATCTAGCATCAACATAAACTCTAGCTGGAGAGTAAGGTGAATGAAAAGAGCTAGATGATGGTGATAAAATGATTCAGGTAACAAAACTGCAACGTAGTGTGATTTGAAAATTCAATAAACTTTGAAAAATGACTATCTGAATTAAGCAGAATAATAAGTCAACCTTAAAAAAATAGCAAAATTAGCTTGAAGTGCAGAATTCAGTTAGGCCTTGAGAGATTCAGTTCACTCTCAATTGGTCATTTATTTGAACATGAATCAGAACATTTCGAGAGATCTTCTGCTCTCATCATCAGCTAAAATCCATACATAAAACTTTTTACAATATAGTTGTTTATTAACGCTAATTTTGTGAGAAAACTTTCATGCTACGCGGTGGATTATGAGAAACAAAAAATAGAGCTTGACCAGCTGGAACATAGAATACGTGTACCGTCATTTGGATTACATTCGCTCTTTTATTAAACAACATGGAGATAGGATTTGTTACGTGTCTATTTGTTCGTATCTTTTTTTTTGGTTGATATTCTTCCTCTTGATCTAGTTGTACCTATAATGAGTCATTTGTTGTCCTATTCGTTAGTCTATTCATTAGTTTTTGTTTTGTACTCACATATCTCATTAATTCGTCCTTTTTTTATAATTATGTCCTTATTTCAAATTTTCAGGTTATCTCCAATATTTACTCATGTCATTCATGAGTCTACTTACTTTTGTTCAACTCCAACCGTTCTTTCTGCTTGATTCAGTTATTTTGTGTGCTGATGTTTTGTCTCTCTCTGGCGAAGCATCTTGACCATATTCTATCCTTGTTCTTTCGCTATTCATCGTGCATCTTCAGGAAGTATACGATTACTTAACTACCTCTCTTCTTCTAATGTGCTTTTGGCATCTTTCATCCTCCTTCAATTCTTCTTGTTTTGTAGCTGTCCGTGCATTTCTAGCGCAGTTTCTTGAATTATTTTCTGTCCTCATTTTTTTCCTTTTCTCCTTCTTCCACAGTGCACTTTTTTTGACGGAAAATAACGCGTAACCACAGGGAAGGACGCGTTTTATTCAAGTCTAAGATCATTCAATTCTTTACCGGTTGCGAAAGTTACCGGTCATTATTTTATTTGCTGCTGAAAAGCTAATTTCTCTCGTATTCCGTGATACTTTCATGTTCTACGACGCCGATTTGTTCGAGAAGGGAAACTTTGACTAAATTTCGCGGTTGAAAATTTCGATTTTCGTTTTAATATTTCGCTCCGACATACAAGAGGGGATTTTTTTGGCGCGCCAAGATAGTGACCATTGCGAGTCCTCAGCCGGAATCAAGACTTCGGTAACTTTATTTCTGAGTCCTACCCAACCCTGTAGACCACACCACCACTGGGGGGCCCTGTCATCTGGCACAGCTGTCGGCGTTCCTATCGCTGTTCACCTGCAGGAGACGCGTGGGTAAGGCAGATAAGTGCAGTGGCTGGGTTGACGTCTTTCTTTTAATTCCAGACTGTGTGCTACGCGGCTTAGCCCGCATCCTTTGTTGAGATTTGGTTTTAATTTTTTTTTTTGTTTTTGTACCATATTGCTGGTGATTTTTTTGTTAATACAGCCCTCAGCTCTGCTCTAATTCAATTCAACTTTTCTCAGTACACGTAGATGTTTGTGGGTTGACGTCCATAATTATATATTTGATTTATATAATTTCATATTTTATATTGGTTGCGCCTGCGCTATAATTTGCAACGGTTCTGCGTAAGTTGTCCCACCATTTTGTTATGAATTGACTGGCCAACTCAGATAGGTAGGGCCCTTGTTGTACCCATCATTTCGGGATCATTTTCCAGAACTCGCGTGGAATATAGTTGCAGATATCTCAAGATTTTTTTCATTTCGTGTTATTCATTATTTTCCCTGATATATTCTACATTCAATATATATTCCGATTCTTTTTTTTGCGCTCGCCACCCCCACTTGTTTTTTCTTTCAGGCTTTATTTTGCAGATGGTGTCAATATTTATTCAATTATTTTTTTATTGCGTAATTTTGGTTGGTGTTGTGAATTTTTCCACACTATCGTGATCTAGCGCATATTGGCAACTTGGCAGATCACGTGGCGTCCTAGTAAGTACCTTCGAACCACTCCCTTCTCCCTGAGAAGCCGGCAGCCTCATCCGAGTAAGGACAATTCACCGCGTAACAAAAATTATGTTTAGTCTAGTTTTTGCTATTTCAATACTGCGAATGTAAATGCTTTAGAGAAGTCTTGATCCAATAATAATTTCCTTCAGCTATCAGTTGTTTCACAACCTTTGGTGATAGTAGATTTCAGTGTTAATTGAGAATACCAAAAAGTCTATTGTCACACTTAGTTGCCCATATTCCACGGAAGTAATTGCTTGTGTGAATTCCTGTAAGCCGTATTCAAGCCCAGGCTGATCATTTCCGATGATCTTCCAAATGCGGAAGGTATACATTCAATCACGGCTATTTGTTCTAAATCTTTCATTAAGTGACACAAGGAATTCTATCCTTATGCTGATGCTTAAAATTCTTCAACTTGTTCTTAGATGAAATCCTCGATAGTTGGAACTGCTCCTAGGAATATACTCACATTCTTTCATTATTTCAGCATTTTTGCAGGAAAAAATTCACAATTTTGTTGCTTTCGGGTATTCTGGATTAGTTAGAGCCGAAGCAAAACCAATAAGGAATTATATCAGGTCCGTGATCAATGCTACATTTATTGGACAAGCAATAGGAGAGTTCTTCAAGGCATATATTCCTAAAGATCAACCACTCATTCTGATCAGGATGACATCTCATAGTTTGGGCTCACAAATTATGGCGAAAGTTGCCCGAGTATATGGTGTTGGGAAACTACCACATCTCACAGGTATGGAAAATAGTAGAGAAAGGTAATAGCTATATTAGAATGGTGGATTGAGGTGTTCGCAGTCCAAGATGAAGAAAAAACCGTATAATGGAATGTATTTGTTATAGTATTTGCATTTGCTGTGAAAATGGTAGTACAGAGAACATGGAGAACAGAATGTGATGTCAATCAATAAAGTAAGTCATACAAGCTATGTTTCGTGGTATTAGCTTGCTGGTAATGTGATCGCATTTACAGACGTTTGTTTGAGAAATCGATAAAATTGTTTGAAACATTCCAAGGTATCTACATAGTTGAGTATGGTGAAACTCCGACACACTTGATACAAAAAGTATCGTATGCAACTCAGACACTGAACAACCGTTATTATTGTTACTGGTGAAGTAAATTGCATAGATCTAAGCCTTGGGTTTCGCTTTGGTCTTCATCTCTTGTTTCTCGCCCTCGCCTTCATCGAGTATAGCCAGCTCAACCCAAGACCAGGAATCTCCAAACTTTCCAGCCTTGAGACCACACTGACTACTCCACCAATTCTCGAAAGTCAAAATTGTTTACTCGTTAAATGGAAATGACTATACATTATTTTGTATGATTTACTAGTATAGTTTATTCCACAATTTAAGCGAAATGGATTATAGCAGGTCTGATTAGTGGTGCTGGTTGGCCAGTATTGCCCTTAAGCCATAGTTTAGAGCCTCCTGCTCCAGACAATAATAACAGTCGTTCAATCATAGCATAATATTCTATTATTTATTTCAAGGACGAGTTTTTGCAATTGCGATCATATTCTCTGCAAATGAATACTACGAAGCATGACCTGTTTTCGAGCTTCCACTTTCACATCAAATGTAAACATCAAAAAGAACACATCTCATATTATAAGTTTTTTAATAACACGTGCATCGGAAGTATCCTACTACTGGACTGAATTCCCCTCCAAAAGCTGTCAATTTGGACCATAGTAACAATTATCATTAACTTATAGTTGACAGGGAATGATTGCTTGTAGTCTCCTTGCTAAAAGGGAAGAAAGAATTACTGTGGATGCTGTTGGTATTTTTTCCTCCCATTGTTATATGTCATATTATTATTTGGGAAAGAATGTATATTATGTGTTGTGCTCGTTATAGTGTTTGCATTCGCCATTAACCTACCAGCACATAATACCAATCAATGAAAAAAGTTATTTTTTGTAGTACGTATTGGTATTGGTTTACTGTGAATGTGATCCCAAGTGCAAGAATCTGTTCGTAAAATCGATGAAATAATTTCACTGAATCCAAATTCATTTTAAAAGTTCAATAGTGATGTATCATCATATGCTACGCCTTGTGCTTCTCCCTCGTCTTCGTCATGTGCAGTCACCTCCTCCTGCACAATATTGATAGTCGTTTAGTCCTTGCTGCCTAATGTACTATTTTCAAGAGCCAACTTCATAAATAACATTAGAATGAAAAAGTAACAACAGCATCCATGATCCATATTCATAATTTTTACTTACTTGTACAAAGTAACAAGTATTGTGAAACCAACAAAATTCACCTATCAAGATTTTGATGGAAATATCCATTTTGAGCATCCCTGAATCCATTCTGACTATTTTTGGCTAGATGTCGGTACGAATGTTCGTGCGTGCGTAACTCGCAAATCTCAAAACAGGGGCCTGTTGCATAATAAAATACAAGTTAATATTATTAGCGTTTTTGCGTGCATTTTCACTAATAGTATTAACTTGTATTTTATCATGCAATAGGCCTCTGGTTGAACGTATAATGTTGGAATTTTGTATTTAAGACAAATATAGGGTCTGGTTGTGCACTTCGTATTATGGTTCCAATCGTCTGTACCGGAAGTGCACTTTACTTGAAACTTTTTTCGAATTTTTCTAATAAATCCAGAATGATCAACCGTAGGATGTTGAAACTCAATATTTGAACTTGATGTTGTATCAGAATGGTCATTTGCTATTTTTGTATGAACATAGAATGATTCGCCATAGCACATTGAAAATTTGTATGAAGAACTTCTATGACATTTCATTGTACATCTTGCATTATGATTGCGATCGGCTAAGCCGGAAGTGCACTTTACTCAAGACTTCTTTTTGATTTTCCGCATGAATACAGAATGATCAGCCGTAGGATACTGAAATTTGGCATTTGAAATCGCTGTAGCATCTTGATGGTCATCTTCTATTTTTGTAACAATCGGTTAAGCCGGAAGTGCACTTTATATGACAAACTTTTTGAATTTCTCGCATAAACTCTGAGCAATCAGTCCTGGAATATTTGAATTTTGTATTAGGCACTTTGATAGTATCTAGTTGTACACCTTGCATTATGATTGTTATCGACTAAGCCGGAAGAGCACTTTATTCGAGACATTTTTTGAATTTTCCGCATAAATCCAAAACGATTGGATGTTGATTGTTAGAATCCAGTATTTAGGACGATCATACTGTCTAGATGCTCATATCCTCTTTTTATTGAGATCCACCAAGCCGGAAGTGCACTTTATTTGACAATCTTTTGTTATTTTTCGTATAAATTCGAAACGATCAGGTGTAGAATATTGAAATCTGGTATTTCAGTCTGCTGTAGCATCTGAATGACTGCCTACTATGGCAGTCGTAGAATTTTAGAAATCAGTATTTAGGAATGTTGTAGTATAAGAATGATGGCCTTCTGTTTCCATCGCAACCGACTTGGTTGAAAGCGCATTTCACTTGATGTATTTTTGGAATCCCTTGGATGAATCCAAAACGAATCACTGTGGAACGATGAGATTTTGTGTTTGAGTATATATATCCAATGAAATATATGATCAAACACAAAATCGTATCATATATATATATATATATATATATATATATATATATATATATATATATATATATATATATATATATATATATATATATATATATATATATATATATATATATATATATATATATATATATATATATATATGATAATTTATAATTTATATTTATACGTTTTTGGTTTTTTTATTGTGGCACTCTTGTCTAGTTGGTTTTTTGGCAACAAGTATTTAATGTTTGCTCAAATTTAGTTCTCTACTTTTCTGTGAGTCATTATTCACAAATTTTATCGCTTTTTGTATGTTAACTGTCTTATTGTTTTTGTATTCAGTTCCCCTGATGAAGCCTCGAATTAGAGGTGAAAGCTAGGGCTATGAAATAAATGAGAATTTCATATAAAGGCTGAATACCCAATACAATTTCTATTCATATATATATATATATATATATATATATATATATATATATATATATATATATATATATATATATATATATATATATATATATATATATATATATATATATATATATGTTTATATATATATATATGTAATCAATGATGTACAAGTAAGTCACGTGATGTTCACGTCAGATTTTTTCATCTCAGCAGAGTCATGATAATTATAAATTCTCTGTCAACAGGGTAATAATGATAACTGTTTTTCATGGCTTGGAATTAAGAACTTTCATATCGAAGCTGAGATTTGTTCAATAATTGGGTACTTCCAGTGGACGTGTTATTAATAAATACTATAATTTGTATTCAAATGTTGGAAACATATAATAATTTCACGATCCGATACGCTCAAAAGCAACAATGTTTATATAATGTACTCCAAGACCTCCAGAATTTCAAGCTTCTCGAACCATTCTATTTGTAATTTAAGAAGTGTAATTCATGTAGAGTATTTTGGAGAATGTAAAGATAAAAGCTCCAACACAGATCATTCGAAAGATTGGAGCAGATTAAACAGCAATTCTAGACCACAGCTGTAAATTTCTGCTGTTGACTCCACTACAGTGTAGGCCTATGTTATTATTAGGGTGAAATGGTACTTATTGGCTTTGTTTGGTTGAATCTTGTTTTGGAGTAAGCCTGGCTCCTGCGAGGTCAGTGATTATGGCCGGATAGACAAGAATTTGGATATATCAACATTTCACAAATGAAACATTTTATATAGAAATTTGCTAGAATTGATGCTTACATACAAAATAAGTTTCTTATGCTCTATTTCATGACCTAAAGAGTTTAAATGATGGGGAGTCAACCAATAAACTGGGTTGCGAATAATTCAATTTATTTGGTTGATCAATGATGACACAAAAAATGCTGAAATTGATATTATTACCAAGGAAATGAACCATTCAAACCAGATTAATATAACTCAAGATCGTGAAATCGGCCATTAAAAGTATAATATGTAAGGCCGCAGATCAGTGAGCAACTATATCATAATTGAATACATGAATGGATTTTTTTTTTTTGGATGATAAACTAGAATACTGCATCATATACTATATTATTCCCTGAAGTAATACTGCTACGGATTATTCCACTCTTACATGAGCATTGCATGAGTGTAATCCAAGTTATTAGTGGGGTACTAGCATTATTACAGTATCGAAGTGTGAATTATTGCATAGTGGATAAATTTGGCTTCACATGGTGAAGACGGAGGTAAAGTACGAGGCAAAGGCAAGAGCGGAGCACAAGGTGAAGACAAGGGCAAAGCCCAAGGCGTAAGCTTCGTGCAGCCAGATTTTTCTGTGACAAAAATGACAGTCGTTTGGTCCTTGTAGCATAATATACTATTCATGAAAACTGAACGTGACAATTTCAAGTGAAAAAATAATAAGTGATAAAAATACTAGCCTCTCCGAGACTATCCAGTTTTTTGGGACAGAATTTGGTTGACTTACAGACGACATTATTTCTCAGAGTGCTGTGCAAAAATGATTGATTTCCGATTATTTGATATAAGACTTGTTTCAACAAGTACAGAAACCAGTTTGGAGCTGTCCGGCGCTTGTGCATTTACGAATAAGCGTTTCAACATATCTCAAACGTAAATTTTGACTATAAGTAAAGCGTTCCAACAACGTGCGACTCAATCCGCAAACCAGTTTGTGGACAGTCAAAACTGTCCATGGACCAATACTTGTACTATTCGACAAATAAGATAGCCTCAAATAAAAATTGAAAATATAAATTATATAGGCATGTGAAACTACAAGAAAACAGGCATTTTGATTTGAAATTTAATTTCGTGTGCTTATTGAATTTTATTTAAAATCTGACATGTTTCTCAAATACTTTCGTCTGTACAAACAGCACTCTGAACAATATGGAAAACGCTCTATCAAAATTCAGTTATACTAGTGTCAGTATTATTTCCAATAGGTATTTAAACTATATATATATATATATATATATATATATATATATATATATATATATATATATATATATATATATATATATATATATATCTCGACTTTTGTTGAGTTTAGAAGATATAGATTGATAGGCTTTTTTGAAGCAAGAATTATATCATACCAAATAGCATAAAAATATTCAGGCGTATTAATCAAAAAATATGTATATCTCCAAAAATTGAGATTTTGTTCTCTAATTCACATTTATTTGAAATTCGAAAACTTTTCTGTCTCTGCCAGTTTTGTTATTATTATCTACTACTTTTTTATAATTTCTTTCCAATGTTTTCCATCGGTTTTCGCATCTAGCAGCATTAATTGTTATTCTCAAACTATTTGATAGCTCTCTTGCCACAATTTCCCAGAGTTTTTTCATTGATTTTATTTGAAAAGTGCCAACTTTGGGTTTGTACTTTTTATAAAGTTCTATTAATGCAAGTGTTCGTTCTCTGCTATTCAAAAAGTTATCTTCCTCACATGAAGAAGTGTTTGGAATTGTGATGAATTCAGCTGTCGAAGCTGAAAATGACGAAACCAATTTAAGTTGTCGGTAAGAACAAATTCGTGTTATGAACTTACCATCGGAATCCATTGTGTGATATTCTTCCATTTTTTTCAATCAAAGAATCAGATAAAAACTACAAAACAAATGATGAGGATATATAGGTTATAATCAGGTTATGTTAGAGTCGAGCTTTCGTGCGCATGTCAATTTCTGTCACAGCACAGAAGTGTTCTGGTTTGTTGTGATTCGTAATCGTAATTGTACTGTTCTGGGACTAATGCCACCGCGCATTGAGTTCTGCGCAATTCTAGAATCAAGCCAAACTTCGAAACCAAAACAAAGCTCTTATGTGCATTCCTAAGACCACAACAAAAATGTTTATAGTCTTGTGCAACAATTGTATGAAAGAGTAGAGTACTAACTTAACGCTTGACGTATAGTCATTCATTTTTTGCGGGAAAGAGATGGAAGAAGATAGAAAATAATGAATAAGAAATAATGAACCACAATGTGACCACGAAACACTGTTCATGTTATCTAAGTGCATCCCCTGCTTCTTTGAGACACAAAGTAGAAGTATTAAATCCCATTTATTTGTATATGCTGTCACGAGATTGAAAAACTGCAATTTCTGTCATAAGATTTGAAGAAGTCACAATTCTAGAATTTTGATTCTTTACTCATTATATACATCAAGATATTCATAGAACTATTTCGGTGGTCTGAATTAAAGTTGAAACAAAGCAGCTGAAGAAAGTTAGATAGACATGAAACAATAAGAAGAGATACAAGAGGTTTCTATTCTTCATTTCTCCATCTTGTAATTGCTCTGATAATAATCAATGGTTGGTGGATACGTGGAGAGATGAATTTATAGTTGGTTTTGGGATCATTCAGAAAATCGTGAAATAGAAGTCTTTTTACTCCAACTTGACGTTAAAGCTGCCCGCTCCTCATTGCTTCACTATTGAACATAAGCTTCTCAAGATTCTATATAATTCAATGGATCCCGTCCTCTAGATTCGAGAGTTATTTTTAACATTGTAATCTGTTCGTGAATGTAGCACAATGTGATACTGAAGATGCTCACTTCTTATCTCTTCGTACTATGCTCATCTATCTAATTAACCAGTGATGCTCTAGATCTTCATCAATTTATGAATTTCAAATTGATACAATCCAAATCGAGAGAATCAACTGACTATCGAAACAGAGCGGAAAAGGATCGTATCAGAAATTCTTGGGAATTAATATCTATTCTTGGAAAAATTGTTGTTAACATCCCAATTCATTCATACTTTATTATACTGAATATACACGAATCATGTAAAGCATGTTGATTCTGACAAATAATATACAATTAAAAATCAGTTCCTGAAAATCCCTCTCCATATGGCGGACTCGTACTTATTTTCAAATAGAAGTTGCCACGAGCTCTGGAAAATTTATGAATTTCTAATACTTCAGACTCTCATTTTGATGCATATTTACCTTAGACTAACATTGTACCCCATATAAACAATATTTTGATTATTACAGCAACAATATTCAGATAAAAATAGTCGATCGCAGAACTTTGCTGGGAAAGCTCTTGTGTTTATGATTGATTCCGCGTAATATTCATACGATCTGGCATGACTGCAAGAATCTTAAAAGAATAATTCGAGTCAATATTTGCGGAAGGAGTGATTAGACGTTTTCAATCTCAGGAAAGAATGAATCTTATAATATTGTCCAGGGCTCCAAATATCGTCCTTGAATTTGTAGTCCGTTGATATGTGTTAGAAAATACACATAATTTTTTCTCTTGAATATATGATATCAAGGCTACTGATACACTCAAAATCCAAATTTTACTATCATGACACTATATTTGTGAATATGCCTAGCTGAGTATGTTTTCTTCCATCTGTACCTGTTCTGTAATTGGATTTTTTATCTGCAGAGTGATTTGTAATAATAAATAAATGTATAACAACTGGGAATAAGATTTGAATACGTTGAGTCCAAATAATTTGGATAAAATCGAAGATTTTTTTGTTACAAATTCAACCCAGTCAATACCAGCAAGAGTATATGAAAGATGAAAGAAATAATAACATCTCTGGAATAATGACCTTAGAAATGTTATAGAACTATAAGCTCTAATATTCTCACATCCCATATAATCTCCTTCTATGAAAAAAAAAATAATATAGTATTATTATTGCAATAACTTACTTTCAGTGAGGAGGTCAGCAATCAAATTCCGACTAAATTGCTTACAGCCAGGTTGAATATCTGTTCCATTATTAGGAAAGAAATCCACTGTCCCAATACTTCTGTAATCTCCAGCGACTCCCCCATCTGTATGAATAACATCAACAAACTTCGCATCTTTCTTGTCCAGATGTTGAATGAAGGGGATATTATAAAGTGGTCCAGCTGGATCCAAACCTATTTGTTTTCATCAAATAAAAAATTATTATCCAAAGCTCGAGATAATATAAGAAGGAAACTCGACGTAGAATGAAAAGCGAAAGGAATATGCTGAACTGCCATTGAATGGTTCTATCAATTTAATGATGACATTCTTGAACAACTAACAAGATGATGAATAGTTGTCGGATTTACATATGACGTTGGATTGAGGAGTTCATAACTCATATACAGTGATCCAAATCTCTTATTCTTACTTTAATAATTCTGAGTCTGCACTTATTCACACTACCAGCACACAATGTAGTTTGCTCAAGATCTCTGCCTTCATTCCTGAGTGCAACAAATTCATGAATAATTACTGCAATAATGAAGTTCAGCACGCAAATTCAGATTTCACACGTTTATTCAAAGCTCAAGATCAAGTTTTTCAGTCTCAAGGAGAGTTACAGCATTCAAATTAACAACTAGGGATTGAAAATGAGTTTTCCAGATTCCAAAGTGAATTAGGGAACGGGGTAGGCACCTTGAACTATAAAAGTCTTTCTTATTGACGCCTAGAGTAAATCGGACGCAGTTTCCGAATGAATTGTAGATTATTTTCAATATTCCTTCACCCGGAACAACTATTTTGGAGCAAAATTTCAAGTGATGGATCTTGTAGCAATATGTCTGATGGATACTTTCTTATAATGAATTAACAAAGTTTTCAGTGGTGTGTATAGGTTTGTTCCAACAAACAGTTCAGAACTGGTTCTGTATCGCTTTCAGATTTGACTTATTTGCATGCGCATCGAATGAATCGGTTTCGGCCTGAGTCGAACGTGACGCGTGCTGGTACGCATTTATGACAAGTTTTGACTGTTAACTGTCGAACACATAATTTTAGGTCATGAATTTAAAAAAAATAGAGCAACGCACTTTCTCCCGGATGTTATTATATATACAAAAAAATCTTTCAAATAAAGTTGCTAGTGTTTCTAGTAAGCTATTCAAATAAATGTGAATTAGAGAACAAAATCTCAATTTTTGGAGATATACATATTTTTTGATTAATACGCCTGAATATTTTTATGCTATTTGGTATGATATAATTCTTGCTTCAAAAAAGCCTATCAATCTATATCTTCTAAACTCAACAAAAGTCGAGATATATATATATATATATATATATATATATATATATATATATATATATATATATATATATATATATATATATATATATATATATATATATATATATATCTCGACTTTTGTTGAGTTTAGAAGATATAGATTGATAGGCTTTTTTGAAGCAAGAATTATATCATACCAAATAGCATAAAAATATTCAGGCGTATTAATCAAAAAATATGTATATCTCCAAAAATTGAGATTTTGTTCTCTAATTCACATTTATTTGAATAGCTTACTAGAAACACTAGCAACTTTATTTGAAAGATTTTTTTGTATATATAATAACATCCGGGAGAAAGTGCGTTGCTCTATTTTTTTTAAATTCATGACCTAAAATTATGTGTTCGACAGTTAACAGTCAAAACTTGTCATAAATGCGTACCAGCACGCGTCACGTTCGACTCAGGCCGAAACCGATTCATTCGATGCGCATGCAAATAAGTCAAATCTGAAAGCGATACAGAACCAGTTCTGAACTGTTTGTTGGAACAAACCTATACACACCACTGAAAACTTTGTTAATTCATTATAAGAAAGTATCCATCAGACATATTGCTACAAGATCCATCACTTGAAATTTTGCTCCAAAATAGTTGTTCCGGGTGAAGGAATATTGAAAATAATCTACAATTCATTCGGAAACTGCGTCCGATTTACTCTAGGCGTCAATAAGAAAGACTTTTATAGTTCAAGGTGCCTACCCCGTTCCCTAATTCACTTTGGAATCTGGAAAACTCATTTTCAATCCCTAGTTGTTAATTTGAATGCTGTAACTCTCCTTGAGACTGAAAAACTTGATCTTGAGCTTTGAATAAACGTGTGAAATCTGAATTTGCGTGCTGAACTTCATTATTGCAGTAATTATTCATGAATTTGTTGCACTCAGGAATGAAGGCAGAGATCTTGAGCAAACTACATTGTGTGCTGGTAGTGTGAATAAGTGCAGACTCAGAATTATTAAAGTAAGAATAAGAGATTTGGATCACTGTATATGAGTTATGAACTCCTCAATCCAACGTCATATGTAAATCCGACAACTATTCATCATCTTGTTAGTTGTTCAAGAATGTCATCATTAAATTGATAGAACCATTCAATGGCAGTTCAGCATATTCCTTTCGCTTTTCATTCTACGTCGAGTTTCCTTCTTATATTATCTCGAGCTTTGGATAATAATTTTTTATTTGATGAAAACAAATAGGTTTGGATCCAGCTGGACCACTTTATAATATCCCCTTCATTCAACATCTGGACAAGAAAGATGCGAAGTTTGTTGATGTTATTCATACAGATGGGGGAGTCGCTGGAGATTACAGAAGTATTGGGACAGTGGATTTCTTTCCTAATAATGGAACAGATATTCAACCTGGCTGTAAGCAATTTAGTCGGAATTTGATTGCTGACCTCCTCACTGAAAGTAAGTTATTGCAATAATAATACTATATTATTTTTTTTTTCATAGAAGGAGATTATATGGGATGTGAGAATATTAGAGCTTATAGTTCTATAACATTTCTAAGGTCATTATTCCAGAGATGTTATTATTTCTTTCATCTTTCATATACTCTTGCTGGTATTGACTGGGTTGAATTTGTAACAAAAAAATCTTCGATTTTATCCAAATTATTTGGACTCAACGTATTCAAATCTTATTCCCAGTTGTTATACATTTATTTATTATTACAAATCACTCTGCAGATAAAAAATCCAATTACAGAACAGGTACAGATGGAAGAAAACATACTCAGCTAGGCATATTCACAAATATAGTGTCATGATAGTAAAATTTGGATTTTGAGTGTATCAGTAGCCTTGATATCATATATTCAAGAGAAAAAATTATGTGTATTTTCTAACACATATCAACGGACTACAAATTCAAGGACGATATTTGGAGCCCTGGACAATATTATAAGATTCATTCTTTCCTGAGATTGAAAACGTCTAATCACTCCTTCCGCAAATATTGACTCGAATTATTCTTTTAAGATTCTTGCAGTCATGCCAGATCGTATGAATATTACGCGGAATCAATCATAAACACAAGAGCTTTCCCAGCAAAGTTCTGCGATCGACTATTTTTATCTGAATATTGTTGCTGTAATAATCAAAATATTGTTTATATGGGGTACAATGTTAGTCTAAGGTAAATATGCATCAAAATGAGAGTCTGAAGTATTAGAAATTCATAAATTTTCCAGAGCTCGTGGCAACTTCTATTTGAAAATAAGTACGAGTCCGCCATATGGAGAGGGATTTTCAGGAACTGATTTTTAATTGTATATTATTTGTCAGAATCAACATGCTTTACATGATTCGTGTATATTCAGTATAATAAAGTATGAATGAATTGGGATGTTAACAACAATTTTTCCAAGAATAGATATTAATTCCCAAGAATTTCTGATACGATCCTTTTCCGCTCTGTTTCGATAGTCAGTTGATTCTCTCGATTTGGATTGTATCAATTTGAAATTCATAAATTGATGAAGATCTAGAGCATCACTGGTTAATTAGATAGATGAGCATAGTACGAAGAGATAAGAAGTGAGCATCTTCAGTATCACATTGTGCTACATTCACGAACAGATTACAATGTTAAAAATAACTCTCGAATCTAGAGGACGGGATCCATTGAATTATATAGAATCTTGAGAAGCTTATGTTCAATAGTGAAGCAATGAGGAGCGGGCAGCTTTAACGTCAAGTTGGAGTAAAAAGACTTCTATTTCACGATTTTCTGAATGATCCCAAAACCAACTATAAATTCATCTCTCCACGTATCCACCAACCATTGATTATTATCAGAGCAATTACAAGATGGAGAAATGAAGAATAGAAACCTCTTGTATCTCTTCTTATTGTTTCATGTCTATCTAACTTTCTTCAGCTGCTTTGTTTCAACTTTAATTCAGACCACCGAAATAGTTCTATGAATATCTTGATGTATATAATGAGTAAAGAATCAAAATTCTAGAATTGTGACTTCTTCAAATCTTATGACAGAAATTGCAGTTTTTCAATCTCGTGACAGCATATACAAATAAATGGGATTTAATACTTCTACTTTGTGTCTCAAAGAAGCAGGGGATGCACTTAGATAACATGAACAGTGTTTCGTGGTCACATTGTGGTTCATTATTTCTTATTCATTATTTTCTATCTTCTTCCATCTCTTTCCCGCAAAAAATGAATGACTATACGTCAAGCGTTAAGTTAGTACTCTACTCTTTCATACAATTGTTGCACAAGACTATAAACATTTTTGTTGTGGTCTTAGGAATGCACATAAGAGCTTTGTTTTGGTTTCGAAGTTTGGCTTGATTCTAGAATTGCGCAGAACTCAATGCGCGGTGGCATTAGTCCCAGAACAGTACAATTACGATTACGAATCACAACAAACCAGAACACTTCTGTGCTGTGACAGAAATTGACATGCGCACGAAAGCTCGACTCTAACATAACCTGATTATAACCTATATATCCTCATCATTTGTTTTGTAGTTTTTATCTGATTCTTTGATTGAAAAAAATGGAAGAATATCACACAATGGATTCCGATGGTAAGTTCATAACACGAATTTGTTCTTACCGACAACTTAAATTGGTTTCGTCATTTTCAGCTTCGACAGCTGAATTCATCACAATTCCAAACACTTCTTCATGTGAGGAAGATAACTTTTTGAATAGCAGAGAACGAACACTTGCATTAATAGAACTTTATAAAAAGTACAAACCCAAAGTTGGCACTTTTCAAATAAAATCAATGAAAAAACTCTGGGAAATTGTGGCAAGAGAGCTATCAAATAGTTTGAGAATAACAATTAATGCTGCTAGATGCGAAAACCGATGGAAAACATTGGAAAGAAATTATAAAAAAGTAGTAGATAATAATAACAAAACTGGCAGAGACAGAAAAGTTTTCGAATTTGAGGGAGAATTTGACATTATTTATGGAAAGAAGAGAAATATAAAACCTTCAGTATTACTTTCTAGTAATTCCACAATAGCAACAATAAATAGAGAAACATGCAGTCCTACAAATGCTCAGACTGAATTGAGGGACTGCGGCTCACAGATTTCTCTATCCATATCAGAGGAAGAACCCCAACATAAGAATGGAGAATCGAGTGTCATACCTACAATGCAAAATGCAGAAGAATTTGCACAAACAAGAAGAAAACATCCAGTAAGAAAAGTTACATCAGCATACAAAAAGAGGAATGAAATATTATTAGAAATGAAAAATGATTTGAAAAAATATTATGATGAAAAAGCACAGCGGGCAGAGCAAAGATTGCAGCTGGAGAAAATTAAGCACGAGGAAAGAGTTAAAAGAACCAAACTGTTGGAAACGATTTTAGGAGAGAATCAATGATTTGTTTTTAAATCATATCAGTTTAATTGTAGAAAAATTGAATTCATGTTCTAGTTGTTTCTATAGTTCTGTGAAGAAATATTTTTCTGTTTTTTTTTTTATGTATATAAGAATTTTTGAATAAATTAAAGTTGATTTCGAACAGTATTTCATTAATTAGTTAAAGATTAACCCAAGCTTTTTCTCATTGTAAGTCGAGTTATTATTTATAGACCCTCAAAACATCTGTAAACTACACAGAAAATTTTGGTATATTTTATAATGAAAAAGTATGCCCATGTTCCACTACTAAAAAAAATTTATTCAAAATTTAAAAACTATTGCGTGGACAATGCAATACAAAACAAAATAATATGCAGTTAAATATAGTGCTAAAAGAAAAAGAAATCAAAGCTAGCCATAAGCTAAGAAACCTATGTCCTACCTTTCTAATGGAATGCTAATTTTATATTCAAGATAATAGTGCACAATGAAATTTTTGGATCAAATCTCATCTGATTTTAAAAGAATGAATTCATATAACTTAACAAATTTATTTCAGAGAGAATGGATACGAGCAGATATCAAAGTATTTACAAAATGAAAAAATAAATGGCAAATCGACATTTGACACATATGTTTCTTTGTTCATGGCTTGCTTTAACGAGAGTTTTTTTTCAATACTGTGAATTTTATTAATTGAACAAAAGTGCAGCAACCTAATTCCGATAGGCTAGGCCAGCAATATTATCCCTCATTTGCTGGTTTCGAATATCTGGTTCATTCTGTTGTATTTGGTCATCTCCAACCTCTTCATCAGTTTCTCTCTCTTGATCCGAATTCAGATTGTAGAGGACACAACAAGCCCTGATGAAATGGCACATGAGGATTCCATTACGCAATTTCAAATGATATAGTTGCCTGAATTTTTGTTTAAGAATGCCAAAAACATGTTCAATTAAAATCCTACAGTGACTTAATTTATTATTAAAATTTGTTTCTGTAGCGGTGAGATGACCATTATCTTTATACGGAGTCAATAGGTTTCGGAGACATGGATAGGCGCTGTCAGCTAGAATAACTCTATCTCCACATTTTTCATTCAGTGTGAGATAAATGGGGGAGTTGCTAAATACTCTTGCATCATGCACAGATCCAGGAAATCTAATAAATATGTCTCTGGTTTTTCTCTTAGAATCGCAAACGGCTTGAAACTGAAATATAAAAAAATATGAGCTATTCAGGTACGCATTGAATAATAATCAAAATTTCATTAGAAAAGTAACATATGAATTTATTTTTTCTTGTTCTGAATAAATAAAGATATAAACAAATACTATCCAATCCTTGGGGATCTCTTGAACCAATGCGAACATTTGCAGTTGCAGCTAATTTTTTCCATCGTTTAACGCAATAAATAACAGAGTTTCTTATTTATTCACGCGAATTTTGCCGTTACTGGAGCAACGAAACCGGTATTCGCAGAGAAATTCTAAGTGAATACGAATATTCGCATTAGTTTGGGCGATCCTTTACTCTTCACCATACCTGGATGGAATAAAATTTTTTTCGATTCAGATAGCTTTCAGGGTCATTCTTGGGCTTGTCGATTCTTAAATGTGAACCATCCATACATCCTATAACACCTGGGAACCCCATTGCTTGAAAATCTTGCTCTATTTCAATTTTTTCCTCTTCAGTCGGCCATGTTACGACTTGACTTGATTTATAACTTAAAAAATATGTGACATTTTCAATTATTAAGTGCAAAGTACTCAGCGCAATATTAAATCTATCACTAACATCGCGAAATGATGCAGCTTCGTGAGTTGCATACCAAATAAATACCAAGAGACATTTTTCCGCAGTAACTCTTGGAAAACCTGTCTCTTTTTTAGGGTGATATTCACTGTCTTCAAACTCTAAAGAAAGATCCGTGACAATTTTTCGATGCACCTTGAAGTGCCCAAGAAATTCATTGTCGTTGTACAAAGGTACTATATTTTCAGCATAATTTTCATTTTTCTGTCGGTGCTGCAGAATTTCAGGTAAGAATACTTCAACACAATGTTCATCACTGTCGGAGGATTCTTCAGCATCACTAGATGAGCTGATTAGCTCCTAGAATACAATAAACATGACAATTTTCAAAATTATTCTTAAAATTCTTGGAACTTACCATTATGGTTCTGAGATCCATATTACATAGTGTAAATAGTCTTCATAAATCAGAAAGAGGGCAGAGAAAAATATAAAACAATCACTGATGCACAAGTCAAATCTGTGAAGCTTCATGAAATAAATTATTTAGTTAGGTTAGACAGCGCAAGTGTGAACTATATAATTCTGAACGAGTCCTTACTCAAATGTGCGGATCATCCGAACGATTCCAGAACGGCTGAGAATCGATTCAAGGAAAGAACTTGAACAGCAAATCAACTGTTTAGAATCGATTCTATAAAAACGAAAACATAAAAAGATTACTACGCATGTACGAACTGTCTAAAAACGATTCTGTGCGTGAACCAAAACAAAGCTAAGGATTTCCAATAGAGATTAATTCTGAATTGAGAAATTTTTCATGGACAATATTGTGAAATTCTGGGTGAGTATATGGTCAATTTCTAATTTTAAGGTTGTTGAGAAGAAAATCAAAATATATGAGAATTTTCTTAAATTTTAACAGTATATTATTGGTTCAACGAAGGATATTCTGGCAAAGTTTGAATTAAAATTTGTTGTTTTTCATCGAGATAAAAAATGTCAAAGTTGCTGTTCAGTGACATGTTATTACATTGCGTTAAATGCACGCGACGTGTTTCACATTGATTTATACGTCATTATCTCGACTATCTGGAATGACAGTATAACAAAAAATCACCAGAATATCTACGGAAGTCTTATGAACATATGTACTAAATTTCAAAAGAGTCTTGTTTCTAGTTTCAGAGAAAATTGAATTATTATTCAGAAAAATTGTACAAAAGCTTCTAAAATTCAACAAATTATCATACGATTAGCAACGTCGCTGCATGAGTTGAAATGGAAAGAGTGTGTGCGATTGGAATATACAAGGTCTTTTATTACTTCCTCAACTGGACGATACACTCATTCAGTAACCCATTTATTATTCCAACGATATTCTTTTTTTGATGTAGATTTATCATCAATAAGTTTGTTTGGTAATGAAACGCAGTACCATTACTAGATGTCAAAAATACTCCTCTCTACGTCTACAGCGTTGCGTATTATACACATCATATTGTAGCTTCATTAAAATACGAAAGAAAAATATTTCAAACGATGGAAGCTCTTTAATAGAATAGAATAAAAAACCAAATTATTCAAAATCATGTATTTTCAACCGAAAACAAAAATTTTCATTAGTTTCATTCATTTAAATTTTGTTTATCTGAAGCTGGCAATGAATGCCTTATCCTATGTATTTAGCATAGAGCAGGATTCCCACCACAACTTGACCTCATTCCTCTTTTTAACAACCTTAAAATAAAAACAGTGCGAAGTATATTTGCCGAAATGGAGGTATCCATTTTTCATGGTGAAGAATTTTTTAGAAGTATAGAGTTTATAAATGAGCAATTTATGGCAGAGGTCGAAGATAAAGCTCCAAACTACTATACCAGTGGGAAATTATAGGTGTCAACACACATCATACACCTACACACACTTTTCCTCCGTTGGCAACTTGGCCAGAATTGCTACAGTTGCACTGCTAAATCCCAGCCGTTGATAACCTGACAGGGATAACTACGACTCAAAGCTGCTCTCTGCATCGTTAGGAGCCAGCCACAGCACGCTATAGTCCGGAACTGCTCGCTGAGCTGTCGGCAATCAACCACAGTCGCATCACAAATGCCCAGCTCCGAGCCACACCATAAGCACTCTATTCTCACACACACATACTTTTCTCTCGTTGGGTCAAAAGCCTCTCTATGAGCTGTCAGCATCCAACTTCAGTTGAGTCACACACACCATGCTCCAAACCGTATCATAAGCACACTACTATCCCATACATACTTTTCTCGTTGGCAGCCTGGTTGGGATAGCTACTGTTCCACTGCTTGATCGTAGTCGTTGGCAACCTGACAAGGGTTACTACAGCCCAAAGCGGCTCGCTGCATTGTTGATGGCACGCTACAGCCCGGCAACCAGCCACAGTCGCTTTACACATACCCGGCTCTAATCCATATCATAGTCACTCCACTTTTACACACGCACCAAGTAACTCAACTCACATACCCAGTAAATAAACTCACCTAGCACTAGTACTCACACCTCACTATTTCTAATACTTACATCGTCACTATCTAAACGATAAAATAGAACTGCCAAAATAATTTAAAACTCATCATCCAGTTATGAGAGATCACACAACTAATTTAATTTGATAAATTGATGAAATTATGAAATTTGGCGATGATAATTTTACCTAATGTATCAATATACTTATCAAAAATTCCATCTCAAGTGAATTATATAAAAAACATTAATCAAAACAGATTTGGTTCAAATTAGAACCTTCATAAACGATATCAGATATGCTTTCCATCAGAAGAGCTTTATAAAAAAGCCATAATGTTACGCAAATTTTTCTCTGGCTCTACGTCAGATCAATAATCATATCATCTTTAGCAAATTTCAGGGAGTTACACAATACGTGAGCTATTCAAACAGCTCGACAATCATTTATTACCACAGTTTGTGTTATTATTCACGCGAGATAAGTCCTATAGTGTTTTGGTATATTTTAGAAGAGTAAAGGGTGAGTGGAATCAGTGTGTTGGTGTGAGTTGCTAGGCGTATGAGTTGAGTTGCTAAGTGTGTGAGATTGAATGAGTATGCAATGTGTTGGTTGAAAAAGGGTGAGCAGACCGGCTGTACGTAGCCATTACGCTCCCGGTATAGGGTGAGCAGACCGGCTGGATGTGGCCTTAGCGCTCCCGGTAAAGGGTAAGCAGACCGGCTAGACGTAGCCTTGGCGCAAGGTCAGTAAACTATACAGGTTACCTCAATGGACCAGCTCTGCTTCACTTGGTTAGCCGAGACTACGACATCGCTAACCCTGCGAGGCCACGCCCACCGTTGTCTCTGCATTGCTACAGCAATATTCTTTGTTTTTTGAAAAATTTGTTCCAATTCGTTGAGAACAGAGACTATTTTCATAATGGAAAAATTACTGACTCCTTGGCACGAAATTATAAGCTGCCTAAATAGTGGATCATATTATTAGGAGCAAAAATAATGCTCTATGTGCTGAAGTTTGCAGTTTGACTGCCTCATTACGTTTGGCAGTCAAAGTACTCGAAGCACATTGAGCCATTTTTGCTTCGAATGATATATACATTTTTTTTTTCTCAAACAAGTGCCTAAATTGTGACACATGAAGTTAATATATTGATTTTCAGTGCGATGCAATTAGCTCTAAGATCAAGCTGAATCATAATACCAAATACAATTTTGTAATGTTCACGATATGAACAAACATAAATTTGAATTGGGAAAGAAACTAAAAGTGTCATATGTGTCATCATCAGCTGGCTGATATTGATAGTCTCCCAGGCGAAGTGAGTGCGAATAGTTTATTCCAGAACCCAATTTTTGATTAACTATAGGTACATTTACAATAAATATTGCTGAATTATTTTGCTGAAATATTGGATTATTTGGAAATAATTAGAGAAAATAAAGACGTTATCTATGCCTCGAAAATTAGACCTCAAATGTATCTCACCTTTATTTCAAGACAGGATAAATTTGTGTTCAGGAAAAATGCACAGTAGAAAAAAATAGCAGGATGTAAAGAGCAAAACTCCAATAGTTTTAGATTGCAAAATGTCACTTTTGCATTCGAGAATAAAAGATCTTTTTTACTCGCTACGCTCACTAAAAAGTTATTCGAGAGTGCAAAAGAATTTCGCAATCATGAATCTAACAACGTTCTCTCGAAAATCAGGTCCCAAAATTGATGAATATGTAAAACAAAAAAATCAATCAATGTCACTTTTAATGTTGCTATGATACCAATACAGTTCATTTCAATTCTTCGCATCCTGACTGCAAAAGATATCACGTCCTGTAAACAAAATAAAAATTTCTCATGTTCTAAGTTGCATTTTAAATGCTCACTTTCAACGAGAGTTCTCGAAAAATGATATATACTAACGTTCACAAAAACGTAGTGTTCCATGATATAAAAATCTGCAAGAGTGGCGGAAGTTAGGTAAGTGATACTAGTTTGCTTTTGTTATATTTTATTTCCAGAACTCATGAGATCTACACTCTGAGACCGACGGTCGCTGAACATCAATTATAGATGGATATTATTTTATTGTTTTATTGTGAAATTTCATTTGAGTTCAATACAAGTGCTATTTTGAATTATGCTTTGATTAATTTATCCTTACAATAATGATAATTATCATGATTGATTTGTAACGACAAGCTCAGAGCTCTGTCTAATTCGTCCATCTCCAAACACGTGACTGAAATTCAGGGTTTCAGTAGATATTTCGTTGTTAAATCTATTTCCAGGTAACAAAGACGTCTTGTATGCCCAGTTCGAATTTTCCAACTGTACCCTTGACTTGATACTTCTATTTTCATGAATATTCTCGAATATACAATCCTCTATATTATATACCCAGTTTTTGGTGATACTATCTAGCTTGTAGTTCCTCTCAACACGAAATTCGTAGAATTGTTCCTAGACAAACGCTTCAGAATCTGCAGTATTCTCAAGAGTTTTGATTTCCTGATCAATTTCATTGCTACCGTTGTTGAAAATCTATTTTATTCCTTCAGTTATAATATGAGGGTACCATCTTGATTTATTTGAGATGGTGCAACAATTTGGTGTCCTGACATCTAACTCTACAATACGATTTTCCAGGTAAATCAATTTCGTGCTAGCTCTGATTCCCAGAAGTCAGAGCTAGCACTTGATAATTACCATATGAATATATTCTTCTCCCTGATAAAATTATCCTCAAAAATTTTGTTTTCCAGTTCATCTTTGACAAGCTAGGACCTTAATTGATATCTACTGTTTGTAGTAGGGCTATCATGATTGAAATCATCCGATTCAAATCAATTGAATCAAATCATGATTTAAATCAAATGAAAAAGCACTATTTGATTCAATAAAAATTTCCTATCCAAATACTTATCTGGTTCACATAAAAAAAAAAACAGTTATAACCTAATTCAACGTTCTATATGAGAAACATGGTTTGCTCGCTCTCTCTGTTCCCAACTGATTCCTCAGTTTTGAGTGGACTAGACCAAACGTGCAGAATAATTTGTACACAAATGAATGAATATTACATAGCAGTAATTAGAATTGAGTCATAATAATGAAAAGTGTAATAAAATATTGAGTGAAAATCAAGTACGATCAGTGGTCCATGGAACAAGTGTAAACTATGTTCAGATGATACTTAAAACAATTTTTAACACAAAAAAAAGATATGGGAAAGGATGAAGTTGTATATGAAGTTAAATGCAATACAACGGAATAAATTGCTCAAGAGATAATTGGCGCTATTCAGTAACTTGATCATTATCTGTTTTCGATCGAAAAGTTGATGACAATCGTTTATTTTCAATTATCACCCTATCGATTGTCTCAATTTTGGTATTCTCCAACACCAATCATTTTCTCTGTCATTTATTTGAAAGTTTTACGTACTTCGCATCCGTTTGAATCAAGCACATAAGTGAATCAATTGTTTATATTATAAACAATGTCACAAAGAAATGATAGCAATTGTGAGTAAAAGACGCATATAGGAACGTGATAAATTATGGAAGCTAAAAGAAAGAGAACAACTGGAGGACAGTTTGAATTTATAGTTAATTATTTAGAAAATAACAGAGATTTGTTATTTTCTGAAACCGACCCATCAAAAATAAAATGTGTTGAAGATGAGTGACAAGAATTAACGGATTTATTGAACAGTACAAGGAATGGTCCAGTGGAAAGTATGAAAGATAGGAAAAGGGTAAGGATTATCAATTTCAAACTAACATTAGATAGAACTTAATACTTTTCTCATTTAGGTGATTCCGGAATGGAAATATTTAGTAAAGAAGAAAGCAAGAAATATACATGCAAGTTTATTGAAAACGGGTGGTGGCAAATCAGATTTGAAGTCACTAACAGAGATTGCAGAAAGATTATTACAGATAACAGGTGCAGTGACGGTCGTAGGAGCGGATTTACCTGAAGTAGGCTTTGAGCAGGTTATACCAATATCTACTTTGATCTGATATATCATTATATTTTGAATCCGTCCATTTGTTCATTGTTCCGTCCTTTTTTCCATATCCTCCCCTTTGTTCTAGAGTATCAATTTTGAAGAAAATGAACACACGTCGGTTGGAACGCTTCCAATTACCTATACACTCATAGATGATAATTCAATTTCCATAGGAGAAGTCTACATAAATTACTCCCTAAACAAATACAAGATTAAATTTATTTTTCTCTTACAGTTGAATACTCCTGGACATTCAATGAGCTTACTGAGAGCCGTACGGAAGAAAAAACGAACTCAACAAAGAGAGCGGGAATAAGTATAAATACAGTTGAATAAAATAAATAAATCAATTTGAAAAAAAATATTTCTTCAGCAAGAAAAAGGAAACAACACCTTGATAGTCTGCTAGAAGAGGAATTTACAGAAGTTATTAAAGAAAATACAGAATCTAATAATCGTGTTGCAGATGCGAACAAAATATTGGCAGAAAGTAATTTAAAAGTTGCGGAATCAAATTTCAAGCTCGCCGAGGCTATCACACTGTATATGAATGTAAAATACAATTGTTCAGTTACCAGTAATAAATAAGTTATTTTGATCTTCATTATCAATTTATTTATTTGAATTTGATTCTCGCGCTATGATTGTAACTACTGTTGAGTGAGAAAAGATCATTTGTACGAACAAAAAATTAGCAAAGAATTTATTGACTTCATGACTTCGTTTTATACAGAGAGTTAAGTGAAGTAATTATTGATGACTTGATTCCGCATACTTTGACCAGCATCATTTCCAATCATTTCAATTAGATTATCTCCGTTGTTCCTATCTTCAGGTATATCATCTTTAAAATCAAGGTGAGTTTTACGATATTTTCTATTCTAATCTCAAAATAAGTATTAAATACGTACTGAAATCATCATTTGTCAATGGATCGTTCCTTGTTATTGCAATATTATGCAATATAGCACATGCATAAATTATTTTTCCAGCTTTCACTGGGCTGTAATGTAGTGTACGATGTTTTAACAAAGACCTAAATCGAGACTTCAATACACCGATACATCTTTCGACAGTATTTCTGACTAAACAGTGGGCTGTATTATATCTCATGGCAGCTTTATTATTCGCATTCAAAACAGGAGTCAATAGATATGGTTCCAGTGCATAACCAGAATTACCTGTGTGATATTAGGAAATATTTATATGTAGGTATCTGATTTTCACGAAATTTTTCGATCAAGCATTTGATTAATTACCTAATAGCCATCCATTAACACCATTCAATGTGTATTGTTCTTCCAGGAACTGTCGTGTTCTACTCATTTTCCATATAGCAGAATCGTGAGAGGATCGTGGATAACGTGCATTGATTGAAAGAATTTTCAAGTCAGCATCACAGATCTAGGAAAGATTCATATTGATAACAGATATATCTTATCTTATTACATTGGTTGTTTTAATCTAAATAACGTTTAGGCAATTTTATCACTCGACCAGTTCGCGTCACAGATGAATCATTTCTCTTATCTTCCTGCTTTTCGTCATCTAAATGATCGTCCAAAAACACAGTACAGTCCGTTCCACTTTGTATATTATCATCACTCGCACCACAAATTTCTAACCGGTACAGCCTCTGTACGGGACGTAATAATGTTCCCTTACTAGTTTTTACTTTAACCACCCGACACTCACCGTCTTTGCCCGGAATTAGTTCGACAATCTTAGCTAGTGGCCAGTTTAACCGCTTTTTGTTATCATCTCCAATAAGCACTATTTCTCCTAATTTTAATTCACTGCATGTTTTAACAGTGTTTGGTTTTTGCGCTAAGCTCCCCAGATATTCATTTCGGAAACGTTTCCTTAAATCATTTTTTAGCTTGTGTAAATAACGCGTTCTTTTGTTCAAACTTTCACAGTCGATACTATCCAGATCCGGAACGCCAACCTCCCTTAGCTCGTGAAGAAACATATTTGGCGATAGAGCTGATACACTCGGATCACCATCCATTAAGTATGTGATAGGACGTGAATTTATCACAGATTCACATTCAATTAATAAAGTTAACATTTCTTCGTAATTTACACATGTTTTACCCAAAATTCGTTTCAACAGATCTTTTATTATTCTTATAATTCTCTCCCACCAACCGCCCCACCAAGCAGCAGTTGGAGGATTGAATTTCCAATCAATGCGATGTACATTCGCGAATTCTTCGATTTTCAACCAATTTACAGATGACAGTAGATTCTCGGTACCCACAAAGTTTGTTCCATTGTCACTATAAATGGTTGCTGGTCTTCCTCTTCTGGCAATGAATCTTCGTAAAGCCTGAATGAAACATGGAGTTGACAGAGATGAGACTATTTCTAAATGTATCGCTCGATATACTGCACAAGTGAACAAACATATCCATGCTTTAACATTTCCTTTCAAGTGCAGAGGACCTGCAAAATCTACCCCAACAACTTCAAAAACACGGGCGTCTCTCACTCGATCTATTGGCAAGTAGCATGGCGATGTCTGTCAATTCTGAACCTCATATTTTTTACAAAATAGACATCCTTTGAGAACATTTCTAACTGCTCGTCTACCTCTGGTTATCCAATAATCTTCTCTTAAAATATTCAATAATATTTGAACGCCTGCATGTTTCATTTTGTTATGTTTATCTAGTATCAACAATTTTACTACCCGATGTTGGTCTGGTAGAATAATGGGAAATCTAAAATTTTCAGTATCTTTTCTTAATGTGATTTTCGTTCTGACTCTAATTATTTCGTCTTGATCCCAAAATATATTCAATGAAGATATATTTTTCAGCCTCTCCTCATTGAACCATTCTTGCTGAATTAGCTTAAAAATTTGATTTTCTGCATCTTTATTTTCTTGAAATGTTAAATTAGTTGTTATACGATCCTTTTTTGGGCATTTTAAATTATTTATGAAACGTTTAACCCATGCAACTAGCCTTACAATTTTTTCATAATTCGAAAAATGTTTGTAATACCAAGAACTATCACCAGTTGAATTTGTTACCGTTGTGCTTTTCTCTATTTGCTTTTCATCGTCTGCTATCGGTGATATGGGCCACTCATTCGTAGATGACTTTAACCAGAGGGGTCCCTCCCACCATCTTTGTTCTAGCATCTGTTGAATACTGCAACCTCTAAATATTATATCAGCAGGATTATGCTCACCTGGTATATATTTCCAATCTTCTGTTCTTGTTAATTGTCGGATCTCTTGAACTCTGTTTTTTACGAATACTTCCAATTTTTCATTTCGTTTTATCCATGCTAAAACAGTCGTTGAGTCGCTCCAGTAGGTTACTGTTGTTGATTTGTTGACATCCAATTGCTTCAATAGCTCTGCTGTTATTCGAGCTCCCACCGTGGCAGCCATAAGTTCAAGTCGTGGAATCGTCATCTGTTTCAGTGGCGCGATACGCGCTTTTGCTTGGATTAATCGTACGTTGACTTCGTGATCTTCTTCTTCTCTTAGAAAAATAGCTGCTGCATATGCCACTTTGCTAGCATCGCAAAATGTATGAACGCTAACACCTGTCTTCTGACTTCGATTCACGAACAGCCATCTTGGAATCTTAATCTGTGTCAGACTCTGCAACTCACGATACCATTTCAGGAACCTTTTCTTCATGTCCTCGTCCACTTCTGCATCCCATCCAAGATTACTTTTCCAGGCTTGCTGTAACAACAACTTAGGATATATGGTTATGGGACAAATTAAACCGATTGGATCAAACAACTTGTGAGCCACTGATAAAATAAGTCTTTTAGTTACACGTTCAGTATTAACAGTTTTTAAAAAGCTCGTATTTATTTCTAATGTGTCGGATTGTTTATTTCATATAAGTCCTAACACCATCGCTGTATCACTATTACTACTGTCTCTATTTTCATCCGATGTATACTCCCAGCCTCGTAGTTCAAAATGTGCTCGATACATCACTATTTTTGATTCTAAAATAAACTGTTCAAGTTCTTTATAACTACTCACACTTGTAACACAATTGTCCACGTAAAAACTTTTGAGTAATTTGTTCACAGTTTCTTTCGAAATTTTTAGATCACTATCTTTTATTTCATTCAATGTTTTATTCAAGTGATAGTCTATAACTGCTACTAACAAAAAAGGACTGCTTGACACACCGAAAACGACTCTCGCATGTCTGTAAACTTTTATATTGTCGTCATCATCCCATCATAAGAATTTTAAATATTCTCGATCATTTTCCGAAACACTAATTTGCAAAAAAGCGCGTTTTATATCCGCGATTACACCGATTTCATTCTCACGAAAACGTAACAAAATAGCTGGCACCAATTCAATCAAATTTGGCCCGATTTCTAAACATTCATTCAAGGATAAATTTATTCTTGTTTTAGATGACGCGTCGAACACTGGTCTTATCCTTGTTGTACTATTTTCTTTTACTACATGCCTGTGCGGAAGATAATGTCCAATATTCTTGTCTGTTGTCCCTGCTTCATCTATAATTCCTTCGTAGCACCATTCTTTGAATACGTGATCGTAATCTTTGAAAAGATTTTCTGTCTTCAATTTCTTTGTCAATGAATTCAATCGTTTTTCGGCGATTTCATAATTTGAAGGTATTTCAGGTTGTTTGGAAATCCAAGGTAATTTTATTTCATACCTTCCTTGCTCATTCATACGTACGCTTTGCAAGAAATGTTGCTGAACCTCCAGATCCTTTTCATGTTTAGTTTTGTTTTCAATTGGATCCTTTATGCCTAGCACATCTAACTCCCATAAATCACAAATCTTAGCATTTTTTGTCAGCGTCGAAAGCATACTTGTCACCGTATATTGCCTTTTGGAATTCTTCTTTTCTTCCGGTACTTTCCCAATTAAAGTCCATCCAAACTTTGTCTGTAATGCTACCAATCCACATGGTAATTGTTTCTGACGGTTTGTAAATAATGGTCCTATAACGTCTGCTCCGACTAATATCTGTATAGGTCCTTTGACTTTTCCTGTGTCTGTTATTTCTATTCCAATTTTATGTAGTTCTTGCATCCACACTCCTTCTTTAATATGAGAGATTTCGTTTACAATAATTGGTTGACCAAGCACATCGATTTCACACGAAAATTGATCATCAAGTGAACTCACACCAATTTGATATCGTTTATGTTCTTGGCTAACGGTTTCCACCCCTCCAAATAGTGAATGCATCAGTATTTCTTTTCCATAACACTTACATTCTATTTTCTTTGCAGTATCTTCTAAAACATATGACTTCTGAGATCCAGTGTCAATTAGCGCCCTCGCTAAACACATTCCATTTTCTCCTTTTAGCTTAACAACAAGTGTTTGTAAAAATACTTCCGGGTTACTCGAAGGATTTGCTAAGCTTGTTGCAGACTTAATTTGATCTCCTTCCGGAATCTTTCTTTCTTCAACTTTGTTTTGCTGTATTGCTTCTTGTTGTGCTGATAATTTAGGGCACATTATTACAACATGTCGACCTTCACAAATGGTACATTTTATGAATGTTTTGCATCTTCTGGCAAAATGATTTGTTTTTAGGCAGAAATAACAGCATTTTTTATCGTTGACAATTTTCTTTTTATCTTCTAATGACATTCTTCTAGCTTTGAAACATTCTGAACTGCTATGTTCCTTGCCACAAAAGATACAATTATTATTACTGTTTCTTTCTTCTTTTACGCTAACAAGGCTTGTTGCAGTTGGTACGTCCTTTTCATTAGAAAACTGTAACTTCTTTTTTCTTTCTTTATGTTCACTTGTTAGACTGAACCCTGATGTAGCTAACTTTATTCGTTCCTCATTGTGAACTTCAGATCGTAAAAATAACATCAATTTCTTTAGTCGTTTACCCATGGTTGATGTTTGTGTACTTTCGCTTTCTATTATTTCCGAGCTTTCTTCAATAATTACAGATGATCGTTGCCAGGTTCTCAACACTTCTTCGGGCATGCACGATTCTACTAACAGAAACAACATGGCGGCATACTTTTCGCTGGTGACACCTAGCGATTCTAAAGCTCTTAGATGACACTCCAATTGGTCATACAGTGAGCAAAGAGGGAGAAGTTCATTTTTGTTAACTACTTTCTTCAGCACTATTGTCAGTAGCTCTCGAACATATACTTCAACGAGTAAATCTTCTCGTCCAAATCTATTTTTCAAACCTTCAATCGCCTTTTTATAGTTGTTTGCACTAGGTGTAAAACTGTTGACATAATCATAGGCACGACTGCCTTCTACTGTTGACTGTAATAAATACTGAAATTTATCTTCATCTGCCAATTCCTCATCTTCATCCATTTTCCTAAATTGACCCCAAAAATGTAACCAGTTTCTTAAATTTTCGTTGAACTTCTTGAGTTCTATGTCTGGTAGCTTAAATTTACGACGCGAGGATCTTTCTGACTGTATTGAACATGCATCTTCATCTTTACGTACAAAACTAGTATCTGTAACTTTCAGAACATTTATCACATCTATTTCTATCTTTTTGTACTTACGTGCATATTCATCTACAATAGCAGTTTCTTGTTCAAATTCTGTGAGATCTACGTCACTGTCCAACATTAGTTCGAAAATTGTTTTATCCAATTTTTCAAGCTCTGCATTTCTCTTCTCAAATAGCGACATATTTGCTTGAATTTCATCCTTATCCTGTGGATCTTTCTTTAATTCAGCTACAATTTTCTCATACAGTTTCGTAAATGCACGTCTTTCAATCGTTCTGGCTTTTTTCTCTTGGTCCATTCTTTTCAATGTGGTTGTATTTTGCGTTTATCCAATCCTATTTTTTTTACACATCAACAGTCCTGTCACGGTCGCCACTTATGTTGCATACACAACATATACATAAATTAAGAACGATGTGTATTTTGGACAAACACTAATGTAACCACTTATTTATTAAAGAAAATTCAAAAAACATCAACAACATAAAAATTATTTCTTATCTTGACAGATTACTACTACTTCGATCAATAATTAATAATCAACAACCGAACTTCTTATTTTTCTACTTCCTAGTGACGCCAATTCTATCAAAATTTTATTATTTTAAAATGCTATAAATATTTACAATTTGCACATTTATACTATAATAACCCTTTCGATTATAGTAAACGAAACCAGGATACGTGGGATCATTCTCTGGGGGTGAAATAATTGCAATATGGGTTCCATCAATACAGCTTAGTATTCCAGGGAAATTGAATCGTTCTAAGAAGCTACAAAGTAGATATTTGTTGAGTTGTAGATTCACTGCTAAATTGATAGTCGTCATACCCTTATTTTATTTGCTGCATTTGAATTGGATTATTTGGGAATTTGATCCATATGTTCAACATATTTTCGAAAATAGCAGAACAAACCTTTTCTAAACAACGTGACATACTAGCTTGACTTATCCCCAATAAATTACTCAGGCCAGTGTATCTTTGGTATGAACTACTGCTCATGAATTGTAAAGCTGTTAGAATCTATATTTGTTGGTTTATTAGTTTACTGAAATTTGCGGATTAAATTCAGCCAGACCTCTATATGAATTGGAATTGATGTCACTCTTGTCCTGTTTTGTAACTTTGGCGTAAGTGCTACGATTAGATAACGAGCAAAATCTCTCTTCAATCGAAATATTTGTTTGAAATTTTCTTCTGGCAAAGAGAAGGGATCACTAGCATCCCTGAGCGCCCTGTTACAAATTCGTGATCTTCGTCTATATTTACAACAAAAAAATTCCATAATTTTGAACTGTGAATATAAAGATTACAGAAAATACTTACTGACGCATTCTTTCAATCAAATTTTGTTGAAGCACAATTGGATAAATAAATTGAGCCGCCATTTCTGCCTGACTTTGACATAAACAATCGATCATTAATTCGAAAATGACAGCGTATTTTCCGTCGATAAGTTTTCACCAGTCATCGATTGTCATTATCCAATTTTAATGATCAAGTGACTTACAGAATACCAATTTAAAAATCAACCGATCATTATCGTCTTATTGATCGAAACAGATAATGATCAGTTACCGAATAGCCCCGCATATTGTTATTTTGAGAGTTCATAATACTATGTGACTTTTCTAACAATTTTTGCGACCTAAGTGAAAATGCTCCCATCATGTGTTCATACATTTTCAAACCCGTATTTAGCGGATGACATATTTAGGAATTTGAGTCTATGATGGGTCAGTTCTTCTTCATTAGTGATTTTGGATCCTTTCAATAGCTTGCGATTTTCCATGAATGAGCAGCGATGTTTGTAAGATGTGAATTTAATTATTGCAGAACGTACCTTTGGGGTGGAATTAAGGTGGCTTTTCATCGGTGCAATGACAGCGATCAATACAATCATAATTGACGTTGACTTTGAGATTTGTGTTGAACGAGTTCCAAACCAGATCTTCAGTATTCTTAGCTTCAATTATCTGGTAATCCCAAAATACGCACACAGTACCGGGAGGAGTATTGCTCCTCTTGGTCTAATTTTTCCTCAAGATCCGCGATTATATTTTCGTAGTACATATTTTTGTTGATCTAATTTTTTGTTTGAATACTGCTCACAAGAAAGATTTGATCCCTTGGATTGCTAAGTGGTGGATTTACATGCAAGTTTTTAATTTTGACATCGTTTATAGGAGAGGCAGTTCGTTGCCACACATAGATTACTTAAGTCGTAATCCAGCTCGCATTTGACGAATTTCGCATCAAAACTGGCTCTATACTGTGCAAACAGGCAGCCTAGAAGCCTAGAAGATCCTGGACAATCTGAGTAATGGTAAGCTTGTCTGAAAGCAGTTTGAAGAAACAGACGGCCTTCTCCTGCATAAAAATAACCATCCTGACGGGTCAACTAATCTAAGATGGTTTGTGCCATAACAAAGTCGTCTAGGTCTGTTGAGAATATTTAATGACAAATAGTGTCACATCGGCACTGACAAGACATTTGATTCAATTGCGAAGTTCTTTTGGTTTCCTCGTCTTAGGTTATTTTCTAGGAACTATGTAAAACACTGTTTAGTGTGTGCAGTGAAAGAGACTTAGACTAGTCCACTATAAGGATACATTCTCCTTGTGCAGAAGCCTTCACAACCTTTACACACATTATGCATCGATTATTTAGGTCCTCTACCATTAACAGCTGAGAATACAAGCATATATTAGTCCTGATGGATGCGTTAACTGAGAAATGTTTGCTGTTGCCGATGAAATCATTGGAAGCCACCGAAACGAAAGAGCAATTAAAATTTGATATTTCTCTATTTGGGACTCTTAAGCGACTTGTTATGAATGCAGGCTTAAATTTTGAAAATACTAGTCTGTCAAAATTTCAGAATGAATTGGGTGTTGAATATCATTTCATTACCTCAGATGTTCATCCACGATAATGATCAAGTCGAGTGCTATATGAGAACCATTATGAATCTTATTCGCATTGAGACAAAAGTTAAGGCAGAATGGTCGAGCAATCTATAGGAAACTCAATAGGTGTTCAAAAGGACCATGCATAAAGTATTGTTAGATATTGAAGAATCAGTACCTTCAATACAGGAGTTGCTGCGAGATTTATCTCTGAATTTGTCCCTGATCCGTAGCCGGGAAATATATCGACAAAAGTGCCAAAGCTTTTGAATTCGACTATTGCAAAGTCGGATAAAATAAATGATGAAAGAAGGGATATAATGAGAAGCTCTCAATTGGTGATTTTATCCTCATACAACATAACTAAAAAATACACATTAGTAAAACAGACTATGAATTTCTTGGTCCTTTTGAAGTGATCAAACATCTTATTCACTTGAATCGATTTGAACTGAAGAAAGTTGACTCGAGTGTTATAACTCAGTCTGCCAGAGAGTGGCTTGCAAATCGCCTACTGATTGGTCTTTGAACTGTGATATACAAGAAAAATTAGACTTGCTGGAAGCAGATTAAAGTTGCTATCACGTTAGGAAGCAACTTAATTTCGAACACTCTCTAAATATATCGTGAGTATCGATCACCTAAAGAATTAGGCTTCGAATTGGCATTCTTCAATTCATATGTGATTTCCTGGGAATTTAATTGGTTTATATATAGATAAGCTCATAAATAGGAGAAAAACATTCTGTACATTGTGCACAAGAAGTATTATCATAATTCAGAGTTTTGCGGTCATAAATTCAAATATCATAGCTCAATACACGTATTGAAATATAGACATTTTGATAATAATGACACAATGTTTCATAAAATATTAACAGAAAAAATTCCACTCCCCATAAATATCTATGTGTATGCGGAAACAAACGATTAGAAGAAATAATTAATAATGCAAATACGATAGTATAATCGAATGTTTTTACATATAAATTATGAGAATATATAGTACTGCTGATAAATATTATCCAGGGAAATGTGAGTATCTTATATATATATATATATATATATATATATATATATATATATATATATATATATATATATATGTATATATATATATATATATATATATATATATATATATATATATATATATATATATATATATATATATATATATATATATATATATGTATATATGATCTGGTCACAAATAGTACAGAAATTAAATGACTGCACTGATTGAACAACAGTTTTCTGACAGGTTTGAGAATGCTACAAATATTGTTGCTTTTCTATTCGACCCGGTACAATATTTACAAGGAAAAGTAGAATACGTTACTAAGTATTATTGAATAGTATATTCTATAACAAGTAGTGTTCCAAACGAGCGAAAAGTTTAAAATGTGACTCGAAGGTGAGGATTATGATTCGCGAGTGTGATATACGTAATTCGTAACATGTTGTAGAGGTAGACTATACTTTCTCTAAGATTTTGGAGACTCAACAATATTTCAGTAAAAACATTTTATATCATGAAATCTCAAACGCAAAGGCAATAATAAATACCCGAATTGTTAGGAAATAACCATGGTAGTCAAACAAACAGCTTCTGATTCGTTGCGAAATTATTGAATAATTCTAAACGGCATACGAATTAATTTTTCAAGTGATGTTGGGGTGTCAATTGTTCCAACATGATTTTTGGCTATGGAATGTACAAATTCCAATGTTCCTGATGTCAGCTTTACGGCCACACAAAGGCATACTGCTCAAGGAAGCCTCGTTTTGTGAAATGTGCAGAAGAATATTTCACAAAAGTCTGCACCAGAGAAATCAATACACCTGTTGTTTGTGCTCTATGCGAAGGATCGCATCCGTCTAACTACAAAGGTTGCTTAGTCTATGAAGACATTCAGAACAGAAGATTTCCATCAAACCGAGAAAGAAATCCTGCCACAAATGTTACTGTAACAAGAACACAATCCAAAACAATTGGAGATAATACAGGCGTGACTTATGCACTAATAGTTGCAAATGGATCCGTCAACTACGAAGAACAATATAATGTATATCAGGCTGCTAATACGAACAACTTTGAAGACATGATCACTAAATTATTGAATAAAATGGACACGATGTTGAATCTACTCACAATCCTTGTTCCAAAATTACCCTAATGGCACGAAATCTGGAAATAGCGCAATGGAACGCTAATGGCTTGATGAATCATCACCAAGAGCTGAAAACATTCATAAACGAAAATAAAATTGATACAATTCTTATATCAGAAACTCATTTCGCAGTCAAATCATATTTCAAAATCGCCCAATTCGATACATATGTTACAAATCATCCGGACGACTCAGCACATGGCGGCACAGCTATACTAGTGAAGAACGCAATTAATCATCATGAAATACCTAGATATTGCATGAATCACCTACAAGCGACAAGCGTAGTTGTAGAAGATTGGACAGGCCCAATCACACTCTCTGCAATCTATTGTCCACCAAAATTCAAAATCAAAGAGAAGGCTCCAAGAACTTTTTTGAAACTTTAGGTAATAGATACTTAGCAATAGGCGACTACAGCGCAAAGCACACATAGTGGAACTCACGCCTTATAACTCCTCGCGGCAGACAACTGCTAAACTGCATTAAAATACATCATCTCTCTCACATTTCCACGGGTGAACCGACATACTGGCCGACTGACCCCCACAGATTACCCGATCTCTTAGACTTTGGCGTCACCAAAAACATAGCGCAGTGCTACATCCAAACTGAAAGCAGTCTAGATTTGTCATCCGACCATACCCCAATTTTATTAACTTCAAACACAACAGTTCGATCTATAACACAACCACCAGAACTATATAACAAAAATACTGACTGGGTTTGCTTCAGAGACATACTAGAAAAGACCGTCGATATAGAAGTATGACTTAAAACGCCCTTGGATATAGACGAGTGCCTAGAACACCTAGTTCAAACCATTCAAAATGCATCATGGAAATCTACTCCAACTGTAAACACTCAAAATTGTCATACATTCAACTATCCAATTGAAATTAAATAGAAGATAGCAGAGAAAAGAAAACTCCGTAGAATATGGCCAAAAAATAAGAGAGACTGTCGACCAACCAGATCAATTATCACTTCCCCTCGAAAGCATAAGCATTGGAGAAGTTGCTAAGATGATCCAGAAGGAGCTGCATACAAACAAAGCACCGGTATGAACTAATAACCGGCAAAGTACTGCAAGAGCTACCATATAATACAATCAAACTGATTAAATTTGTATTTAACGCTTGCTTAAGAGTACAGTACTTCCCATCTCAATGGAAAATTGCCCAGGTTATATCAATACCAAAGCCAGGAAACCCCACAGAAGATGTTACCTCTTACCAGCCAATAAGTTTGCTGTCAATCTTATCGAAACTGCTGAAAAGCTGCTGCTGAGAAGAATGAAACCACATATTAAAAACATGCTTCCGGAACACCAGTTTGGTTTCCGAGAGAAACATACAACAATTGAACAAATACACAGAGTTACAAACATAATTGATAAAACCTTTGAAGAGAAAGAATATGGCTCAGCAGCATTCTTGGACGTAAGTCAAGCCTTCGACAAGGTGTGGCACACAGGACTATTATGCAAACTGAAACACTCTCTAAAGCAATATATTCTAAGTAATTCAATCTTATCTGAGAGAAAGATATTTTCAAGTCGAATATAAAGATGAATACACGGCATTATTTCCCATTGAAGCAGGTGTTCCACAAGGCAGCGTTCTTAGACATGTGTTATATACCATATGCAGCGCTGACATTTCGACCAAAGAAGATACAATCATTGCAACATATGCAGATGACATAGCGATATTAGCGTCAAGCACAAATTCAGAAGTAGCATCACAGAAACTCCAGGAACATCTTGATAAAGTGCAACAATGGTTGAAGGAGTGGAGAATAAAGGTAGATGCAAATAAATCTGCTCATATAACATTTACCACATGAAGAGATACATGCTTAACTATGGAACTGAACGATTACCTTCTACCACAAGTTACCCGTACTAAGTACTTAGGAATGAACCTTGATAGAAGGCGAACTTGGAAAGAGCACCTCAAGACCAAGAGAAATCAATTAAATATCATGTTCAAAAAATACTACGGGCTACTAGGGCGTAACTCAAAAGTATCCACAGAAAATAAGATTTTAATATACAAAGTAATATTGGAACCAATTTGGAGGCATAAATAATTCAAAGGTTCCAATCCAAAACATTGAGATCAATACTCGATGCCCCATGGTATATTTCTAATCAGATCATACATAGGGATCTCAACATAAGAACTGTGAAAGAAGAAGTAACACTTAGAAGTGAAGAATATATCAAGAGACTGGAAAACCATCCTAACATCAGTGCCATAAATCTACTCGACAATAGCCAAGACAGCAATAGACTGAAGAAATATGATCCCCTAGATTTAACAGATAGATTTAAAACTATTTAATTAATATGCATCCGGGGTATATGTCACGGGACATAATCCCTTTCATGATAATTGTGCTAAAATATTTACTTATTGTTGTTATTATGACAGATTGTAAATTTTCAAATAAATGAACGAAAAACGATTCCAACATGCCTTAAATATATTCTTTTGATATTCATAAGACACAATTTTGAAGCCACCTGGCAAAACTTTAGACCCAACCAAATAATCTGACTTTTTAATTTTTTTATTTATCAAATACTAAATTTGATTGTATCAGAATTTCAAAATGCCTCAGAAATATTTTTTGCGAATAAAAGTTCGAGAAGTTGAAAGCTCAATGCTCCGTTGAGCCATACTATCCTTCAGCCAGTTCTTCGTTTTGGTGATCAGACATAACAAAAGAAGTGTTCTACAAATTTTAATGGTGCCTCAAATACCAACCCAAAAATGTCTATATGCTCTCGGTCCAAGATGGGAGATGAAGAGAACAACTAGAGTGCTTCGGCAATATCTAGTTCTTCAATTTGGATAGTCAAATGGACCTTTAATTGACAAAAGACCTTCAATGGTCAATGGACCCCCAATGGTCAATGGACTTGCAATGGTCCGTGGATCTTGAATGGTTAGTGGACCTTGAATATTCAGTGGATATTCAATGATCAATAAACGTTCATTGCCAATGGACCTTCAATGGTCAATAGATCTTGAATGGTTAATGAACCTTGAATGGTCAATGGACCTTAAGTGGTTCTGATCCCCCAAGAGTGCCTTAAATGCTTGATGAGATTAGAATGATCGATAATGTGATTAGGGAAGAATTATGAACTTATGATAGGATAAGGATCGCCATGTGAGGAGTTTGTTGAGATGGCTGATGTAAACATGTTAGAGTTGTTAAAATGGGCGATGTGAGCATAATTTGTATTTCTTAGAGCATTACGTATTGATTCGATTTTGTGAGGCTTAAAAATGAATAATTGTCAATTACCTTATTTAGTTGTGTCTTGAAGGGACGCCAACACATTCCGTTCTCTCTCTCAACGAGATAGGAACCTGTTATTGTAAAGCAACTGATCCGCTGTAGGCTTCTAGCTGCAGAAACTGACAAGTACAGTTTGTTATAACTGGACTTCGTCTCTTATCTGACTTGCGCGTAAAAGCGATTTATCTGGCAAATGTTGGTATGCAGAGTCTAGTGCTTTTATTATAATATTATATTATCGTTCCGATTCTCCTGCAAACGTTGGTTTCAGGGATAGCGCAACCTCCGGGAGTCGTTATCGAGTTCTTAGTACAAGGGTACAGCGTTTGTTGGTGATTTGTGACAAGAATTGTTGAGATTCAACTGTGCTATTGTGTTATACTTTTTTAATGGAATGCATGCCTAGTGCCTCTCCTCAAGGCTTTGACAATTTACTGCGTGTGAAAACACATTGACAAATCACAATTATTGTGATCTTGTCGATACTGCTCTCATCTTTCCTCTCCACATGCTGTGGAAGAAAGCTTGAGAATGTATTAAAATGCTTTTAGCATAGAACAAGTTGACAGTTGTCTTACGGCTCTCGGGCAAAAGTCCAATCAGTCTGATAAGGTAATTCATGACAAAAATGATCTAAGAAAGATCAAGCTTCTTGTAGCTGAGTTAAATTTAGAACGTAAAGCTGAAAAAGTAGCAAAACCAGTTACGGTGAGCAGTACGTCAGAAGCAGCCCGCGAAGCCGATGATGAGTCAGTGCAGGATTCAGATGGCTTTATGCCTACTCCAAAACCGAAAAAAAGTGAATCCGGACTCAGAAAGTCCTCTTGCGACTTCCAATAGTCTCGTCCCACTGAGTCAAGTGGGCGAAGGCGACACTATGAAGAACTTGCAGTTTCAAGCTTATGAGAAGCACATTCCGCCCATCGTCTTTCACTCAGAAGACGAATAATCCAAGCCAGTGCAAGCACTAGTGGAAGTTGGAGGGACGATAAAGAAGACAGTCAACATCAAAGATGGTGTCCGACTGCACTTCTCTACAGCACAGGACTTCCGTGCTGCAGCAACTTTGAGGCGTGCCATAAACATTGCTCTCCACACGTATATGCTGCAAGAAAACAACTCTTGCAGGTAGTACTACGCGACATATCGGAAACGATCTCTCAGGATGAGATCAGATCCGAGCTTGCATCAATCGACTTTACAGCTGAATCTGTCCGTCGCTGGACAGCTAGTCGTGACAAGGAGCCATTGCATCTTTTCCACGTCAAACTTGTCAAAAATGCGGAAAATAAGAAAAATTTTGACCTCGAAACTTTCATGTACTTGAGGGTGTCAATCGAATTCAAGCGACCGCAAAATGGAATTTGTTAATGCCACAACTGCCAACGCTTTGGGCTGTAACCTCAGACAGAGTTGTGTCAGATGTATGGGAAATCACAACATTGCCGACCGTACTACCAAAGATCAGGGGTAGCCAGTCTGTTGTAATTGCAATGTCAAACACTCTGCAAACTACAAAGGCTGCAAGTCCCACAAAGCAATTGTAGAAGCATCTAAACGCCAGTCGCAGCCAAGAACATTTAGTTCCAAGCCATTGAGACAAGGCATGTCTTACTCGACTGCCACCAAACTAACACAACACTCATCAAATGAGCAAACACGAGTTGCTACAGCTTAAAATCCTGTTACCAGCGTTGTAGTACAGCCTAAGCATGTCCCACAGTCTGCAACCGCTTCGCAAGGCGAGCAGACTGAAACCACATTATTGAGCTTACTGTGACGAATTGGGCTCCAAAATCTGTCCCAGTTGCACATCCCAGAGCTTTCTGCTACCGTCAATAATTTTTATTAGTCCACCAAAATTAATTTATTTCTAGCACACCCTGTAAATTTCAAATTCAATAATTCTGCTTTAACATACAACACCATTTACCGTCAGTTCATCAGTCTTCAACAACTGTTAATACATTTTAATATATTTCACATGTGAAGGAATAAGGTTAGGGTTTGAAAACACCTGAAATTAAAAGCAATTGATATCGTATGATCTGTATTTATGTCTTGTGTCTTACCGTGATAAAACCTAAATGTAATCCACCGTTGTCCTGTAAATATGTTACATATTGTATATTTTTGTTGTTTGACGTGACCTCTGACTATACACAAACTAGATCCGACACTTGACAGTTTCTATATTACCGACCGATAAAATATTCAAGACAATTTCAATGTTGAGGGAATAAAATCAGGAAAGGATGCATCCGACAGGAAAGTAAAAGGAAATTTGTGATTGTGATGAAATTTGTATTTGTAAAATTACTTCTCCTTCTTTTCTGTATGTCTTCTTTACATTATTGTTAGCGCTAATATGGATTTAATTTGAAAACATGTGAAGTAGGGTTTCATTAAAATTTGGGTATAAATAAGGCCTTCTGGCCGACCTAAGTCACTTCTTTGTAAGTCTAGTCTTCTGAGCAGCCGTTCCAAAGTACGCTACCAGTTCCGATACCGAGCGTCATCTCCGGAGTGTTCACCGTCCAAGTGAAGTTTTTGTGCTAAGTCCGTTAGCACAACTGTCTGACACAATTTGTGAGTTTGTTTTGTTTTTTTCTCAGCCCGTAGAACGAGCTTAGAATACTTTTTGCTGTTTTGAACTTAGAATATTTTTGCTGTTTTGAACTTCGAATATTTTTGCTGTTTTTGAACTAGGAATATTTTTTAAATAATTTACTGTAGAAGCACCGCTGATGAAGTCTTTGTGACTTCAAAGCGTTTGATTGATTCAACGAAGAAGCACCACTGATGGAGTCTTCGTGATTCCGAAGCGTTTGATTGATTTAACGTAGAAGCACCGCGAAATGAGTCTTCGTGATTTCACAGCGTTTGATTATTTTAACGAATAAGCACCGCTGTCAAAGTCATTGCTGACTTCACAGTGTTTGAAATACTTAACGTAGAATCACTGCTGGAGAGGTCACTTGATGACTTCACCGTATCGAACCGACTTAACGTAGAATCACTGCGAGGGAGCAAGTTTGGTTCCACCCGCATAGAACGATTTCTCGTCCTCTGCGACCACCTGGGTCCGTACTGTGACCGCTGGTGTCTAGTGTCATGTTCAACCGTTCCGTCACCGTCGGCCAAGTATCTCTGTGCAAGTTCCTGTAAAATATATGTTCTATGTTCACCGTCATCGTTTTGTGTGATGAATCTCATTATGACACCTACCTTCTGATGATTATTTTTGACAACTCTAACCCTTCCCGTCTGAGCTATCCAGCCGTCTGCCATAGAAAAACTACGTCACCGACCGTATTGGCGCCCGAGCACACCGTTAGCAGTTTTCAACAGCTGTCGAAACTGACAGCTGCAAACAACAACATGTAAATGCTGCTCGTTGTCGTTGATGCGCTGCCAAATACCATCAACCTGCTTGGATAATGATAAGACAGCGTAGAAGGCCAGACACGCTAAGGATTGCATTCTGGAACACAAATAGCATTTTATACAAGCGTAACAGCGCTGAGTTCGTCTTCCGTCACAACATTGACGTTTTTCTGATCAATTAAACTCATTTGAGAGATGGTATCAACCCAAAAATGTGCGGGCTGACTTTCAATAGAAGAGATCGCGTGAATGCTCAAAGAGGTGGCGTTGGCATTTTCATTAAAAACACTATCGACCATTACTAGAGCCAAAATTACAATTTACAACATGCCGAGGCTGTTGAAATCGTTGTAAACACCGCAGACCACGGTGCATTACGACTGGTATCAATTTACAAACCGCCAGGATGGCAAGGGTGTTGGTGCTCTTACTAATATTGCAAATGCAGCACTCCGCTTGCGCTACATCCCTGAAAAGGGGAAGCTGGCCGATATATGCGTCATTCCTAAGCCAGGATAAGACGCAAAATTTCCACAAAACCACAGACTCATAAGTCTTCTGTGCAAAATGAGAAAAGTGTTGGAAAAAGTCATATTTACTAGGTTGCAAAAGAAAGTTGCTGGACTCGACGTAATATCTCACTATCAGCATGAATTCCGTCAAAAGCACTCAACTGAACATCAACTTCTGCTAGTTGTTTCATTCATAATGGAGGGCTCTCACAACTGAAAAGCCAGTGGAGCGATTTTCTTGGATTTTGACAAGGGCTGCTGCATGAAATGATGCAAGCTGGCATCAATCAATCACTGGTACAGCCTATTCACTCATTCCTGGCGAAAAGGACATTCAGAGTCAAACTGAACGACGTTAAGTCCTCAGAATGACCCTTAACAGCAGGCCTGTCACAAGGTTTTTTGTTGTCACCGCTGCTGTTTAATATATTTTTCAGTAATATACCAGTAGCTACTACCAGAACAATACTTGCCCAGTATGCGGATGACACTGCTGTACTCTATCGCTCACGGAATAAAGCCGTGATAACGTCTTGATTGCACCAAGCTGCCGAGAAACTAGAAGACTAGTTCGTAAAATTGCGAATCAATATGAACGCTGTTAAGAAAACAGCAATGCTCTCCACAAAGAGGAGATTTCAGCCATCTGGTGAAATCGATATGTTTAATAACATCATTCCATGGCGTCTAAAATATAAATATTTCGGCCTGCTCTTTGACAGTGGCTTGACGTGGAGACCACATGTCCAAAAAAACGTACAAAATGCACACGCGCTTGTCGCTCCGCTATATCCACTCATAAGTCGTGGAAGTCGTATGTCACTTACAAAAAAAAAGCCAAGCCTTGAGACGATAATACATCCCGCAATGACGTATGGCATATCAGTGTGGGAATACTCGGTGTCTACACAAATAAAAAAAGCTGCAGGTTGTGCAAAATAAACTCTTGCGTATGGCCACGGATGCACCTTGGTTCGGGCGCAACGACCAGCTTCATCTAGATCTTGAGATCCACACTATACACGATCATGCTATTAAACAAGCAAACAAATTCTTGTCTGGTGTAGAATACTATCCTGATGTCGGAATCAAGAGACAGAATACGACGCAGATGAGAATCTGCGTTACAGAAGACCGAGTCAGATGTTCAGACGACACCAAGATGGCGGCCCAATGGTGCACTCCTCAAATCCTTAACAGTCCATAGTTCTATAAATATCCGATAATAAAGGTATGAGCCCATGGCTCAGTACATTTACAAGTCCTTCTTGTTCATCGTTCAACGCAGGGACTGGGGATGGAGAATATCGGACTTCGATATTTATTTTTTCCTGTATCGATATATCGATATTCCGATAATTATCGATAATTATCGACATTTATCGATATTTATCAATAATTTTTGATATTTATCGATACATATCGATAATAATCGATACATATTAATAGTTATCGATAATAATCGATATGTATCGACATTTATGGACATAAATCGATATTTTTTGATAGCTCTCAATAATTATTGATATTCAGCGATAGTTATCGATAATTATTTATAATTATTGAGAGTAATCATCGGTATTCAACAATACTTGACGAAGATTTTTTTTCGATAAAGTTCGCAAGAAATATGACTATTCCTCTCAACACACAATTGCATGAAAAATTGAGAAAATTTCGCGAATAAATAATAATAATTTGAGAAACCTCTTTTGCAAAAAAAAGTTTTTCCGTAATCCCGGGAGTAGAAGACGAATTGAATCCCTTATTTCAAGGACTTAAGTTTAGGTTGTTTCTGCACTGTAGAAGAAACATGTTGTCTCTGACAGCTTTTTTATTTTGCTTCCTATCTCTCAGTCACTGATGAAGGTATAATATATACTGAAACGTTTGCAATGAAAGAGATGACCTAATTATTTATCCTCTTTGTTATCCACAATCCGACGACTTTAATACAATCAATAATAATTTTCATCAACCTTTTTATTAGCAATATTGCAATTTATACAATTTTAGGAATGCATCGTATGGTGGGTGAATTTCCTAGATTCTTAGGGTAGTAAGTTCTTCCTCCCTTTTCTGTAGCCTCATCAATATCATCGAATTTCGCACTCATCTTTTTGAAAGCAAGCTTATTCATTCAACGACTGCTGTAGCCAGCCGTTACTATGGTGAATTTATGCAACATTTTTGTATCAAGTCTGTTGTTGTCAAAATTGGAAGATTGAATAATCAGTTTTTAGACTATTGTGATTCAATATAATACGGTAGTGCGAATAATAGCGTAGATAACAGAGGACTCGAGTGCATTTAATCTCTCAAGTAGAATTGCTCTCGATTTCGTCTCGTGCGCCTCAATATTCTATCTTTTCCAATCGATATATTCAAACTCCAATAATTATTATCAATATTCACCAATAATTATCGATATTACTCAATAACTATTGATATACATCGATAATTATTGATATTCATCTATAATTATTGACTTCCGGCGATAATTATTGATAATTATTGATATTCATCGATAATTACTAATATATCGATATTTATTGATAGTTATCAATATTCATCGATTCTAATCGATATTAATCGATCCTTTTGATATTTCTCGATAATTATCGATATTCATCGATATTTATCAATATTCATCGATAATTATCGATATTTGTCAATAATTATCCATAAATCGACATATCAATATATCGGAAATAATCGATAATATTTCCGTATCGAATATCGATATTTGAAACTGAATATTGCGCAGCCCTAGCAGGGACGCCAGGCGGGAGTTCGAGAAATAAACGCGTCGTGGGCAGTCAGTCAGTTGTGTAGCCGTTACTAACAAGTCGTTTGGTCGAAATGACTGCGACATGTTTACGTTGACTGAACCATTATATACAGTAAATATTTCAACCTTATCTCAAAAATCGAACTGTCACGTAGATAGCTCAAATTTCGAGGCTTCGATTCCACCAAAACGACTTTTCATAACGCTTTTATACTTACATTGCGGTATTTGCCGCATTGCTCTGCGATCTGTTTTGTTACACCTTTAAATCTGCTTGTAAATATTGCACGTTCTCATTTTTGGTGCCATCGGCATTCGGACTCTGTACATCTCCAGAAGTGTCCGCATGAGTGTGTAGCACAAGACAAAATTTGTATTTATTAGCATAATCAATTATATCTTATAATAATGATAATAACATAATGATAATATTTTCATTTGTTTCAAGAAGAATATTCCTATACAAATAGATTGGACACAATTTTTATGTGAACATTCTATATATACGTTAGTTGTGTAATTTACATGTTCATTCTGTATTAGACATTTAGACATCTGGTGCGAAGGCTCTCAGCTTCGCGGCATTCTGGAAGAACTTGGCGATGTCTATCATTAGTGGAGTGCTTGCATTTGAGAGTAGAATTTGAACGGGGCTTTCTGAAACATTTAGCAGTAAGTGTTTGGTAATATATGCAACCCGGATCGGGTTGTAGATCAGACAATGAAATGGGAAGTGTTCTAGGTTATTTGCTTCTTGAAGATTGCAGATGTTACAATTCTCTTCTCCATGGAGTTTGTGAACGAGGCCGTCCTGGTAGTAGTGGAATTGGTCAGGATTTGCGGTTCTTAACAGGCCAAGAAGTTTCAAAAAGGGAATAGAGATTTGAATAGAAAGGTAATTGAAGCTGGTTATATTTTATATAATCTGTTACTTTTTTATTCTGATAAATGGAAGAGCATGCTCTAAATATTCACGTATCTAAATTAAGAGAGATATGATAAAAGCCGAACAGATAAAATATATGGGTGGAGAGGGAGAGCAAATATTACTGTTTATACTCAACAATATATGGAAAGCTGGTAAAATACCCAACGACTGGGAAAAAGCAGTAATATTTAAAAACGGGGACAGTAGCAACTGCAACAACTATAGGGGCATATCATTACTATGTACAACGGCGAAAGTATATGAAGCCATATTACACAATAAATTAAGAAAATTGACAGAAGCAATACTTGAGAAAACACAGAGCGGTTTTAGGAGCGGACATTCAGTGCAAGACCATATATTTACGATCAGAAAAATGACAGAAATAACGATGAGGCAGGATAGCAGAGCATATGTAACATTCATAGATATTGAGAAAGCTTTTGACAGAATACAGAGGGAGAAGATGTGGAGAATCTTAGAAGAGAGGAAAATAGATAAACAACTATTACAAGCAATTGAAAGCATTTACAGAAGAACAACAAATTACATACGAACAGGAAACAAAGTATAAGAAGAATTCACGACCACCTAAGGACTAAGACAAAGGGGAGCCCTGAGTCCGATATTATTCATCACATATCTAGATAATATCATGAAGAGAACAGAGAACAAAACAAGGCCAATTGAAGTAGGACATTACAAACTTGAAAGAAGTACTTTGAAAGAATGTGCATTCGCAGATGATCTGGCAATTTTCGCTAAAAGTGAAGAAGATATGCAGCATAACTTGAAAGTGTGGGATGAAGAACTGCATAAACAAGGAATGAAGATCAATATAGAAAAAACAAAGATTATGGTAATAGCCAAAGAAAATATAGCAATTAGTATATCACTCAATGGAAAGACGATAGAACAAGTAGAAACGTTCACATATCTAGGAGCTGCAATAAATAGTAAGGGAAGTATTGAGCCCAAAATTAATAAGAGAACCCAGGCGGCGAATAAGAATTACTCTGCTATGAACAAATCAATTCTAAATAACTAGCATATTTCAAAAACCACAAAAATGGCTGTATATAAAACGATATACCGACCAACACTAATTTACGAAAGTGAAACTTGGTTCCTTGATCAAAGAGGTCAAAGTAAAATACAGGCGACTGAGATGAGGTTCATGAGAAGGATAGAAAAAGTTCGAAGAATTGACAAAGTAAGAAACGAAGAAATAAGACGGAATCTACAGACCGAAAATATACAAAATACAATAGATAAAAGACAGCTAGTATGGTATGGCCACATAATAAGAATGCCAGAAAACAGACAAGTTAAACAAGTGTGGAATGCAAGATACCCAAAGAAGAAAGGAATAGGCTGACCAAGAAAGAATTGGTTCGATACAAGAAATATTAGAAAGAAATAGCATCAGTAATAACGAAGCAAAAAAAAGGCTTTGGACAGGAAGCAATGGGAAAAAATTATTCAAAAATTGAATCAAAGAACTAACAATCTCGACACCCAAAAGGGTAACAGAGATTTAAATAGATAATAATAATAATGATAATATTTTTTTACACTATATCATCAACATTTTCATTTACTTAAGAATGAATTATATCAAAACTATAAATACAACTGCATCAGAGAAGTTGAGACACGAATTCTGGGGTAATTAGAGCAAAACTGAGAAATGCACATTATCAAAACCAAAATCTCTTCAAAGATGTTATTATTCCAACAATAGTATATTATAATGTAAGCTATATATTCTTTTGATAACATGCAGTTAGCCAACGCCTTCCATAGATGTCGGGTGTGGCAAAGGACAAGAGAAAATGTCTCTTTTTTCCGCTTATTAATATTAATATCAATTTAAACATATGTATAACTTCAATTTTTTAAACAATAATTCATTTCGCTTTTGAGTATGGCTGAGGTGCAGCCGAAACTGTAGAGCAGAAAAGAAATAAAATTGAAATATTGACTGAAATCCCAAGAATATATAGCTTACATTATTTACATATCCAGTCAGCGTCAACCATTTTATCCAATAGTATATTATGCTACAAGGATCGAACGACTGTCACTTTTGTCCAGGATAAATTTTGCTGCATTCGGTGAAGACAAGGGCGAAGTACGAGGCAAAGGCGAGGGCAAAGCACGAGGTGAAGACGAGGGCAAAGCCCAAGGTGAAGCTTCGAGCAGTCACAAACTTGTCCGAGACAATAATGACAGTCGTTCAGTGTCCGTGTTGCATACGATACTTTTTGTAACAAGTGCACCGAAATACCCCCATTACTAAGCTTTTTAAATAAATTTAGATGTATTGAAACTATCTCATCGATTTGACGGATAGATTTTTGCAAATGCAATCACATTACAGTGAACTAATATAATGAAACATAACATACATGATTTATTGCATTGATTGATATTTCTCACATTTTTTGTGCTATCCAGTTCACAATAAATACACATACTATAACGAGCACATTCTATAATACAAATTTCTTCCAAATATCAATTTGACATATATCAATGAAATAAAAAAATCCAACAGCATCCATGATTCATGATCTACAACGGACAAAAATATCCATTAACTCCCTGTCAACTGAGAATTAATGGATATTATTACCATAGTTTGGAATTGAGAACTTTCGAAGCAGAAGTCAGCTCAGTAATAGGGTACTCTCGGTGCACATGTTACAAAAAAATTATTGATGTCAACACTGAAACATAAATATATTGTGAGGGGTACGGCAAGACTTACAAACGAGTCTCATAGTGGGATTCTGAACGTTTCAATAGCGTCTATAAGAAAGTCTATAACAACTTACAGATTCGATAGGCAAAATGATATTCTGAAAGAATCTGTAGCTTATAGATTTCTTTAAATATGTAATAGATGTCTATAACGTTAAGATTAGATAAACTCTAACCATAAGACATTCGAAATGTCAGAATAAATGATAATTTAGATGTTTCGCGTACCATGTACTTTATTTTGGTAAAGGATAAGCATTAATTTCCAATAATTGTATTGAGAATTTATTCAAAAATTATGTGGGATTAATAAGAAAAATCTAAGTAATGCAATAAGCTAATTCGCATCTCTCAATAAGCATTTTTAACAATTGTTCCGTAATTTAATACGAACTTCGCATCAATTCAAAAATGGCTATTCCAAAATACATCAATAATAAATTTTCATGCTCAAGAATATAATCTCAGGCTCTTGCCACTCAAAATTTTCACGCAAGTGGCTTTTCCATTCCCCTACATCTAAATTTGGACCGTCTCCAATTGAATTCAATACATTATTCTCATTTATTATTTGAATAATAATTATCATCTGATGTTGAATTTATAGTATTATTCTTTAATACGTAATCATATTCTTCATAATCCATGAACACTTGTTGCTCTCTAGCAATATTTCTGGTTCTCTTCCAAGGTGTGTTTATTCAATCCATCGAACACTTTTGTAATGTCAATAATCACTAGAAAACCTTTATGTTTTAAACTTTCCGCAGAATTCTTTAGAACTCAATTCAAATATGTCGAAATAATCTGACACATGACAACTTGAGTGAGAACAGATATGAATTAAAACTAGAAGGCATCGTTATATTCAATGACTTTACGTCGTTATATGATTTACTCACTTGAGCGCATCAGAAGCTTGAATAAAATAAATTAATCTGTATTTTTGGACAAAAAATCCAAAAGTAAAAATTATCTCCTAACTTATTTGCAATATTGAACTGTAAGTTCCAATGAACGGAAGTATCATGACGTCATAACTTATACAAAATTGTTTAGAATACCATTTTAGTAGAATCTATAAGAACTTCATTTATGGATTCTGATAAGCTTATAGATCTGTAACGTTATAGAAATTTAAGATGATGCTCAGAATCTCACCATTAGTTCCCCTGGAGAATAAAAAACAACTCAGAACGCAAAATCTATCGTTGAAACTCAGAACAATCATCTAAACAAAAATGCGTGATATTTGTTGTTGGTAAGAGATTTGTAAGGAGAAAATTGGTTCAATCTATTACAACTGAATCTTGCAACAGAATCTAAAACATTATTCCAGCACAAAATCACACTGCCAATGACATAGTAATATTGAAACTCTTCAACTCTTGTTGACCCGATTTGCAATATTGTTGTATTGTTGTACTTAAAAAGATAAGACCAGTGGCGTAAATAGGGTCCGCAAAAGCCCGCAACGCGGGGGGGCCGCACATTCAAGGGGGCACAACACAATTTACCATGAAACTATAATATATCATTTGGATATGAATAGAATATCTCCCAACCAAGTTACATTTTTGTCATAATTAATGCGATTGTTGTACCCAAATAATAATATATTTAGTTTATTACTGCTGCCAATTATACCTAATTTGAAAAAACATTCGACTATCTATTGTCAATTGTCGTTGCCGATGCTTCATATATGCTGACTCTGATTTCTTAGGTGGTTTCATTGTCAACAGCTTACTTACAGTCTCTTTTCTTTCAATATGTCTGTTTTGTCTAGGCTTTATATAAACAAAGTATCCCATTTTGGTCGGGTGCAATTTGTATGCATCAACCATTGGAACTTTGATTGAATGTTCATATTGAGTTCTTGCTTGAAAGTTATAGTGAAAACTGAAAATACATACAATTTATAAAATTACATCATATTTCAAATTAGGTATTTTTGATTCTTTTTAAGTAATAAAGAAATCAAAGGCAAGATTATGAATTGAACTCTTATTCCGAATTAATGTTACATTAATATTATTATTGTAGTACTACGCATAAATGAAATCAAGAAAGTAGGGCGCAAAAACAAAAAAAGGTAAAACAAAGAGAAGAAGAGCTCGTTAAAAACACTGGAATTAGTAAATTCTTTTCGAATTTTTAAGGCCAGAACATTACTAATCATTATAAGAAAAAGAACTTCGTCGGCAATAGAATTACAAAAATATTATAGCGAAGATTTATCAGAAAATTTTCCGATGCAATTAATTAATGCGGTATATTTAAAAAAAAAATGACAGTGCCAATATAACTATTCAGAAAATTACAGATATTATTTTAATCAAATACTCATTTATCGAAAGTGATTGATGTGAGGTTTGCACAACTTTATTACTATTTTTAAGCATCCCTGTCACTGTGGCTACAGCAGAGAGATCTTTCAGCAAATTGAAAATAATAAAATCCTATCTTAGAAACAACATGAATCAAGATAGATGAAGTAATCTCGCTCTTTTGGCAATAGAAGATCATGCAGCAGAAAATCTGAATTTAAAAACTCTTATAACAGATTTTGCAAATAAAAAAGCCCGAAGAACTGATATTCAATTCAATTTTATATAAAATATGTGATTTATCATTTTTTTGCCTTTGAGAACTATAAAAAATATTGCATTTATCACTGTTTTCTTGCACCTAATCATTGAGTTTTCAAAAGTTTATTGGGGCCTACATTTTGTTTTGCGGGGGGGCCAGCAAATCTTAGTTACGCCACTGGATAAGACTTGAAAATTTTCGTATTAATTGTGCGTAATTCTATTAGAACGTTGATAAATGACTTATTGGCAAATTCTCATGAACAAACATCATCATTATGACTAACTAATGAACTCGTGCTGGCAAGAATTTTTAATATTACTTTGTCATCGAACATATGATTTCGTACAAAAAATGTTTTTCTAATTTTGTAGTTTGATTGAGTTGTAATAGGTTGAACCAACTTCTTTCTCACGAATCTCTCACCAAAATTAGATGATTGTTTTGAGTTTCAACGAATTTTTCATTTGCGTTTCGGGTTTTTCTTATTTTTCTGGAGAGCAAAGATTTGTTTGTAACTCTTCCTGTACTCTTCACATTCATTCATGTAATTGTGTTTTAGTTTCATCATTATTAACATTATAATCATATGTATTCATTCTGATCATTACTGAATAGGTATTAAGATGAATTAAACCTTTATTTGAACTATTTTGAGCTTGAAACCCTAGTACAGTCCCTACATATACAGCTTGTGCAACGAAACGCGGAACATAGGAGTTCAACATGGGATATTCAAATTGAGGGAATATTGGCTCCCCCGTTTATTCTATAGCAGAAAGTACAAGAATGGAAAGTTGCTTAAAATGAGTTTTCACTCATAAAAAGTCTAAAATCAATGCCTTAAAATATCTGTTGCATTTGATATCTAGAAAATAAGATATAACATTTTCGTTTAAAATCAGATAGCCATGGAAATTAAAAAACGAATGGAACAGGCTTTCATTCAGACAGTTCATTTCCGTGTTACTAAAATAATCAACAATAATGAAAGATAATTTAAAATTGATTTTATCTTATGAAAAGTCCTAAATTAAAGCAGTAGAATACCTGTAGCATCTAAAAAAATTTGCATTAATAGCACGAAATTGAAACTGTCAGAATGAAAGCTTGTTCCATTCGTCTTTTCATTGTCATGGCTATCTGATTTTTGTCGAAAATAGCATATTTTATTCTCTGAATATCCAATGCTATACATATTCTACAGCATTAAATGAAAACTTTTCGTACGAGTAAATTTATTTTAAACAACTCCCCATTTTTGTACTTTTGCTCTAAAATATACAGGAGAGCCAATATCCCCACATTTTGAAAATCCCATGCTGAACTCCTATGTTCCGCGTTTCGTTGCAAGCCCTGTATAAGTATCTTATTGATAAAATTATGTCCGTGTACTAGAGTCCAACTAGATTGATCAAACGATGGGGTATATTTGCTTCCTACTGAGGAGAATTTTATAATAAAACACATGAAATAATCAAATTTTGATTAAGTTGATTAATGAATGATAATTCATCTATCCTCGCCTTTGGCTTGGATTACAAATCTTCCGCTCGTGGGGAAATAGGGCCATACCAATACTTGTTGTAGAATGTAGAATATATTTTTATCCGCATTTATTATATATAGAATCACGGAAGGATGTTACTTTATTAGTCCCATGCAAGCTCCATTACACAAACTATCTGATGAATGGCACTCCCCATGAAAATTTTATGATACTGAGACTATTCTTTCTCTTAGAGGATAAATTTTCATGAATCATTATCTATTTTGTCCAGAAATTATAAATACTAATATAATGAGAAATTATTTTTAACAGTTGTTCCTCTCATATTCAGTCACCTATTCTTCTGAATTATACTGTGAACTGAACAGAAAATGATCATTATCTGTAGCATTCCCAAACCTATGTCAAACAATCACAAAAAATTTCGTACTTTTTATGACCAGATTTTATTTAAGGAAGATAAGCACATTCTTTTCAACCTTATTTATCAGCGGTACTATATATTTTCAACATTCAAATGTAAAAACATACGATTATGTTATCGTATTTGTATTATTAATAATTTCTTTTGTTTGCTTGTTTATATACAGATATTTATAGGGAGTAGAATTCTTTTTTGTTGATATTCTATGATAAATTGTGTCATTATCATCGAAACGTCTATATGTGAATTCATGAATTGAGATATGATATCCAAATTCATGACGGCAAGACTTTGAATTATGACAAAATTTCTTGTGAAGTAGTAACAAGATATCTTTTTTCTATTTATGAGCTTATCTATTTTCCAGGAATTCATATAAATTAGAAAATACCCAATGTCAATTCTTATCATCTTTTGCATGTTATTAATAGTGTAACGTTATTCATTTTGATTCAGGAGGCAATAGTAACTGAACACTACTTATTATTTTTATGATTCATTAAAATAATGAATTAGATAACCAACACTATTTCTAATGAATAATTCTAATTCTAACTGCAGATTATCACGCCACACTATAACTTAACTTTGATTATTTATGTCAATATTGATTTATTTCAAATAACATAATTTATGTCAATCACTAGCAGTCCATAGTATAATGTCTCTGAGCCAAAATCAATAGTCCTTTTTGTTGAGTCAGCGAATACATACCGTGGGTCTCTTTCCACTACGTTTTTCACGCAGACGTCGAGGCGTTCCCAGAAAACGCTAGAAGGTAACAAAAAATTTCTAGAAAACAAATATATTCCCTTTTATTTCTTGATGTAAAATATTTTTACAATAATTCTAAGCCCCAGTGAAGCCGAAATGACTTATTCATAGATCTAAATTCGTTACACTGCCCCATCCTTGGGACTGCTTCGTCCCGAAACGGTTCTTCATGAATCCCTGAAGAGTCATGTCGGAATCTGCATTGATCATCCTTGGAACATCGAGATGTTTTGCAGAAGTAGCAGTCAATGATCCGTTCATCTTTCGTCTGCTGCTTAGGGTTGTAGCTACAGACAAGGATTTATATTCCGGTAGACCGGAAGAGGGTTTCCAACATAATCCTCACTACCTTCCAATCCAATTTATCTAGTCCACAATTCAACTTTAGTACTGCCAGCTTCATTAGGTCGTTGTCCAATAGATGCTTCCGGAAGTCGAGCAGAGTATTCCACATAGTGCGGTATGTCGGTTTCTGGTAGGAGCATGACTTAGTCACCATATAGTACAGGTATCGTTTGTGCTTATTGCGGGTGTCCTCAAGGTGTAGTGTTTTCCTGACTGATGGATGTTGGTTGGTCAGTTCTTCTAATTCTCCATAATTCTTCTTGAAATTGGACGCTATTCCTCAGGACATCTTCAAGTCACTCGCCACACAGTGAGCCAGGGAATGGTTCTTGCTGTGGACAACTCTCGGCTTTACGTTTGATGTTTTCCGTATCAGGTAGACGACGTCGGTAATTCTCTTCATCACTTCATATGGACATTCCCTGTTCCGCTGAAATTTTGGTGAAAGCCCTTGGCGCTTCTGGGGGTTATGAGGCCCCATCAAACTCCCGGGTTGATAACCACCTTTCTTAGCCTTGCTGTCATAGTTTTCTTCCAATCGGTCGCTGGCATTTTTGATGTTTGAACGAACTTGGCCATGGATGTCGTCCATTTTTCTCTGAAGATTGGTAGCGTGGTCTCCTCCTGCTAGATCTTTACCTGGTTTACTACCAAATATCAGGTCGTATGGCAAGCGCAACTCTCATCCAAAAAAGATGTTCGCAGGTGTCTGCCCAGTTGTTTCGTGTACTGTTGAACGGTATGCTAACAGAAACAGATAAAGGTGTTGGTCCCAGTCTTGCTGATGGCCGGAGACAATCTTTGCCAGATATCGATTGATTGTTCTATTAATCCGTTCAAATATGCCGTTCGACTGCGGATGTGATGCAGTGGTCCTGGTTTTGTGGATTTTCAAGATTTCACAAATGCTTTGGAAGACAACCGACTCGAAATTTCTCCCCTGGTCCGAATGAAGTTCTCAAGGTACTCCAAATCGACAGATATATTCTTTCACCAAAAGTTTGGCGACAGTGACAGCTTTCTGGTTGGTAGAGCGTACTCCTTCACCCATTTACTGAAGTAGTCCATCACAACGATTATGTATGTTACCTGTCAATAACCTGCTGACCTGAACACTTCTGGCCAGTTCACACGGACTTTGAGCTATATCTTATTTCATCTCATCAGTACATGTGTAGTTGATGTAAAATAGTTAAGTTTAAGTAATATTAAGTCTGTATATGAATGCAAAGCAATAAACATCAATTTTAATAACTAAATAAAGTTTTTAAAAACTTATTTACGAAGATTAACAGATTGATTTGTATTTATTTTCGTTGTTAGTTTTTGAGAACGGTCCAGCCATATCGATTGTAATGCGCTCAGACTTCACACACTTCAGACCATATTTGTTTGGACGTAAAATTACAATGGCTATTTTCCATCAAAGAACCAAATTCCAAACTTGTCAGATGGCGCCTTAAGCTAGAAGAATATGACTACCTAATTATTTACAAAAAAGGTTTACAGAACAAAAACCAAAATTTAATATATCTCCTACCTCAACTAAACCCTTAGAAATTTTACATGTTGGCACTATCACATCAGATAAACAAAAATTTCCCACAATCATTGACGCATTTTCAAGATATGCGCAAGCCTATAAATCAAATTCTGGACAAAGTATAGAAATCGTGAACAATCTTATCAAATATTTCACACATCACGGCATACCGGATCAAATAACATCGGATAACGGTCTTGAGTTTAAAAACTCTTTAATCAAAGATTCACTGGACGTTCACAAATTAAATTTGGATTTTATAAGTTCCCAACATCCTGAATCCAATGGGTTAATCGAAAGATTCCATTCGACTCTAATAGAACATGTAAGATTGCTAAACAATCAAGAAGTATATTCTAAAGAACCGATAGAAATTAAAATCAATCATGCACTTTTAGCATACAACAATTCCATTCACTCAGCTACCAAATTGAAACCCAGTGAAATCATTTCAGGACATTTAGAAGTAAATTCCCCTCTTGATATTGAATTACAAAAGCAATTGGTTAACAATTATACTACAAATCATAGAGAGAAAATCAAACTACTATATAACAAAATTAAAGACAGTAACGAATCATACAAGCAGAAAACTATAGAATATGTCAATAAAAAACGTAAAGAATTACCGGACATTCCTAACACAATTTATATTAAGAGTAAACAAAAGCAAAGAAAAGACAAAGAATAAATTCAAACCTGAACAAATTGAAAAAATCAACCCTGAGCTGAAAACAGCAGAAATAGAGCCAGAACATGGCAACACATCAAAAGACATCCATCTTTCTAATATCAAAAGATCCAGACTTAAAACATATAGTTTTAAAAATAAAGTAGAACGCAAGAAAAACAAATTTAAAATTCTTGAAAATAAATTAGGGAAACGTTCTCCATTGTTACAGACTTGTGACCCTTCACATGACAAGGACGCAAAAAGTACAAGTACAAAATCTAGCAAGTAATCCTTGAATCCTTCCTTTTAAATTAGGACATGCAAAAATCCAAACAGCCTCACATACCTTCTTACATTATATTGATTCACTTCCTATTAGAGATCAAATTAATCAATTAAATAATGATTATTTAAATTTGAAAGATATTATGAATTCGGTCCCTTCAGAATTCTTTCAATCACTCAAGAATTATCATAAACATTTAGAATATGAATTAAAAATTTTTAATCACAAAATAGAATCATTTTATCATGAGCAACGACAAAAACGAGGTTTAATTAACCCCTTGAGTTCACTTGTAAAATTTATTACTGGTAATATGGATCATGAAGACGCTAAGGAAATTCATAACAATATTCTAGAATTAGAAACAAATCAGAATAAAATTGTTGCTGAACTGAATAAACAAATTTCTCTTTCAAAAAACATAATGTCTAATATTAATAGTTCACTCACGTTAATTACTAAGAATCAAAATACAATTGTGAATAAAACGAACGAAATAATTCGGACATTGAATGAAACAAAATTTAATTTCATATGTTATTTAGACACTCACGAAATCCTAGAACAAATAAAGCTTAATCTTGATTCTTTATTAAGTTTTATTTCAGACTTAGAAAACGCTGTAACTTTTGCTAGTTTAAAAGTTGTACATCACAGTATAATTTCTCATCAAGAATTGAAAGATGTCGTGAACTAGTTATATTCAATTTACGACCATAAACAGTTGTTATTTTCCAACACTAACGATCTTTTCAAATATTACAATGTCATTGGAACTGAAGTATATGCAATGAACGAAAGAATTATGTTTTTACTAGATTTCCCTCTAGCACATCCAGAAATATTTGATCATTATCATTTATTTTCAATTCCCAATGAAAATCAATCAATTATCATTCCACCCTCAACCTACCTATCAATTAGCAACAATGCTTACCAATATAGTAATGAAGAATGTATCGACTTACAAACCGAATTTCTTTGTAAAAGAACAAATTTGCTGCCTCTTCACAAAAACCAAGAATGTTCAACATCTATTCTATCAACCAAAACAACGGCCATCAATTGTCAAAAAGTACCAGTCAGAATTACTCAACAAATCATCTTAGAAATCAATAAAGCACATTATATCGGAATATTCCCAAAATTACAACGAGTAGAAACAATGTGCAAAGAAAATACAATCGCTTCACTGAAAGGAACATACCTATTTGTTGTTCCACCAGATTGTTCATTTAAAACATTTTCTCTTGTTTATCAAAATAAAATGAAGACAATACCCGGACATCCACTGAGCCTAGAGAAAATAAACATGCAAAATTCATCGATAGCACAAATCGAAGAATTGAATCTAGACAAGTTATCACTGGATAAACTACATCAAATTCAACTACAAGAAGCCCAAGAGCTACCAATCGACTAAATCAACCTTCATATGAATTATTCAAGAGGATCAATTATTTGCGTCACCATTTTCGCAACAATAATTATTTCATATTTTGTTGTTAAAATTATAAACAAAATGTTACAGAAAAAGCAAGTCAATCGAAATCTGAGGGACGTCGACGAAACACAGGTTGTTCCACCCTAGAGTTTCTTCTTAAGGATGGAGGTGTTACCTGTCAATAACCTGCTGACCTGAACACTTCTGGCCTGTTCACACGGACTTTGAACTATATCTTATTTCATCTTATCAGTACATGTGTAGTTGATGTAAAATAGTTAAGTTTAAGTAATATTCAGTCTGTACATGAATGCAAAGCAATAAACATCCATTGTAATAACTAAATAAAGTTTTTAAAAACTTATTCACGAAGATCAACAAATTAATTTGTATTTATTCTCGTTGTTGGTTTTTGAAAACGGTCCAGCCACATCGATTGTAATGCGCTTGGAATAGCTCATCACATTGTACTGACGCATTGGAGCTCTTCCTTTTCTCTGTGACTCATTACTACTGGCGCAGACCACGCATTTCCTACATTACTCTTTGACATCCTTCTTATAATTTATCTAGTGCAATCGCTGGCGTAGTTTTTCCAACGTTTTACTGATTACAAAGTGCCCTCCACCAGCTTCATCATGAATCCCTTTCAGTACTTCCAGTACTCTGTTCCTAGGGATCATCAACTGCGTCCTACTCTCATTTCCATCCATACTCTCTATGAGGCATTTCAGGAGGCTCTCTTCAACCACGATGGAATTTCACTGCGCTCAATACGATTTTACAATCCGAGAGTGTGGTGTAACATCTTCCCAAGCTGGTCTAACATCATTATTTTTCCACTTCAGTTCAATTTTCAAATCCGAATCATTCTCCTGGTCTTTGCGTAACTCTTTCAGTTGCCATCTCTCATCGACTACTGTTATCTTCTTGACGGCAACAAGTTTTTTCTCTAAGCGACAACAGTGTTTGCAGTCTTCGTGGCACGGTCTTCCTGACAATGCGTCGGCATTGCGATGGCTGGTTCCTGGTCGATGTTAGATTACAAAGTCATACTGCTGCAGTCTTTCAATCCACCTGGCCACTTGCCCTTCAGGATCCTTAAATTGGAGCAACCATTTTGAAGCAGCGTGATCAGTTCTGATTAGGAGCTTCCGGCCATACAAATACTTGTAGAAGTGTTCTACCGACCTTACGACTGCCAATAACTCTTTTCTGGTAACGCAGTAATCTCTTTCTGGTCTTGATAATGTCTTACTAAAATAGGCCAATACTGTCTCTTGCCCATCTTGTTCTTGATAAAGGACGCCACCAATTCTCACGTTACTAGCGTCTGTGTCCAGTATGAATATTTCATTAGTCGAAGGATAGCTCAAGATTGGTGCGCTAGTTAGGAACTGTTTGAGTTGTTTAAAAGCTGCTTGACAGTCCATTTCCCAGGTAAATCTTCTACCTTCTTCAGTAAGTCGTGTCAATGGCTTGGCTATATTGACGAATCCGGGGAAAACCGTCGATAGTGAGTGCATAAACCAAGAAAACTTCCTAATTCATGTTTGTCTCTTGGTACTGGCCATTCTTTTACAGCCTTAATTTTGTCTGGGTCAACTGCAATTGCCTTTCCAGAGACTATATGGTCCAGGTAAAGAACATTTTTCTAAAAAAGATGACATTTCTTTGGACTGAGCTTGAGGTTAGCCACCTTCACTCTTCTAAACACCTCTTCTAGATTCTTTATGTGGTCCTTGAATGTTTTACCGACCACAATAATGTCGTCGAAGAACACTAAACAGGTTCTCCATGACAGCCCAGCGAACACGTTTTCCATCAACTTTTTTTCAGATTTTCTTGAATTTCCCATTAATTTACCTTCTAACGTTCTAGAATTTTCTAGCAACTCTTCTTTCATTTTCCCGGAATCAAATATGTCACGCGGAATAAATTCATTAGAATTCTCACCACCATTATTCAAAGCTTGTCGGAGACATGGTTGGAGGACGGTCTTGGTTCCTGTTGTCTCCAGTTCTCGTTCTTCTAGCTCATTCTTGGGATCAACCACTTCAAATTCACTCAATTTCACTGTCTTTGACGCCATTTCATTCATTTGAATCTGAAACTTCACACCTGATCATCAATTGTAACGTTATTTACCTTAACTTAGGGGCAAAAGTTACTCAGCACTACTATTTATTTTAATGATTCATTAAAATAATGAATTAGATAGGTAACACTATCTCTTATGAATAATTCTAATTCAAACTTGAGATTATTACGCTACACTTCAACTCAACTCCAATTATTTATGTTCATATTGATTTATTTCAAATAACACAATTTATTTCAACCACTAGCAGTCCATAGTATAAGGTCTCTGAGCTAAAATCAATAATCCTCTTCGTTGAGTCAGCGAATACACACTGTGAGTCTCTCCCCATTAGTTTTTCTTGCAAACGTCCAGGCGTCTACAGAAAACGCTAGAAGATATGAGCAATTTGCTAGGAAACAAATGTGTTCGCTTCTATTTCTTGATGTAAAATATTTCCACAGTAATTCTAAGCACCAGTAAAGCCATAATGACTGATTCATAGACCTGGATTCCCTATAATAATATATTCTACAACAATTATTGGAGTGGCCCTGATTCCACACGAGCGAGATGTTTGTAATTCAAGCCAAAGATATCCCTCAGTCGTTAAAAAAATTCTTTATTGAAGGCAATGCACGATTTTGATTGGCTTCTTCATGGAGACGCCATGCTTGAGGTGCGGTATACACTTATATAAAGAAACCACATCAATGCTCAACTACTCAATTCTATGATCAGTGACAGTGTGGGTATTATCACAAAACGCCAGAATAAAATTCATTGATTTGTTATCCAACATAATTATCGTGGTTAAAATACTCATTTACTAGTATCATTGAGAATTTAGCGAGTTTTCAAAAAAATATTTTTCATTTTAATCTTTTTTCAACATCCATCGATAAATTTTTTGCACTCCAGTTGAAAACTTGAATAATTAATCTCACTTGAACACCATGCGTTCTAAAATTATCGTGCTTTTAGATAGACAGACCGACTGACTTTGCTACAGTTATGTTCTTTGGGTTCAGTAAGGTCTCGAATCTGGAGATTCATCAAAATCTTGAACTGTGAAAAAATAACGATAACAACACATCCTTCATGAAATATTGGTTGAGAAAGTAAAAAAAAAATTCTGACATGAACATCACGTGACTCACTTGTACATCATTGGATATATATGTATATATATATATATAATATATATATATATATATATATATATATATATATATATATATATATATATATATATATATATATATATATATATATATATATATATATATATATATATATATATATATATATATATATATATATATATATATATATATATATATATATAGTTGAAGAGTACTCGCGACTGTTGCGAATAGTTAAGGAAACAAAAATAACGCAGGTTAAACAGTCAAAAATTTTTTTTGTGAGTGGGCTCAAGTAAAAAACGCTTTTTTAGATTAGTCAAGCTTTCGGTCTTTAATTAAAACCATCCTCAGGACTCTAGAATTCATAATAATACAGTTGTTATCAATCACAAATTTTTTGATAACAATTTTAAAAAAACATTTTTTACTTACATCCAGTGAGATTCCAAAAATAAATAAATTTTCATCACAGATCAACATATTTGTGCAAGAGTTGGAAATACATGTTAAAAATTTGAACAACAATTGTTTTTCAAAAAGTAAAATTTTAGTCACATGTTGGACCACCAAACGGAAACATGACAGCCAGCCATTTTGCAACTAACAAGATTCAACAAAGTCAACCAACGAAGTTAGGTCCGAAAAAATAAATTTAAAACTAAATTAGATAAAAATAGTCCCTAGAAAAAAATTTTTAACATGTATTTCCAATTCTTGCACAAATATGTTGATCTGTGATGAAAATTTATTTATTTTTGGAATCTCACTGGATGTAAGTAAAAAATGTTTTTTAAAATTGTTATCAAAAAATTTGTGATTGATAACAACTGTTTTATTATGAATTCTAGAGTCCTGAGGATGGTTTTAATTAAAGACCGAAAGCTTGACTAATCTAAAAGAGCGTTTTTTACTTGAGCCCACTCACAAAAAAAAAATTTTTGACTGTTTAACCTGCGTTATTTTTGTTTCCTTATATATATATATATATATATATATATATATATATATATATATATATATATATATATATATATATATATATATATATATATATATATATATATATATATAAATATATATATATATAATACGATATGATTTTGTGTTTGATCATATAGATCTCATCGTTTCACAGGTAATCGTTTTGGATTTACCCAAGGGATTCTAGAAATCTGTCAAGGGAAATGCGCTTCCAGCCAAGTCGGTTGCTATGGATACAGTAGGCCATTATTCTTATACTTCAACATTTCTAAATACTGATTTCCAAAATTCTACGACTATCAACAGATCTGATTTAAAAAAATTCATTCCTACTGAAGTGCACTCCCGGTTCAGTCTATTGTTATGAATATAGTAGGCAAACATTGAGATGCTACGGCAGACTGAAATACCAAACTTCAATATTCTACACCTGATCGTTTCGAGTTTATGCGAAGAATTCCAAAAGACTGTCAAGTAAAGTGCACTTCCGGCTCGGTGGATCTCAATAAAAATAGGATATGAGCATCTAGACGGTATAATCGTCCTAATTACTGAATTCAAACAATCTGCGTTCAATCGTTTTGGATTTATAATAATAATAATCTTTATTACTTGAACAGACTACAAAGTCCTAAGCAAGTAAATATAGAATTGACAGATAAAACACGAAAGGAATTGTCAAATTTACAACAAAAAAAAAACATAGAAAACAAAAATTCATATAAATATATCTATATCCTGTACCTGTAAGGCATTATTATGTAAGTAACACATAATATATAGAGGTGACTTAGCTAAGACATTTGTTTTTGAAACTGGCAGATAAAAAGTATTAAACAGGGATGAAGGGCGCGGTATACGAAAATTAAGTTGCACTAGAAGATTAGGGGCCGGTTTATGGAAAGCAAATTGAATATTTAATCGCGTTTAAATATTTAATTCAAAATTAATTTAATTTTTTGACGTCATTCTACCTCGATCAAAAACAAAACAATAATTCAATCGCAATTGAATTGATTCACGATCAAATTACATTTAACTCAAAATTAAACATTGAATGAGTTTATAGAATCTCAATTAGGAGTTAATCGTGAATATCTTCAACTTTAATTCAGAATTAAGTTAAACGTAGTATCTCCCTCGATTATCTTTTGCAAATTGACAAATTATGTCACTTCCTCCATGACATATTTATGTGGTACTCGGAAATTGAAAAAATATGAATAAAATGATGGATATAAATAGTTTGTATGTTATTATATATCATTATTATCATCTTCTGATGATGAAGTAAGTAAAAAAAGTTTCTAGGTGAGATCTCTCAAGAGAACTTCTTGATAATGAGAATTTCAAACTCAGATTTTGTATCGAAAAATGCAGTACTTTGTTGTTGCGATATTAAATTGGTGCTGGAATAAAACTAACCACACAAAAAAAGTCTATTTCAGCTCATCAAACTTAACTTACGATACAATTCCAAGCTACCAGTGCTTTCAGCAATTATTAAACGATTCCTTTGCAGTGCATAAATCTACTGCTCGTAATATTATAAAACATGCAGTGCGTAGAGTAGTACAATTAGAGCCTCAATATATAAAAATGCCTACTCTAGAAGAGGTTTAAGTTGTGAGATTAGGTTTCTGTAGGACTCGAAGAATACCTGGAGTAATAGGAGCAACAGATTGCATTCACATGAAAATAAAATTTGCTGGTGGTCCTGGAGTGAAGATTTTCATAGATCGAAAATATTTTTGCAATGAATGTACAAGCTGTATGTGATGTATATATCAAAATACGGAATAGTATATTCCACAATAAATATTGGAATGGCCTATATTCTGAACGAGCGAAAAGTTTGTAAACCGAGCCGAAGGCGAGGATTACGGTTCGCGAGTGAGGAATACGCCATTCCAAACATGTTGTAGACTATACTTTCTCTAATAAGGTTTTGGAAACTCACCAATATTTCAGAGGAAACTTAAAAAATTATTAAATGTCAAACGTCAAATCCAGATATAAATACTTGAATTGTTAGGAAGTAACCATGGTAGTAGCCAAATTAACAGCTTCTGATTCGTCGAAATGATTCAAAAGGCTTACAGAATCAATCTAAACGGCATACGGAATCATTTTAAACGATTTTTTTGAATGTCATTCGTTCCAACTTAATTTTTGGTTATGGAATATGCAAATTTCAAAACAGTGTTGAAGAATAGTATATTCCGATACAAGTGCGGAATGGAGATCATTCCATGCGAATGTGAATAATTCAGCCACAAGACGAAGTCGAGTGGCAGAATTCACATGAGCATGGTATGATCGATTCGCACGAGTGACGGATGTTATTTTTTCTACAGTCAAAGGTGTCCGCGTGAATATCTATAATCAAAACATACCGTTTTCTGAGAAAGAATTTGCTTCATTGACCTCATTCAAATTCATCAAATTTTGATAAAATTACTCATACTGACTCCATTTTGAAGAGGAATGAAAAGAAAATTAAGGAGAATTGAAATTATGACAGTAATGAAACAGTTTTTTCACAATGCCAGCGTGTGGAATGGGTATCATTCTATAGTGACTGTAGAAAAAAGAGTTTATATGGCCTGGAAGCGTGCATAACAGAAGTATTCTCAATCTGTGACTGTGTATTTTGATGGAGTGCACATATTCACGTGATAAATCTTAATTGAGTACTATTGTTTGAGTTTAAACTGCTTTGAGCTCCTGGGAGCCGAAAATACTGCAGAATTTTTTAATCGCTATATCCCAAACTTTCACTTTCCCTTTCAAAGACGCTCCATCTGTGATTTTATTTTCAAGCATAGATCTGAGTCTATAAAAAAAAAGGAACTGTAAGAAATCACCATAACGATTTATAGTGGATGAATGAAAACAGCAATTGCAATTCCAGAGAATAAAAATGTAACCGATGCAATATAAAATAGAACATAATTTACTCATGGAAAATATACATACTCTGCTAAAATATAGATTGCATTTCCTTTTTCTCTCTCTGTTAAATTCTTTTTTAGTTTTTTTACGTCCTCAACACACTTCTGATTGCTCTTTAAAAAATCCGTTCTACATGCGCAATCCTACAAGTCTGAAAACTATTCAATCTGATAGTTGTCAATTGATATAACCTGCATATAACATAAGCAAGAAGCTAGTTCTGTATTTAAATATGTTGCCAACCTTCGTGATTAATTTATCAATTTTGAATTACTTAATCAAACTCTTAATCGCATTGATTTCGTTTCCGTAAACCGACAGAAAATTAGTTGCGTGATTAAATTAATCTCGATTTTAATTTAATTCAGAATTAAAAAATGTACTGCAGGCCGCGCCTAAGACAATCAATATTATTTTGTATAATATTCCTGAGAAATTTCAATGCAATAGAATCATGCCGTTTTTTAATAGAAATACAGTTGAATTGATCGGGTAAAATATTATAATTAGTTCCCTGTGGAGAATAAATATAAAATATCTTAAACCACATATATTTTAAGTATTTACGTTGCACATTTTCTAACAGTGATTTATAGCAGTCATAATTTGGATACCATATTAAAATCGCATATTCAAGCTGAGACCTCACGGAAGCATAGTAAATGCAAAGAAATGAATTAATATTTTTAAAACATTTACTGTTTCTTATCAAGAAGCCTAGCATTCTATTCGAAGCAGAGATAATCTCATTGATATGATACACAAAACTTAAACCAGGATCAAAAAGAACGCCTAGATCTTTGAAAGTATTAGTACGCATTATTATTTAAGTGTCAATTTTATACTCGAAAGTAATTGACTGTATTCTACGAGTAAAACTCATAACTTTGCATTTAGTAATATTAAGGAACAGATTATTTGTAGTACACCACTCGAACATATCATCTATATCACGTTGTAACAAAAGACAATCCTGAACATTATTGATTCGTTTGAATATTTTGACATCATCTGCATGAAGTAGAACATTGCAGACTGAATTATTGGTGATATTATTGATAAATAGAAGAAACAGCAATGGTCCGAGATTAGAACCTTGTGGTACTCCAGATTTAGCTGTATAAAGTGTAGATACGTAACCATTATATAAAAGATATTGGAAGCGATTGGTAAGATACGAATTAAGTAAATTAGTTGAAGCCAAAGCTCTGAAGCTGATTCAATAAGATACCATGATCAATTTTATCAAAAGCTTCAGAAAAATGCGTGAAAATAACGTCAACTTGTCATTTAGAATCTAAAGCCTCAGCTATATATTGAGAGAAAATACAAAGACTCGTTGCTGCTGAACGATGCGGATAAAATCCATGTTGAAATTCAGTAGTAGAATGTTTGACCTGCAAGAATATTTGTTCATAAATGACGATCTCAAACAGCTTCGCAAAATTGCATAAAATTGCGATAGGTCTAGAATTATGAACATCAGCTGGGTCACTAGATTTAAGAACAGGACAAACTTTCGAATATTTTCATATATCAGGAAATGACTTAGTGGATAGACAAAAGTTGAAAATGTATAACAATGACGTTAAAAATGCGTTTATACAATCTCTGACCACAAAACTAGGTATTTTATCGTAGCCAGTATTCATGGAATTTTTAAGTTTGAGAGTTAATTCAATAATACATTCTTCGGTGAATATAATATTAACATTACATGAATTGAGTTCATGCAGAAAATTCAAGAAATGTTTCAGGTAAAGTGCTCTTTCGGCTTAGTCGATAGCAATCATGATGCAAGGTGTACAACTAGATATTATAAAAGTATCTTATACAAAATTTAAAAATTCTACGACTGATTGTTTAGAATTTATGCGGAAAATACAAAAATTCTGTCATATAAAGTGCACTTCCGGCTCAGCCGATTGTTACTAAATTAGAAAATGACCATTAAGATGCTACAGAAATTCAAAATGCTGAATTCCAGTATTCTATGGCTAATCATTCCAAATTCATGCGGAAAATTAAAAAAAAGTGTCAAGTAAAGTGCACTTTCGGCTCAACCGATCGCGATCATAATGCAAGATGTACAATAAGATGTTATAAAAGTTCTTTGTACGAAATTTCAATATGCTATGGCGGATCATTCTATATTTATGCAAAAAATTCAAAAACACTTTCGAGTAGAGTGTACTTCTGGCCTGGCCGATTCTCACAAAAATAGCAGATAACTATTCCAATAAAACATCAAGTTCAAATACTGAATTTCAACATCTTATGGTTGATCATTCTGGATTCATTAGAAAAATTCGAAAAAAGTTCCAAGTAAAGTGCACTTCCGGTACAGATGATTGAAACCATACTGCGAGGTGCAAAACGAGACCTTATATCAGTCTCAAGTACAAAATTTCAATATTCTACGTTCAACCAGTTTTGAGATTTGCGAGTTACGCACGCACGCACGAATGCAGGCACGAACATACGTACCGACATCAAGCCAAAAATAGTCAAAATGGATTCATGGATGCTCAAAACGGATATTTCCATCAAAATCTTGATAGGTGAAGTTTTTCGGTTTCACAATACTTTCTTGTACTTAGTACAAGTAAAAAACACAAATAACATAAGCAGTCCAGTAGGATGCCAAGTTGATTTTCATTCTCACACTAAACCATCTTGACACTTTTATACCAACGTATCTCCGACTTCAGTCTTCCCAATCTCAAATTCTTCAATAGTTGTTCGGATGTAATTGATATTTTTAGATTCAAAAGTTAGACGCTAAAAGTTGCCAGACTAGCTAGATAATTATCTTCCAGAAGTAAACTAGATTGACGAATTCCTGAATAAGCTACAGTGAATATTTTGATTGCAATTTCAAGTAGTGGATATGCGATACTTTCACCATCTGATGTATGTAAACGTATCGATTATTGATAACGATCAGGCGTTTCAACCGATCATTCACAAAGAAACTTTGAGCCTTTTCAGATGATTCCAATGCTGTTATGTATCTCTAAGTACGCATCATTTCGCTGAATGTGCCATAGATAATTATGAATCGTTATTCGCCACGGAACCAATCAAGAAAATATATCATCTTATTCTAACAGGTCATTATCTCAGAAATTGCAGAAGAAGAAGTCAAGAAACCTGATATCATGGCGAGAAGAATAGCGCCTGTGTATATATGCGTTAGGAAAAAAAACTATCGTCGTATAAGACTTCATATATCTGATTTGAGGCAGATCATTTAGATAGTGCTATATGATGATTACATCCGAGTTGCTCATTATTACCAGAGGAATTCAGTCTTGAAACTTGTGGTACATATCTCAGACTAATTCTGTCAACTAATGAAACAGAATACAATATATCAAACTTGTCTAACACAATTAAAAGTTTTGAATCTAAGTTTTCTTTATGATACGTTCAATAATAAATTATGAGGTACTTTGGTATTAGTCAAATATATTTAGTTTCAAAATAAATATTGACAGAACTATTTAGAAAACATTTGAAATTTGAAACTTGCTTAATGGACATATATCAAGTTCCCAATGAGTTATACATAAATTATAAGCTAAATAAAAAAGTATCGGATTGAAAGGTAATATTTCATATCAATTATTGAAATTAGACATCGACTCTAATATTTTTACATGACTTATCAAATATAAATTATAGCTTGGTCTTCAAGAAGTCGGATCTGTCCACCCCTAAATTCGAATGATATATCAGATAATAGTTCATTATGTCGTTGATTAACGTATAAATCTGGTGTCAAAATATTTCCTCTTTGTGTTTTGAATGTACATTATCATCTATCTGAAACAATGATTTTTAAATGTGCATATTTCTCAGTTATACATATCATAGTTGCAGAAAGTTTCTATATTAATCCATCAGAGCCAAAATTGGAAAATCTCAGTGACTGTTTAACACGAATACTCTCTGGAAATGCTGATAGTACAGTATTAGTTGGACATCAATTCGACATCATTAATTTAAGAAGCCTACCTGCAATAAGGATGAGTTCAAACAATCATCTGCAGGAAATCAACTTGAATGGAGTCTCTATTTTCATAATCTGGCTTGACGAGTATGAGGAATTGGAGATATACATGATATTACTGAACAAGCTACATCTATCTAATGACGTTAAATATATTCTAGTATTTAAAGATGCCGTGAATGTTCAAAAAGTTTTGAGCAAACTTTGGGAATATTATATCCTGAATGTGATAGTCATCAACGAAAGTATCTTAGAAATTAATCTATTCACATATTTTCCGTTTGCAAACTCAGATTGTGGCAAATATATCATACCCTATAATTTGGGAGTTTGCTCTAAGGATAAGTCCCAAGATTTTTTTCCTGTGAAGGTGGAAAAAGTTCTACCTGGATGTCAAGTTCGAATGCTAACGGAAAACATGACTCCCTTAACTTACAATAATCCTGAAAGACAGGGTATAGCTCTACCTGTGATCCGGTTTATTATTGAGAAGATGAATATGACCGTTAAATTTGTTTATGTTCCAAATGTACCAAATGGCAATTTATATTCAAATGGAACTATTGATGGCGTTTTTGGTATGCTTGAAAGAGGAGAAGCTGATTTGATTGCTTCAGGAATGGCTTGGTCTCACAGATATATGCCTTATTTTGCATTCATAAATCTTTTCAAATATATGGAGATAGCATGGTATGTTCCAGCAGCTACCACCATACCAGACTGGAAACGTTTTATAGTTGGCTTTCCAAAGCAATTTTGGATTATGATATCTGTGCTGGTTTTAATCAATGGACTATCGTATTGGTTATTCAGTCGGAACCAACTGCCTTATTGTCTATTACATAGTTGGTCTATACTATTGCTAGTACCAATGAAAGCTCCAAAAAATAATATATTGAGTTACTATTTCCTTGGCTATCTCTTTCTGAGTATGATTATCACAAATTATTGTTTCGCACAACTTTTGAATATTCTAATTAATCCAGTTTATGAGAAACCAATAAATTCATTCGAGGATGCATTGGAATCTGGATTGATATTCGGCGTGCAAAAAGGAATGGAATACAGATTTGATAAGAATAACCCTACACATCAAAAAATTATGAAAGATCTGATTTTTTGTGATTTAAGTAGTAGATGTATGAACCGAACTGCTTTTAGAAGAGACTTGGTCACATTGTTCATTGAAAGTACTTTTATTAAGTCTAAGTATTGGACTTATCCAAATGGTGATCCAATGGTGGAGAGTTTTTCGGAGTTATTTGGTACGTCTTTTCTAAGGTGAGTGTACACTCATTTTTGTCAGCAAAACATCAATTACTCATTTTTCAATGCCAATGCCTCCTGAGAGACCACGCTTGACTTCATAAAGAGAAGATTAATGGCGAAATTGCTACGTACAATTTTTTTTTTATCTACTTTACTTAGGAACCAATGGCAAAATAAGTGCGAGGGTAGATTTTTGACTCCAAGTTTTCATATTTCACAAGTTTTGAATATGACACATTTATAATTATTGATAACTTAAATTTATTAGTATTTATCCTCTTTCTTCTTACTGGCCAGTATTGTTCTCCTCCTTTGGCTTTGTATGAATCTGTTAGGTTATCAATCTGTTCCTACATCTTGAATGTATATTAATTGAATTCATTCAAATATTATTATCACTTAGATATAATTTTCTGGAAGTCTGAAGCTGTATGCATATCCAAACAAATATGTCGACTGATGAAGGCGCGCATGAGCTATCGGCCTATTCGCGAGAGATTAATTTTGAATGCAAAAACATTGGGAAATTCAAGCATACTCAACAGTACTTACTAAGAGATATCTATCATCAAGAACGAGATGCTTGAGTATGATGTAACAATCAACCGCCGTATCCAATAAAGTTCTGTGCTAACGATATTTTCAGTAGTTTTATAAATTGAACGATTCACTTTACTTTTTCCTCTCCAAGATACCCCGTCTGCGGTAGGTCTGTTCTATCGATATTTTTTGCTGTTCTATTTTAGGGTCAATAGAGCTAATTGACTTTCATTTTCTGAAGACAGTAAGTCAAATCCAGCTCCCCTTATCATCAGCTAAAGAAGCTCCACTGATTACCATGACAATGTATTCTTTTTCAGTTATTTCAGAGTATATTCATCTTTACTTATGATATTCTAGGAAGGCTTCTTTGAGTAGTGAAAAATGCTTATTTTGGTTTGTTGTTCATGCATCGAAATCTAAAGAAAGTTCATAGTCAATTGTAGTGAAAAGTTTGAGAAACACAAAATTCCGTAGAAAACTAAACGCATTATGGAGAAAATCGTGAAAAATTTATTTGAAATATATAATAAACATGTTTAACTGGCGGAAATGGGTACTTACCACGTTGTTTCATTTATAACTGGTAAGATTATCCAATCATGTTTCATTTAATTTGAAGACAATGTGCTTTTTTCTAAAGTTTTGAATTTAAAATGACCTATTCAAAGTCAAAATATGGTCAAATCAAGATGTGTTAACTAAAATGAAGCCAGGTATATAAGAACTGTGGACATTTTTCCACTTTTACCAAAACATATGAGTTTTAATAAAGGTATCTATCAAACATTCCAGTTCTGTTCAAATTTCAGGAAAATTCAAAATATATATGAGTGACTGAAAAGACATACCAATAGGTTATTGTCAGAACAAACTACACAAAGTTGAGTTACTTTTTTATTATCATCCTGAATTGAGCTGCAGATATTTTTGATTTGCATGACACATGACATCAAAGATCATCGGTACTGGGAAATGGAATAATGTGTTTATCAATACAAAGAAGGAATGAACATGAAACTTGGGATGTGACTAGAGAATGAATCTTAATAATAATCTCTGGTTGCTACAATAGACCATCAGATAGTCGTAGATTTGAGTGCTCCATTTTGTTCTTCCTGCCTTCAAGAGTTTTGATAAGTTTGAATATTTGGAGTTTGATAATGCCAAAATAAAACTGGACCGTGTGGCCACCTTAATAAAAATTGATGTTAAATTTTCACAAAAAAAACATGTTCTGATCCAATTGTGTCGCTTCTAACATGCTTACAAACTGAAAAAAATTTAGGGAAAAAAGAGTCAGCGGAAAACGATTGGCAGAAGTGATCTACTAGGCCAAGGGTTTGGAATGAGAGCTCGATTGTGCAAAAAAAAAATATCAATTGTTCACGTTCTTCTCGTTTCTGCTGTTTGGTCGCATGAGAGTTTATATCATGAGTATTTCGAGTATTCCATAGAAACGAATGGCATAAATTTTTCGAATGACCAAGTCAAGATTTGCACGTAAACATTCAAATTTTCGCAAGATGTTTTCGTACATATCTTGAATTGGTCATTCGGAGAGCTTATGCTATTCGTTTCTACGAGATACTCAGTGATATCAACTTTCATACGGCCAAACGGCAGAAACGAAAAGAACGTGAACAATTGATATAATTTTCTTATACAATCGAGCCTTCATTCCAAACCCTCGGTCAAGTGGAACATTTCCGCCTATCGTTCTTCGCCGACTCTTTTTTCCCTAAATTTCATTTCGTAAGAAGGGCAGAAACGACAAAGTTGGATCAGAACATATTTTTTTATAAGAATTCAAAATTAATTTTCATTATGCTGGCCACGCGGTCTAGCTTCAATTTTGACATTATTATACTCCAGGTAATATCAAAACTCTTGAAGACAGAAAAAACAAAATGGAGCACTCAAATCTACGACTATCTTACGGTCTATTGGAATAGCACGTCGAATGAAATATGAGAGCCTTGACCATTTATGAAAAGATGTGATTGTGACTCAAAATCTCTAGAAGACAGTAAATTTGACTATGTGAAATATAGCTGGAAGTTTGTGTTTTGTTCAGAAACATTCTTGAGCTTGCATTAGCTCCCACAATACATTGTCATAAATTTGTAGATTTATGTTCAATTGAATTAGCTATTTATTCAATAATGTACTGTAACTGTGATCCTAGTTGGTATTCACCAAGAATATTCGATAGTCAGATACTCGAATGCTAGTTTATTGTTGCGAGATGTTCGGTTTTTGAACATTTTAATGCTAGTTCATTATTCTAAACTCTCAGACATTCGAATTAAATAAGATTTACTGTGACCAATTTTGTAGTTGTGAGAGTTTGTAATATTACATTACATAACGAAGGACTTGAGTACTTGATTTAATCCCTAGGGTAGAGTTTATTGCACGAGACGAAGTCGAGGGCAATGCTCACCTTAGGGATTAAAAGCACGTAAGTCATGTGTTATCTACGCTATTTTTTGCACTACGGTATTAGATTGGTCTTAAAGCATTAATCTCACAATTTTGACAACAACAAACTTGATTTGAAGATGTTGAGTAAATTCACCATAGTAACAAGGCTGGCTACAGCAGTTGTTTAATAAATAAGCTTGCTGCCAAAACATTAGTGAGAAATTTAATATTGATAACGCTGCTGAAGAGGTAGCAGCTGTAAAATTATTTCCCAAAAAATCTAGAAAATCTACGAATAACCAAAGGATGCATTTGTAAAATTGTATCATTCGCGATGATGATCATCAATAATAATGGTTTGAATTCGAATACAAAAATTCAATTTGACATTTGGGTAGGTACTTTGATTTTCTAGTTGTCATAGGAAAATTTGTTCATTTTACTTTAGTCTCCTGATATTTTTTGATCATTCTAGATCTCTAGGAGCTAAACTCAAACTTAGGTTCCTAAAATGAGGAATTAAATTTGACTCTCTATCCCGGAAGTGCGAAAAATTAATATTTGCCCTGAAACCTGGAATAATAATTTATTCACAATAAAATTTGTGACAATATGTTGAGTAATTTATATTCTTGCTTATGTGGAGAACCCTATATCTAGGGGAGGGAGGGAACTCATTCATGCGGCGAAAGCATTCATCGAAATATCGTAGGCTGATAGACTGGGAGCTGGTGACAGGTGGGGCTCTCCGATTTCATACCGCTTGGATTTTTTGAGAGTTGATCATTTACTCCTTGATAAGACAGATGAAAATGTTATCGAGCGATGCACGCTTTCCGATCATAGTCCAAATTCCGAATATAGATCTAAAAGAAAAATTAGTTTTCTCCTTGACATCATTTTGCATGCCTTTGTAACATGGAATAATTAATACTTATACAAAGCCTAGTAATAAAAGGCATGCAATTTGCAACAGCCCAAGAGGCTCAAATGGTCGCGTGAACTTGTGACAATAAGTATGTAAAATGCCGTGTCTCCAAATTGCATGCCAATTGAAAGAATGGGAGTCTTACTCATGAAACCCTTGTGAAAAAAAGTTGGCATGCATTCCTCGTTAGCGCAACGGTTTGAAATTCTAAGAAAATCTTGCATAAATATTGAGCCAATCAATCATAATATCAAATGATCTCAAATAGAGCAAAAACTTCATTTTATAGCAAGAAAGTTTCAAATTTAAAATGGCATGCATGCTGCTTAAGCCCATCATATTTTGAATAACAATGAAAGTTGCAAAAAAAGTCACAAAATTTCTGTAACTCTATTCTGCCTGGAATCTTGTATTACATCAATAAATGCTGTTTCATATTTATATAAAAAATGGCATGCATGTAGCTTTGTCCAACCATAGGGAAAATTTTGGTAGAAGTTGCAAAAAAAAATGAGAAAATTCCCGGGAATATATTTTGCATGATGTTTTGTATTTGAATCAAGAATATTCTTCGAATATGAATGAAAAATTGCATGCATGTTACATGAGACCAGCAATAATAAATTTAAATAAATTGAAGAAGGAATGCCCTAGAATCAATTAAATTCGTAATTATGGACATGGCAAGTGAATCTTTCATCCAAAGTATATATTCTAATGCAATCAGGTTTATTCACAGTACTTTTATAACAATAAATTCTCCGATTTGCATAAATAACTGAAAAATTATATGAGAACCATTGGTAGTTCTCAGTATTCACGGTAATTATACAAAACCGCGAATGTTTTCAGAAACTCACAGTTGTTTTTGCAAAGTCTTCAAAAATTCTCAAAATTTCCATTTTGAACGCTTAAAGTTTTACAGTTAACTTTATGATTTAGGACTATCTTAGTATCAGAAAAAAATACTTCAAATCTTGGTTGCAATTGATTTTGCCTCATAATGTCAACTTCTAGTGGCAACTGTCAATAGATGTACAAGTGAGTCATGTGGTGTACCGGATCCGAACATTTGGGCGCGGCCGTCCGGGCGCTGCCACTAGGGAGCGAAGACAAGTGGGCGAAAGTTCATTAGGGCGCGAGTCTATTTGAGCGCAGAGACATAAAGCGTGGAGACACTACTGTAAATATCTTCAAAAAAATAATTGTATCTCTACAAGGGCAACTTTAAAGTGAAATCAAGTGTTAGGTACATACATATATAATGAACAAGTAAATATTTGTTTTGAGTGATGAACAGAGACAGATACGTACAATAAACTATGCTCTATGAGTTCAATTTCTACTTTTATTCCACCGCTTTATAGCTTTATAGAGTGATAAGGTCTCAACCTACACATCTTGGAACATTTTTTGTCAATTTCTACATTTAATAATCACCATTATACCGATTTGCAGAACTATGTTTACTATTTTGTTTTTTTTTGGGGAAATTAACACAAATAACTCTCTACCCACCATCTTTGCAACCAATGCAGTTTTTTGAGTAAGAATTTGCTTCATTGATCTCATTCCAATTCACAAAATTTTGATAAAAATACTCATATTGATATTTTTTTGGAGAGGAATGATAAGAAAATCAAAGAGGAATTAAATTATGACAGCAATGGAACAGTTTCTTCGCGACGCCACGCGGCTCTCGTAGGAATTTCTAAGCGTGCGGAATGACCCTATCGCTGCTTATGAATTCTTTAATGATAGAAATTTTTAGGTCCTTATGAATGGTGTCGTTCGCAACACAGTGTGGAGCGATGACTTCACAACGTAGGATTTTGTTCTGTATTATTCGCAGCTTTTTCATTTGGTTCGCACTAATACTGCACCAAGCAGCAAAAGCGTATAGCATTCGTGGTCTGATGATAGCTTTGTAGAGTCTCACTTTGTTGTTCAGACTCAAATAGCTGTGTCTGCCCAGGAGCAGAAGCATACATATAGAGGAAGCTTCTCCTTTGCTTATTATTTTCTTGTCATGTTATTGCAGATTCAATCTGCAATCAGTCGTTGCGCTAAGATGGGCGGTTTTGTCGCTCCATGGAACTGGTCAACCAAACATTCGTATCTCTCCATGTGGCTGCAACTATCTTCTAGTAATAAGCATCGCCAAGCTTTTGTCAGGATTTATCTGTATACGCCACTTGATGCACAATTTCTTGATATATCCACGGCGATCTGGAACCGTTTGGTAATGATTTTAGTTAGTGTTATGATGACGATTTAATATTGCCGTATCGTCTGCATATTGCACCAGTTCTATCTGGCCCTCTGGCTGTGACATATCACCCACAAAAATATTGAAAAGTAGAGGTAGCAGTAGTGAGCCCTGTGCTACCCCTGCCGCAATTCTCCTTTCCTAACGCTCCTTGATGGCTCAACCAAATTTTTCTATCTTTCAAGTACGAGGCAATCGTCATGAAAAGCTGTAATGGAAAGCCCAGGTCCATGAATTTGCCTAGCAGGCCTTGATGCCAGACTCTATTGAAAGTCTTGGCTACATCAAGGAATACTACAACGGTTGCCATTTCTGTCTATATGCCTTTTGCAGCGAAGACAATAACACAAGCTAGTTTATGCACTGTAGAGTGCTAGGAGCAGAAGCAAAATTGCTTGTTTGATAGCGCTTTCAATGTTCCAGTAAGCTTTTCTAATTGTTCAAATAGAACTTTTTCGGCCATTTTCGCCAGTAAGTCGATCAGACTCATTGGCCTGTAATTTTATAAGAAATTTAGACTTTTCCCAGGTCTAGGCGACTATTGCTTCTTTCCAAGCTGCTGGAAAGTGGTTGAGTCGCATTATCGCATTCATAATATTTGTTAATGCTACAATTCATTTTAACGTCAATACGCGTAGAGCAGCGCCTGGGATGCCATTTGGACCGGGAGCTTTTCTGATTCTAGTTTTCTCCAAAATTGCACCTATTCCGTGAGAAATGGTATATTTGATTGGATCGCTATCAACATTAGATAGCTTGTATCGCACTTTCCGAAGCGTTCTTCCAATAAATTCAAAGTCTACATTTTCATAGTTTGGAGGGCATTGCTCCTCAAGGCTCTCTGCAATCGCCTCAGTTTTGTCTACCGCAGAGTGAGCTAATCCACATAAACTGTAAATAGCTTCAGGTGATGCTCGCTGTGTGCGTAAGCCTTTGGAGATTATCCACAGCTTTGTATCATTATCCTCTGCAACATGCAGAGCAGATTTCCAATTCTCAATTCTGCTTGTACAGATGTCATCACCTACTTTTGTGCAGGACAATCGCGTTATCATCTGACGATCATTCAATTGTCGTATGTATTGTTATATTAGTATCAATATTCCTGATTATAGCAATATCGAGGACATCAGGAGCATGCTTCTCAAAACCTCTGTAGTGAGTTGGTTCGTATGGACCTAGAACCTGTAGCTACTGCTCAATTGCGAATTTGTATAGAGTTCTACCATATTTGTTGGCAACTCTACTATGCCAGGCAGGATGCTTAGCGTTCAGATCGCCAGCTCTGATTATAGGATTTTTATCCTGATTTACCACAGTCAAGAGGTCTGAGGTAAGTAGATTTTTGTTTGTTGGATTGTACACAGCAACTAGCCGTATTGACCCTAATTCTTCAACCTGAAGATCCACAGAGTAGGCTTCCAGGATTTAACAGTCTAGAAGATCGATCATTACGTGATTGAGAGACTTTTTGATGTGGACGGCTGTCCCACCGCCACTGCCATCGGGATCATTTCTGTGCATGATGTAGTTCCTGAATTTGGAGGTAGGCTTTGTGTTGTTCAGGAGCGTACCGCAAATTTGAATTAAATCAGTCCGAGTTCTAGTAATGAACTCTTCCAACTAATCGGTTTAGTTTGCTGTGTAATCAGCGCTCTATGCTATTATTCTCAAACTCTTGGCGGCTATGACCCTATTTTCTACCATAATTAGGTGTAGAAATGTGTATAGGCCAAGTTTGAAGTCCTATATTCCGTAGTTCAACGTTTGGGTTTGACACGGAGATTTTATTGATCGCCGATGAAATTGATTGACAGATCGACTCAACATTGATATTCTTCAAGATATTCAGCATGAAGCTTGGGAAGCTTGACGATTGCTTTTGGTCAGGTCTTGAAGCAGTCGCAGCTGGTTTATATTTTCTAACCTGACGTGTTCATGATTGAAGCGCCTTGTTCGACAGCTACCATTCTTGAGGTAATTGTGCTTGTAGTGCCTGGTTCAGGCGTTACAGTTACGCTGTTAGCTTGAGCAGGCTCGGCAGGTTCCTTCGGAATTACTGAAGTAGTACTGGTCGTAGTTTTTGCAGTAGTCGTGGAAAGAGGTACGCTAACCACAGTAGCATAGCTGTGACTGTCACGAGTGTTTATCATTTTCTCCAGAGCTGCGTTTTAGCTTGAGCAACTTTTGTTATTGGCTGTGTGCTCGCTGCCACAGTTGGCACATTCAGGTTTTATTTCCATTTTGTCTTTTATTGGGCATTCGCTCGGAGGGTGCGTATCAGCATAGCGACAGCCAGTTAACGTTGCAACGGACTGAGGAGTGTCCAAAATACTGACCAGGAGCCATAGATCTGCGCTTCAATTTGAATTTTCAGATACAACAGCTCTGATAGCTTATATATTTTTCTTCCTTCTTCAGATCTTTCAAGGCTGACCGCAACCAAGTTCTGAAATTTTGCAGTCCTGTAGCAATTCTAGATTGGAAAGTTCAGCACTTTGAATTCAGTTGTAATCTCATCGCATGAGATGCAGGACGGGAGTCCACGAATGACCCCTTGTAGTGGTATTCCATTTCCAAGGCGAAAAGTATGGAACTCAATATTTGAAAGCCTGAATAAAAACTACAACTCCCTGTAGTCGTCAAGACTGGTGCATTGCAGTTTCATGAAGTCGCCAGCCAAACATGATGATTTCAGTTTGATGTTTCGAATTTTCATGACTTTTATAAGAGAAGTTTTGTCAGAATTTGGTGGTGGTGACTCTATTGTGTGCGCGGTCTCAATTTCTTCGACTATGAGCACAATTTGTTTTGTGTTGATACAGCGAGTTGTGGTACTCTGTGGTACTCTGTCCTCTGGTAGTCTCAGCTCATGCCCTGGCCACCGTAACCTTTGTGCTTTAGCCACTTCCACTATTCCAGGCTCACTATGGAGTTCCATAAGCTCGGTATTAGATCGTCTTAACCACACATCACCCTCTTTTTTACCACCATAAATCTTCCTCAGAATTTGTCTCTCCCACACTTCTAGTTTATTTTGCATAGTCTTGTTTAGCGCTCACTACCGTACAGTACCACTGGTCTTATATTGGTTTTATACAATCGCTTTTTTGCACTTATTGACACAGTTTTTGATTTTAATAGTTTTCCCATAGCTCCCGCCCTTCTGTTTCCTTTCGTTATCCGTGTTATAATATCCCGCTCTTCGCTATTGTTGTTTGTTACTGTAACACCTAAGTAAACAAAGTTTTTTACTCTCTCGAATGCGTAGGTTTTACCTCCTCCAACCTGTATTTTAAGAGATTCTTCTTGTGTTTCTTGATGGTCCGACTCTATCTCCATGTATTTGGTTTTCTCCTCGTCCATTCTCAATTCCATTTCTTCCGCCGTTTGGACTAAGCATTTGAATACCTCCTTTAGTTCTGTTTTTGTTCTGGTTATTACCGTAAAGTCGTCTGTGAACGCTAAACATTGGTGTTTTAATTGACAAATGGTTCCTTTTGTGTAGATTGTGCTTTTTCTTATAACCCACTCTAGCGCCAAGTTGGACAGGACTAGTGATACTGGGTCTCCTTGCCTTGGTCCTCTGTTTACATGGAAGCTCTCTGATGTTTCTCCATCCACCAGGATTCTGCATTTTGTCTCTTCATGGGTCATCTCAATTAACTTTATAAATTTTTTGGGCATTCCTAGTTCTGCAAGTGCTCCATACAGTTTATGTTTATTTATTGTGTCATATGCTTCTTTGAAATCTATAAACAACATTTGCAGGCTTAGGTGTGTTCATAACTATTCGCTAGAGTTTGTTTCAGTGCAAATATTTGATCCGTAGTTGATCTGTTTGGTCTGAAACCATTTTTCAACTGGTTCATTATCTCTCGAATCTCATTTATGTCTGGTGGGTTTTGCTCTATACTATTCCCTTCTTGTTGAATTGTTTCGGTTTCATTTGTAGTTTCTAAAGTCATATTTTCCTCATTCAGTACTTCCTTGGAATATTCTTCCCATACATGTAGTTTGTCCTTTGCTGTCATTAGTTCTCCCTCTTTATTTTAACAGTACACTAGTGGCGGTTGATACTCTGTTCTTTGTTTCTTGGCCTCCTGATGAAAGTTTCTCAACTCTTCGTTTTTAAAATCTTCTTCTAATATTATCATTTTTTCTTCCCCCATTTGCCGTTTCTTTTGTCTACACAATTGTTTTGTTCGTCTTTTATGCATGTTATATTCCAATTTATTTACATTTGGGTTATTTTGTAGTAGGTTTCTTTTAGCCACATCCCTCTTCCTAATTGCACGTTTGCATTCTTCGTCGAACCATTCCTTATTTTTGTTCCTCACATTTTTGTGCAGCATCTGTTCTGAGACTTGAGGTATTGCTCCTTTCAATTTATTCCATTCCATATCTACCCTTTCCTCGGACACTTGCTCTGCTAGCTCTAGCATCTTCGACAGTAGACTTTGAAATTGCTCTCTGCTTTTCTCATTAGTTAGTGGCGAGATTTCATATCGTCGCAAACGGTTGTGTTTATCCTGTGTTATTTTTGGCAACTCCTGTTTCATTACTATTTTTACAAGAAAATTATCTGTGTCTAATACTGCACCTCTTTTGCTTGTGAAATTTTTAATTTGTTTCGCATACTTACTCTCTATTAATACATGGTCTATTTGATTACATGAACGCCCATCAGGTGATACCCCTGTTCCTTTATATATATATATATATATATATATATATATATATATATATATATATATATATATATATATATATATATATATATATATATATATATATATATATATATATATATATATATATATCTTTCCTTTCAAAATGTGTGCTCATGACTTTCATATTGTTGGTTACTGCAAAATCAATCACCTTTTGTTCGTTCTCATTTGATTCATCATGTTTGCTATGTGCACCTATTGTAGTCTTGTACATTTCCTCTTTGCCTAGTTTTGCATTGAGATCTCAAATAACTATTTTAAGGTCATATTTTGGTATCGAATTTATTATTCTCCCAAGCTCTTCATGAAATGTATCTTTTTATTCCTCGTCCTTCTCGTTTGTTGGTGTATGTACATTTATGATACTGATTTTTTGGTACATTCCTCTTAGTCGTATTGTACATATTCGTTCGGACACTGGTTCGAATTTTATAACTTTCTGCTTCAATTCTTTTTTTATCATAAAACCTGTGCCAAAATATTTGGTGTCGTTTCCACTACTGAAAAATATATAATTATCTACTGCTATTATGTTGTTTGATTTTTGCTTTGTTTCTTGAAGTGCCAGTATGTCAATCTCATATTGTGTTAAGCACATTGATAGATTTTTGAGTGTTCCTGATTCATTTGTTCCTCTTACATTCCATGTTCCTAATATTAGCGTTTCATTTTTATGTTTCTCAAATAATTCTAAAATTCTTTTATCCTTGATCATTGCTTGGTCATTTCCTATTACATCCGTTTCTTTGTTGTCTTGTCTCAGTTTTTTGCTCTTTCAATTGCCCTGCTTTCGCTGTTCCATATTCAGCATTGCCCTTCGATGTATATTTTCTTATAGCCTACTTTAGCTGTTTTTCCTTCCTTTCTCTCTTTTCCAGCTCTTTCTCTAAGAATTTTTTGAATTGCTATTTCCTCTTTAGTCAGGTCATTGTCTATGTATATCTTGCTGCCTTCAAGTTTGTTTTTATTCTTCATAATCAGTTCTTTTTCCTTCGAACTGCTTAATTTTACTACTGTCATGAAATTGTTTGTTGCTCCTACATTCCCTCCTTGAGCCGACCCTATCTTTACTTGTACTCCGACTAATTCCTTGCAGAACTTTACTATTTCTTGTTCATTATTATTGAAGTCTTCCCTTTTTATGACAATATTATTTTTCTTCTGCTGTTTTTCTCCTCTATCTACCTTCCCTTCAACTAGCGCAATTCTTTCTTTCAGCTCTCTATTTTCTTTCCTAAGCTCTTCAATTTCTTCATTTACTTTCTCTATAACTGTAAAATGTTTTGCTTGTTCCGATCTCATTTCTTTAATATCCCTCATAATTTCCACCATCATATTTTTTAGATCTTTCAATCCTGCAGTTTATGGGGTGGCTTTTGTGGGGGATCTCGGTGTTTTTTTGCACCTTTCAAATGATTTACTCGTATTTTGTCTTCTCCGACCTCCATCTGTTGAAGATCCGTCCGACTCATTTTCTTGTTTCTGCATCGCCTGGTGTTGCTTGACTCTCTTTACAGTTGTTGTTTGCTTATTCACCTCACGCTTCGTCAGCAGCAGCCGCTGATATTTGATACCCGGTCACTCACTTCGCGTGGACTTCGTGACGTAGGTAGGTCACGCCTGGTTAGTACTTACCGAGACAGTAAAAAAATTCGTGGTGTGCCTAGGCAGAAGCTGTGCACAAGTATGGTATAATTTTTTATGGTACATTTTTCTAACAGTAACCGTATCAATGGAGTAACACCATAAAATTATTCTCAAAATTTAGGTATTACTGAGTAAAGAAAAAATATACTTATGTGCTTCATCAAATCCTGTTCTCATGCCTTAGCACACCACTTTTTTTATTTGTTTTTTTGTCCGTTACTTGACCTATCGAGTTGCAGCTCCAGACTTCGATCAAATTGAAGATTAGACATTTTTGTATTAGAAAAAAGAAGTGTGCCACGCCTATGCCTGTTACGAATACCTGGCACACCACTTTCTATCGGTCGGTGTGGAAGCACGATAACTTGAGAACGCGTACGAATTTTCGACTAAAATTTTATACTGAAAAATTAGGTTCAAGTTCGTAGATGAGCTTTTTTGAACCAGTGGCACCAAAACTTTATTGATGGAGCTTTTTTGTTTCTTGGGACTATTTTATAAACGGTAGTATTTACCATCAAATATGTGATTACTAAAATTGATCCTCGAGTGATTTGGCACAACATCCATTTGAAACAAATTCCAAAATTGTCAGCGATTCATTTGTTATTATTACTCACTTGAAAAATCGAGTAACAGTTCCAGACCATGATCAAATTGAAGATTAGACATTTCTGTATTATGAAAAAGAAGTGTGTCACATCTATGCGTGCTACAAATATCTGGCACACCACTTTTCACACCATAAAGTCTTAGGCTGGTATTAATATAATTCATAATAGAGGCTTTGAAATGAATAGAAAATTGGTCAATGAATAATTCCCATAATTTGAAAAATCAGATCAAATTCATCTAATCAATAATATCAAATTATTGTTATTAAGCACTATCATCATTATTGTCATGATCATCGTCATCTACTAAACATATTTCTCCGACTGAATTAATGCCAAACCAGACATAATTTAAATAATTTGTAAAATGAATAACTGACAATCGTTTAAATATCCTCATTGTCACTTCTACTAGAATTGTCCCAGCAAGAGCTGTGATTTGATACCAAACACGATGAGGCCGAATTATTTATTTTGAAAAAACAATTCATAAACGTCCGCATGTGATGTTTAAATATGAAAGATGATAATTCTAATTTTACATTATGATCCTACGTATTTCTCAGCTTTAGAAAAATATAACGAATTTTAAAATAACTTAAATTTTAATAATAAATGAATCACTGACAATTTTAAAATTTGTTCCAGATTAATATTGTGCAAGATCATTCAAGGATCAATTTTATTCCTATATATTTGATGATAAATACTATCGTTTATAAAACAATCGCAAGAAACCAAAAAGGTTCCATCAATAAAGTTTTGGTGCCACTGGTTGGAAAAAGCCTATCTATGAACTTGATCCTAGTTTTTCAATGAAAAACTTGAATATAAAATTTCAGTCAAAAATTCATAAGCGTTCTCAAGTTATCGTGTTTCCACACAGACCGATACAAAGTGGTGTGCTAGGTATTTGTAACAGGCATAGACGTGGCACACTTCTTTTTCCTTATACAAAAATGTCGGTTAATTCAATGAGATTGAACTGATTTGGTTTCATTGTTGCGAGTAAACAAGTGATTCTCCTGACAAAGGCCTGTGTCGCCAGAAAACTTCAGTGAGAGACCTACCTAATTCAACCTTTCAGCTATTTCGACGCTAACAGCCCCAAGTAAGGCGAAATCACGCTCAACGCACGCGGCGCAGTTGACGCGGCACACGCGTTATAAATCACAATTGTCTATTTTTAGCACCATACACTTGTGACTGATGATGACTTGAATTTGCTTGAAACAATGACACTTAAGAAAACGTTGAACCCCTGTATAGAGAGCCTGATAGTGACTCCCGGGGGTTGCACTATGCCTGAGACCAACATTTGAATGAACTGTCAAAAAATTATATGCAGAGACACTAGGCTTGCAAGTCAAATAGAATAAATAGAGATCAATGAAATCTGACACTTGTATAGTCACAATAACTGTACTTGTCAAGTGCGACCTATATACGCAGCGGATAAGAGCTTTGCTGTACAAAGTATAGATGAGCCAGATAGAGCGCAGCGGAGTCCTTGCCTTTAGGAGAGCAAATGTACAACTCTTACGGTTGCATGATAATAATGAGAGACCTACTTTTATATTAATAAACGTCTCAAGCATCAGACGAAGATATTTTAAATTAAAAAAATGTGTTTTGTTTCAATGAAAATATTCAATATCCTTAAGTTATCCACATTCCAAAGAAAGAGTAAGATTAAATTCATAATTTTTTCCATCGTCAAAGTGCGTGCTATTATTATTATACTAATAGCAAGATTCAAAATCTGAATGTTCCACAAAATCACAAAAGGAGTAGGTTTTTACATCATCGGGAAGTTATAACTGTACGCACGTGTTTCAGAATAGTATTATTCCATTGCCTCATTGTTCGCCATTTAACTTCATACCCAGTTAGTAGAGTAGAGCTTGTATTTGGATTCATGGAAAACACTTTTTCATGACTTTTTTTTTCAAATTCATGAAAGATGAGTCTAAGCAGCGTGAATGCAATTTTTTGTGTTGCCTAGAAAAAAAAGTTTCAATGAATTACATAAGGACGTGCAAAATAAAGTGCCAGGAATTGTCCGAGATTTTTCTTCAAATTTCACAATTCATGTCTCTATTTTGGGACATCCTGAGATGCATGCTCATCTTTACTTGCTTGTACTAAGTACAAGAAAGTATCGTGAAACCGACAAAATTCACCTATCTAGATTTTGATTGAAATAGTCGTTTTGAGCATCCCTGAATCTATTTTGACTATTTTTGGCTTGATGTCAGTACGTATGTTCGTGCGTGCGTTCGTGCGTAACTCGCAAATCTCGAAACTGGTTGAACATATAATGTTGAAATTTTGTATTTGAGACTGATATAGGGTCTAGTTATGCATCTCGCATTATGGTTCTTTCTATGTACTTTACTTGAAACCTTTTTCGAATTTTTCTGATAAATCCAGAATGATCAACAATAGGATGTTGAAATTCAGTATTTGAACTTGTTGTTACATCAGAATGATTATCTGCCTTTTTTGTATGAATCGGCTTGGTCAGAAGTGCACTTTACTTGAAACTTTTCTTGAATTTTTCTGATAAATCCAGAATGATCAACAATAGGATGTTGAAATTCAGTATTTGAACTTATTGTTGCATCATAATGATTATCTGCTTTTTTTGTATGAATCGGCTTGGTCAGAAGTGCACTTTACTTGAAACTTTTCTTGAATTTTTTGCATAAATTTAAAATGATCAGCCTTTCATATCGAAATTCAGTGTTTGAACTTGTTGTAGCATCAAAACAGTTACCTATTATTTTTGTATCAATCGACTGAGCCGGAAGTGCAGTTTATATGTTAACAGCTATTCAGAATTTGCCGTTTGAGACAATCAGTTTGATTGAAATGATAAGGTAGGTAATGATCTGTTGTCAATTTTTTGATTTTATTTGACATTTCACATGTCAAAATATCATTAAAAGCGTATTAATTATAATCTGAAGTGACAGAAAACTCTATTGAATAAATTTGTGTATATATCAAATGATGTACAAGTGAGTTACGTGATGCTCAGGTCGGACCTTTTGAATGACTATTCATTGAACAAATCACCTACAGTTAAAATGGCATGCAATTTGAAATCACGGCTAATTAGTTGAATATTTAGGCAAGATTTCCCCCCAATTTAAAATCTTTGCGCCAACAAGGAATACATACCAACTTTTTCACGAGGGTTGTATAATTAAAATTTCAATTCTTTTGATTGGCATGCAATTTCACATATGTTTTTGAAATTACATGCGCTCCTTGGGCTGTTGCGAGTTGCATGCCTTTCAGTACTTGATTTTGGATCAAAATTCCACGTTACAAAGGCATGCACGGAGAAACTCATTTTTCTCTGATCTATATTCGGAATTTGAACTATGACCCAATGACATTTTCATCTTTTTTATCAAGGGATGAATTATCAACTCTCAGAAAGGCAAGCAATATGAAATCGGAGAGTTCCACCTGTCACAAGCTCCCAGTCTATTGAAATTGCCGCGAACGAGGCAAGTTTTCAAGCAATTTCTCTGCTTGGAGCCGCACTGGCTTCCAACAACCACTCTCTTGAACATAGTCTTCACCTTCTTTTATCTGCATTCGAATTGATTCGTAAGCTTACACTGCTCTTCTCGTTCTCGATGATCATTTTCGGCAACATCCATATTTGTAATAAGCAAGTCCACGCTCTGTAGTCACTGTAAGTGGCGCAGTTTGGTTAGTGTGCTGCTAAAATTAGTGTCACATCGAGCGCAGCTTAGAAGGGCCAAGAGTGCAAGAGTATTTGCCACAAATTGAGTGAACAGAATTATTCAGAAAATTAACATGCGGGCTTAAATCTAGCTCTGAGATAGGAAAATCAAGGACAATTTTTTGTGTCCATTTATTTTCCTTCATTGCTCCTCAGAAATAGGGGAATAGCTTTGAAGGTATTGCTCTGTTATAGATTCACAATGGAAAAAGTGAGGCTCTCAATATGAATATCTTATTCTGCAATATTTCGCAAGGCCAAGACTAATGGTGAAATTCTAAGCATTATTTTGGATTTCTATGACGTTATAGATGAATAATCTTATTGGAAACCATGAATGAAGTTCTAATACATAGATTTTATTGAAATAAATAAACTTCTATCATTTACAACTTCATGATAACTCCGTTCATTCGAACTCACAGATCAATGTTGCCAATAGATCAGGCAATTATTATTACACAACTGATGATGTTCGAGAGAATGAATTGCGTTATAACCAACATTGTGATAGGTAATGTGACTGACTTAGTGTTTTGTATAGTCAGCTACATTGAATTGTACTTTGAATCAATCTTTGTCCCGAACCCTCCATTGAGCATTACCTTCAACCCATTACTGTCTATAGAGTTCATAGAAGGTGATATTTTGTGTATAGTTATAATTATTATTACTTCTAGTTCTATAGTTAAAATATACAGATTAATATATTTCATCCAAGATTGTGATTCATTTGAGTATGTTAAAGAAATAGAGAGAGTCCGAAAAGAAGAATAAGTGTATCATGCATGTAACAACATGACTAAAATCATCAAGAATTATGATGTCTTCAATTTTATTGATTCATAATCATTCCAACTCAAATTATCATGTAATAGATTATTTTAACATATTTGAATTGAAATTTGTAAATTCTGTTAGAAGCTCAGAACATGAAGAATGAACATAAAGATTCTCTCTTAATTATCGACATTTCATATTATATATAGATATATAGTCATGGCATTATTCAAGCATGAATAGATAACGAAGACAGCCTGTCTCTATGAGAATCGCGTTCTGGAACGCGAATAGCATGGCCAACAAGCGTGATAGCGTGGAAGAAATCGCATCCAGACACAACATTGACGTTTTCATGATCAATTAAACACATCTCAGGACAGAAAATAGCACGAAATTATGTGGCTACGACTGTTACAGGAAAGATCGTATCAATGCAAGAGGCGATGGAGTCACCACGAATATCCGAAATACAATCGAGCATTACAATGCTCCTGTGCCAGACTTACAGCACTCAGAGGCTGTTGTAATAGTGTTAAATACTGCTTTCAATGGCCCCCTAAGACTGATTTCCATCTACAATCCTCCAGCGCAGCTTATTACAAGCGATCTAGATGCCATTCTCCAACAACCAGGACCAGCCATCATAGCTGGTGATCTAAATGCAAAAAATTCTGTTTGAAATAGCCGATGCGCGGACCGAAATGGCCCAATATTCCTTGACTACATATCCAACAAAAGCCTTGCAATAATCGCACCCTCTGAACACACCTACTCTTCTTACACCGGAGCAAACAGTGATATCTTGGACATTGCAGTCCTAAGAGATGTCTCAGCTCAGCTGCTTACCACATAGAAGCTGTCAACAGTCTCGACTCTGACCACTTACTAGTCTCACTTGACCTGGGTGAAGGTGAGCCTCCAACTTAAATAAAATAGTTGAAAATAACAAATTGGGAATACTTCAGCTACAAGTTTGATAGACTCAATGGTTCACTTCAAATTTTAAACTCCACAGAAGACATCGATAATGCAGTAGCAACTCTGACATGCATAATCCAACAAGCCACTGAATAAGCAAGCAAAGTCAAAGCAGAGCGAAATGCAAATCCCGTTGCTGATCTTCTTGCAGACATGAAAATTTAATACGCAAGAGAAATGCGGCCAGGCGTCGCTGGCAGCGCTACTCCAGACCTGAAGACCGGACAATCAGCAACCGTCTTGCAAGATTGGTCAAAATACAGCTTCAAGAACATCGCTCAGCCAGATGGCAAGCAAAGTTAGAACATCTGAACACCAAATGTCAGTCGGCATGACGCATGGCCAGAGTGCTCCGTCAGGAGAAAGTAAAATTCCTCTGTTCTACGGTGAAAGAGGAATAGTCTATACAGACACAGATAGAGCAGAAGCTGCTGCTGATGGTCTAGAACAGCAATTTTCTCCTAATTATCAGCACTGCGATGTCAGATTTGTTGGGCAAATAACACTGCTATCTTATACAGATCTAGGAGTACTACAATCATCACGCAGCGACTCCAAACCGCAATTACCAAACTCGAGGCCTGGTCCAAAAAATGGAGAGTCCACGTAAATGCAGAAAAAAGTGCTGCATCTTATTTACAAAACGACCTCTAGAACCCGAAGGCAACATTCAAATGTTCAACAGTAACATCCCATGGAGGGAATTCAATAAATATCTGGGCCTAACAATGGATCGAGGCATGACGTGGGCTCCACATGTGAACATAATCATCCAAAAAGCAAATTCACTTATTGGAGCACTACGTCCAATGCCAAGTTGGAGAAGTGCACCGTCACCAACAAATAAAATATTATTAATATTATTATAGTCTTTTTACATCTCTATATACCGTTTCGGGTGTCGAGATTAGTTTAACAATAATTATTTATTCAATGTTGCCAATAGAATCTTCCCATATTTTCTTCTGTTTCGCCATTCCTCTTGCAGTGTGACTATTGGTTTTGTTTATTCTCAATATTTCTTTTACGTTGTTTTCCCATGTCTCCCCTGGCCTGCCTCTTCTCTTCTGAGCTGCTGCTCTAGCATTCCATATGATTTTCGCCTGCTTATTATCTGCCATTTTTATCAAGTGCCCGTACCATGCAAGTTATTTCTATCTATTTTTTTTTGTATGCTTTCCGTTTGTAGCTCGTTCCTTATCTGATCATTCCTTATTTTGCCTAATTTAGTTATTTCCTTCACTTTTCTTAGGTACTTCATTTCTGTCGCTTGTATTTTACTTCTGTTGTTTTGATTCAAAACCCACGTTTCATTTCCATATATAAGTGTTGGTCTATATATTTTTTTGTACAGTGTCTTTTCTGTTGTATCCGTTACATATTTGTTATTAGGAACTGTTGCGTTCATCATGAAAAATTTTTCATTTGTAGCTTGTACTCTTTATTAATTTCATAATAGGCTTCCCTTATTGTGTATGACCGAGCCCAGGTACGTGTAAGTTTCTACCTGTTGTATTCCTTTGTCATTTATTGATACATTTGTGCATATATCCTCCCTAGATACCACCATGATTTTAGATTTTTCGGTCTTTATTGACATGTTGTATTTTTGTAATTCCTGATGCCATATGTGCAAATTGTGTTGTATGTCTGCCTCACTCTTTGCGAATATGGGAAGGTCATCCGCAAATGCACACTCTGCTATCGTTATCCTATTTAGTATAAGTTACCATTCTCAACTTGTTTTGTCTTTTCTTTTATCTGTTCTAATATTTCGGTTAAAAATATGATGAGCAAAAGAGGACTTAAGGCTCCTCCTTGTGTTGTTACGAATTCTCCAGAAATGGCGTTGCCCGTTCTTACATAGTTATTTGCTTTTCTCTATAAACTTTTTATAGTCCGCCAGTTATTTTTCTCTTTTTCAAGATTTCCCATGATGTATCCCTTTGTACTCTATCAAATGCGTTTTTTTCCAAACGAAATAAAAAGTTTACCGTTATGTCCCATTTTTCTCTCTATTAATTTTCTGATAGTAAATATGTGGTTCTGCGTTGAATGCCCCTTTTGGAATCCACTTTGTAGCTTTTATAACTTTGTTTCTTACTTTATTCTAAGTTTGCTCTCAATAATTGCCTCATGAATTTTTGCGGCTGCACATAGGAGAGAAATTCCTCTGTGGTTACTACAAGTTCTTGTATCGCCCTTTTTGTGTATTGGAGATATAACCGCTTTTTTCCAATCAGAAGGTACTTTTCCAAGTTCCCACATCTTATTCAATAGCACCAGTAATATTCCTTCTTCTTCTTCGCTCATATACTCCAGTTGCTCCGCTTTTATTTGATCATGTCCTGGTGCTTTGCCGTCTTTAAGCTTTTGAAGTACTGCTTTCAGCTCTTTTGGTGTGATATTTTTTATATCTCCTGTTGTTTATTTTTCCACTGTTTGTACTTGATCTTCTCTGTTCTCGTTGTTAGTATTGTTTTTTCCTTTCAGCAGTGTTCGAAAATGATCTTTCCACCATGCCATTATCTCTTTATTTTCATGCAGTATTTTTCCTTGTTCGTCTTTTGTTTGCTCAAAATTTATTTTATCTATTTTATTGTGGCTTCTCAAGGTTTTGTAAAACAGTTTCCGATTATCTTTGAGATTTTTTTCCATAATATCTCCGAACTCTTGCCATGTTGGCATCTTTGATTTTTTAACTATATCTCTTACCAATTTTCTCTGTTCTTTATAATCTTCATAGTCCTCATTGCTCTCAGTATTTTGATATTCAATGCATTTCATCTTCTTTTTCTTTGATGCGTCTTTTACGCGTCCTTACTCCCCCAGTGTGTCTGTTTTATACTATTTGTTGTTCTACTTTCGTCACATGCTTGTTTGGTCGCCTGGATTGAAATGTATTTGAATCTATTTCAGATATCTTTCACGTCGTTTATATCTGTTGTTGGTGTTAACCTCATCAAATCCTTCTTAGTACTTTAATAGTAATCTCTTATCTTTGTATCTTTTAATTGAACTCTGAATTAAATTTTATAGCTCTTTTTACTGACTTCTTTCAGTGCTCGCTCTGTCTCTTTTTCTTTTCTACCCTCATCTTTAATAGAGTCAAATAGTGATCACTTGCTATTTCACTGCCTCTTTTGTGGCAGTCCTCATGTGTAAATCATGTATTTGAAATTAGAACTTGATTTATGATGCAGAAGTCTATCAGCCTATTTTCATTATTATTATTGACTAGCTCTCCGTTCGCTCCCGTTATTCCTTCCAATCCTATATTTTTAATTCCTACCCTTGCATTGAGGTCTCCTGTTATAAATATTGGCTCTTTAAATTTGTCATACCCTAGTTGTAGCAGGTTCCAAAATTTGTCCTTAGTCACTTTATTTTCGTCCTCCGACGGGCCATGAATTATCATCACGTTTGCTTTCATGTTATCACTTTCCATTTCTACGATCATTATCCTTCCATTTACGCATTGCCATTCTTTTATAGATTGTGTTATTTTACTATTATTTAAGAGTCCTACCCCTGCTCTTGCTCTCTTATCTGTTTCCGCTTTGCTGTATATCATTAAATGTTCATTTTTCGTCTTTTTTGTGCCCTTTTCTTCATTTTCTGTTTCCGTGACAGCTAATGAGTCTAAATTTGTTTTGTCGAATTCCTCTATCAGTTCTTCTTTTTTTCCTGTTAGACTTTGTATATTCCATGTTCCTATTTGCATTATCCTTCTCTTTCGCCGTATTGTCTTCGTGTGTTGGATTTCCGGTTTCCAATTTCTTAATTTTTTGAACTTTCTTGGCATGTTTCTTCTTTCAATACTACCTCGTTTTCTTGCTTTCTCCATTGATATATTTTAGAGTCTATTATAATTCTTTGATAACCAATTTTGATTCGCTTTCCTTTCTCTCTTCCTACTCAGGCCATGCTTCTTATTTCTCTTTGAATTCTTCACTTGTCATAAGTCAAATCATTTCCTATAAATATGTTTGTACTCCTCAGTTTACTTTTACCAGCCATCACCCTCTGTTTTCCTTCCCAATTTTATATTTCAGCTGGTGTAATATTAGCGTTATTTTTTAGCTTTTCTATTCTCTTCATTCCTAATTTCACTTCTAATTTTTCCTCCAATAACTTCCATATTCCATTTTCTGGATCCTGTATGTTTTTAGTTCCTGTAATTATCATATTATTTCTCCTTTTCTGTTTCTCATTCCCTTCTACTTTTCTTTCAAGGATTTCTATTCTATTTAATAGGGTTTGTCTCTCATTCTTCCATGTTTCCTCTCCCATCTTGTTCATCATGACTTGTATCATTATTTTTACGGCTTCTATACTCTTATTTTCTCGATTCTTCTTTACAGTGTCTGTTCTGTTTAAAGATTTTTTTTCTTTTGCCTCTGCTCGGACGATCTCATTATCTTTTTACGTTTATTGAATATTGCGCTGTAATCTTCTCCCTTTTCCTGTTCTCTCTTCGACATCAGCTACTTCATCTATTCGTGAATAACTACCGCACTGATATTGAATTTTATATTAAACTGTGTCCTGAATTTTATAATACGGCACTGTATAAATTGTAACGCTCGGCGCACTCACACTTGCATGCTCAAACCGCACTGAGTCCGACTCTTTTTTGAGAAAGAGTTTCAATATTTTAGATTTTATTTAGCACTGTTTAATCAGTCCAAACGACTTCCACTTAAGAAACACTGAAACAAGCCCTTCCTTGCACTATACTATCATACTAAATTGTTTTTTTATTCAAGCGATAAGTACCGTAAAACGAGGTTTTCAAGGCTGAGATAAAAAACGCTTGTATACCACTCGAAAGTATGTACAAATAAAATAACGATTCAAAAATCGATCATCCGACCAGCCACTACATACAATATCTCAGTGTGAGGATACACCGCAGATACAAACATGAACAAGTTGCAAATACTGCAGAATGAAGTCCTCCGGATGGCCACATATGCACCTTGGTTCATGACAAACCAGCAACTCCATGATGATCTTGAAATCCCGTCAATCAGACAGTTTGCTCTGAAAATTTCGGATATGTTTCACGGAAAACTACCGGTTTATCCAAATGCCAGCGTGGAAAGTTTTACCAACTACGCTATAGATGAGCCATCACGTCATAAACATCCAAAACTCATCCTCAACCGTTGGAATTAGCTAGTTAATTGGGAAATTCAGCGTCAATAAGGCGTTGCACAACAGTGCAAAATTTATAGCAAACCGTCCAAAATAATCCGATGAGAGAGGTGAGGCTTCGAAGCCCGGTTCTCTCACAAATCCATCAGGATCAAGGATCAAGGACTATTTGAATGAAAGCTAGGTAGTAGACTGAGTTTAATTGGAGATGATCTTAGATGTAGGCGAATGGGAAAGCCAAAAAATTTTGTGTGGCAAGCACCTGAAATTATATTCTGAAACATAAAAGTTCCTCAATGATAAATTTTCTAATAAACATTCTCAAATTTTTGTGGACCTTGAGCTGAACTAGGGGCAACCATATTATTCAGGCGAGTCATTCGTTTAAAATGTTGTCTGGAACTTCGAATGGTCTCATTGAATCTCATATGATTTCCAAATGAATTCTTAGTACTTGGCGCTTAATCATTGTTTGAGAAGATACAATTGATAGAATCAAGTACAAGTATGCAGAGTTCATCAATAAGAATGATATATCTTCGAATGCAGAGAATGCAAAAAGAGAAAAAACTCAAGTTATTCCAATTTTTATTTTTTGGAGTAAAATCGATGGCATTCATGCTCCCGGTGAAACATTATTCAGATGTCCCCCACAAGTACGAATGTAGGAACAAAACCTCTACTGTCTGTGACTTCTCCGCAAATATCAATGATTTCATGTAACTCATATAGAAAAATCCAATGATGTTAAATCACAGCATCTTTGAGGCCAAGAATCTGGTAAAATTATTTAATTTTTTTTTCAATTGCTCGCATCACGAGAAATCGGTATTTAAGGAGATTTTCTTTTCAATAAGTCAATGGTTTCACCAGAGGAATGTCATGTGGCACCATGCGGTTGGATGGATGTGCCATCTAAATTCATTACTTCCTACTGGGGCCCCAGAATATCCCTTATCATCGTGATTCTTCCGCTATTCACTGTGAACGCATTTCTCGCTCCTTTTGGAGAAAATAAGGTTCCCAATGCCACAGTGCCATAGACCACACAAGACAGTGGCTTTTTGTCGATAGTTTTGCTTGTTCACATAACTATCGGGCTAAAAATAAGCTTCGTCAGAAAAGTATAATTTCCAAGATTCTCTCAAGCTCAATTGCAGAAGAATCATGCTCATGATCTTATGGTAATCAAATCCTTTTCAAAAACTCATGTTGTCCAACTTCTTGAGAATGACGATTTAACGATACATTTGCACTCTCTGCGACACTGACTCTTATAGCAATAACGTTGTTCCGATTTCTCACATTTCATCGTTACTATATATGGTGCTTATTATCATGTAGAGTAGATTAATTTTCAGAGATCCCCACGATTTGAGAAGCTGCAAGCACCGTAGGTAGACTATTTTCAAGTAACATGCGATGAATTTGAACATAAGATGTGTGTGTTCACCTTGTTTCACACAACAGTCAAGAAATTAAATTTTTTGGCTTCAAACATTGCAACCATAATATTTAGAAAACATATTGAAGTTATTTGAAACTTCTTCACTCACTTCTCAGAATTCTCTGCAAGCAAAAATACACGAATCGGAAAACACTTGAATTATTATTAATTTTGACATTTTATATGACTTATGTTAAGGGCTTCTTCAATCCTGACGTTCAAGATATCTATAACACATTCATAGAAATCTATAAGCTACAGGCTTGTTCAGAATATCATTTTGAGTCTATCAGTTATTACAGACTTATAGAGTCTGTAAGTTGTTGTAGACTTATAGAGTCTGAAAGTTGTTATAGACTTATAGAGTCTGAAAGTTGTTATAGACTTTCTTAAAGACATACGTTTAGATTCCTATTATACGTTCACTACTGCAAGACCAGCAGTAATACTGAATGTGCAAGATTAGAATCAAGATCTAAATTACTCATGCAAGAACAATGCTAGAACTAGAAGTATAAGTAAAAGTCCAGTACTTCATTACTTGTAGTTAAGCTCACCTACTAAAAGCCTGTGTAATAGCAACTGTCATATCTTAGCAATTTCTATATTAATTGTAATATTTCTATATATATATTCACTTTTGTACTATCAGAACTATTCATTAGCTTCATACCAATTCTTTGTTGTAGTTTATACACGTCCAAAAAATTTCCTTTTGTGGATCGAATGAACGAAATTGTGATTAATCTCATGGATACTGGCTTATTGCGAAAATGGGAAGAAGATATGAAATTTACTGTAAGAAAAGATACATCTGATGATGATCAGAAATCTCTCTCAATCGACCATTTACAAACATCTTTCTATATTTTAATCTGTGGATTACTTCTATCATTGATTACTTTCATCTGTGAAAATATCGCTGGAAGAAAGCTGTTCCAAAGAAACAACTTGAGAAAACATCACCTAACTGCTTGAAGCCTCCAAATGAAGTATAGTCATGTTCACCGTATTGCGCTTTTAGATTTTTGTGAATAGAAACACACAATAATGTCCGAATTCATCAACGTTCATTCAGGATCTCTCAGGCTAATTCTCCTTTATAATGTTTTCTGTTTGTTCTCATGCAAGAGCTGATCGCAATTTGAACAGAGGACTCATTCGAGTGCTTCTTCAAATATTAAGATTTAAAATACTCATATTATATCTCCAAGAAATTTCCAAAATGATAATTTTACGAATAACTGTAACTTCTAAATTTTCTGAACAAACATTAGCTCTTGAAATTTCTCACAAATGCTCATGAATTCAGAGATTTATGATAGAATAAGACTTTAGAATTGACACTCTGTTGAATTATTGATGTTGTATGCTATTGAGATAATACAGAAATCCTTGTAACAAATTCAACTCTGTTCTCTCCATTCCTTCAATTTGGAATAAATCATCAAAAATTCAGTATGTAATGCTATTATTGGCAACATTGATGTTGAATTGAGAAGAAGTACATTCATAGTGTTAACACAGTATAGCAAAAACTCTGTGGGTATTGAAAATAACCGGATGGAGGCCAACTTTACAATCGTTTCTATAGAATAGTGAATTTCGAAATGAAATGAATTTTTCGCAAAAAAAAAATTCAAATTTACACTAATATTGCCCATCAAGCGTGGAGAGTCAATAAGGCATCAGTATTTCATCACGTTGTCATGGAAATGAACCAATTAATTAACTACAATTTGAATTATTTTGAATTTGCACTAGTGCAGAATTACCCTGATAATTTGTTTGTTTTCTATGACAGTTAATTTTTTCTATCATCCGAGCATCTATATATCGAAGTAGATTTATTTTCAATTTATTTCGTTAGGCAATATTCTTACCGAATATCACCCGTGCAATTGAATATTCCGTGAATATTCTGCGATTCGTGCATATTTCCATTCCAAAAAAACATTCGTGAGCTCGAGAAAATTATCATATATAATATCATAAGTGGTTAAATTTTACCGGAAAAATTTTTAGATTGTTACGAGAGCTTGTTGCTTAGCAATTTATTGAGTGATATTGACATAAAAATCACGAGCTGTCAAGCGAGTGATTTTTGATCAATATCACGAAATAAATTGGTAGCAAGCTCTCGTAACAATCTAAAAATTTTGCCAGGTTAAATTTAATCACGAATGGTATTCGGAAGATTATTTTTCCCATCCAAATTCATCAATAGATTCCAGAGACTCGACTCTGAATCTGCTCATTTTCACATTCAATCTGTCTGTCAGTTTGACAGATGCTGAATCAACGCGGCTGAATATTCTTTGTTTTGTATATATAACCAGCAGACAAAATTTCCAAAAAATTTCCACTTGAAAACCGTGTTGGTTGTACCACGTGACGTCGAATGGTGCAATTCTATTGGTCGAAATTTGGATGGTAAAAATAATCAGTAATATTCAATTTTTCTGATCATTATAGAAAAATAATCAAAATGAGAAAGCAGATTTGAAAATACCACGCGCGCTGAGCCGCTGAATTCAAATATTCAAGCTAGGCGTTCGGAGAAAAATTAAAGTAACTTCATCTGAATTATAGTCAAAACAAAAATAATTAGAATTATTTTGAACTGGAGACTCCAAATTTATCGAGTAAGATATTAGTTTTGAACGAAAAAATTTCTTTCTTCTTTTTTTTAGTAATTTGATTGATTTAAGATTCTACACAATTTTCTCACAAGATTTTTCATGAAATACTGCTTCTAATGTTCCAATCCAAGATTCACACGCAAACTCCAGGCTTGCAGCGAGTCCCAGACTCGCCTCAGGTCCCAGATCTGCTAAGAACACTCGATCCCGGATCGAGTAACTTAGCATCTGTCACCAGTGGGTTGAACAAGGCATTTGAGATATTCGGTGAAATGATCGTTGGGTGCCTCGGCTTCCACCATTATGGTATTACGCGCCATAAGGATGAGGATTAGAAAGGATATAAATCTCATACCATACAACCACTGCCATTGACACACCTCCAATATACAAACACTCTCCAATACACACATGAGACTAACACTCTCAACTCTTCAAGATTCACTTAGACACTATAACTTCACTCTCCTAAATGATAACACAAACTAAAGTAACAAATAGATGTCGGACCGTTTAAATAGCCTACATGTTTTGTGTAACTTGCTGAAATTGTTAGAAGTGATATGATTATTATTAATCTTACGGGAATTCTATGAAAAATACCGCCAACAGTTCGGCTATCCTGACAACGCTTCTCGTCCTCGAAAATCCTGTCTTGCAATCCACAAATATCGTTTTAAAGTGTTAATTTGTCTGACGATGAGCTAGCAACACTAAGCGATATCACAAATGTTTTCATCCTATCAACAGCTATCACACTTCAGGATTTCGCTCTCTTACTACAATTTGAATGGAGCTAGTCTTCTACTATGTGTCTTTTGTTTCGTGATACTGCGGCTCTGCTTACTGTTGTGATAATTCCCTACTTTTGCCATCACTTGCAATTTGTTCTTTTATTTTCTTAGGCCATCCCTCTTTTCTTGTACTTATGTCCAGTTTTCCGATTCTAATCATATTTCTATTTCCAGTGTATTTGGTCTTAAATCATGTTCGTAGTTACATCTTGTCATATTATTTATATTTTAATCACTGTTGGTCGTTCTTGTTGTACTTCTAAGTAAGCTTACAACTGCGACTGATAATGTACGTGGACAGTAGCTGAAAAGTAACTTGCTTGAGGTTTTCTTAATTGTCAAACTCACAAAGTTTCTTATAGCGAATTGACTATCCTCAATTTATCTATTTCAGTTACAACATATTCGGCAGTAGCTGCCAGCGAAGTTTGAACGGTAGCGTTCACTCTCTCGCATTGCTAATTTGTCTCACTTCCTTATTTCTACAATATGATGCAAACCGTTTAGAGATTAAAACTGTTCCTGGATCAGATATCAATCTGATCAGTGTTCTTTCTGAAGTTTGAAATAAGTGATCCCAAAAGTCTGATAACATGTTTCGTTTCTGTATTTTCACTGCTCTTTTACTTCCTGAATCCATTGAAAACGACTATCTCGTAACTATTGCCTCCTGAGCATTCAACAAAAGGTCCAATATGATCGATGTTTATTGCACAGGTACTTTCTTTAAGGAATTGAGTAATGCTTGATATTTCCTTCTTGGCTGCTTGTGGTGCATACAATTCAAACATCAATCAATTTATTCCTCCACGTGCTTATTCCATATTTTGTCCATTCCAAAATGTCCAAAGCTATCATGGCAGGTGCGTACTATTTGCATTCGCTGTCCTTTGAGTACAATCCTTGTATTCCAGTGGTAGTAGTCCGATATACACATTCATCTCTCAGGCAAGTCTTCATATATGCTCCTTTCATAATCTGTTTCTAGTGGTTCACTCAAAATATCTTCAATCAGTTTGAGCTTTCCATGTTTCATTGATTTGTGAGGATTTAATCATCTGGTTCAATGTGCAAAATATTAAATCCATTGAAATATTCTTCTATAGTTGCTGGATTTCTACTCGAAGCATCCACGTGAACTATTCGTGATCCTAAGCGATATTCTATATCAAAAGTATATTCTTGAAGATCAAACCATCATCTTCTGATTCTGGGTACTAAGTTTCTCTTTGTACTTGCAGTTTTTAGGCATGACAGTCTGTTACCAATTCTAAATGAGTTCCTAACAAATACTCTTTCTACTCTAACAATGTTTCAACTACTGCTAGCGTTTCCACTTCGTAAGAATGATATTTTATTTTGGTAAGAGATGTTTGACGATTGGAACAAGCTACTGGATGTAATTAGTTCGACTGATACTTTTGAAGAAGAATTTTACTTAAACCAATCCTGCTTGCTTCTGTGTTAGCATCAGGATTATACAATCTTAAAAGCGGTCTTTCCATCAATCTCGTTATTGGTTGTGCAATTTTTGCATAGTTCTTGATGAATTGATGAGAATAATTAGCAAATCCTAGAAACTGTCGCACCTGATTGCTCATTCCGAATGGTGAACGAATAAGCTCATACCAGCCAGTGGGTGTCATGAACGCAGTTTATATTTTGAACTTTTCGCTACAGGTATCTTGGAATATCCTGACGTCATGTCCAGAAAGGTGAAGTAATTTTATCCTTGTAATCTATCAAGTTGATCATCAATCCTTGGTAAAGGGTAACGATCACTTACTGTATCCTAATTGGGACGTATATAATCAATGCACATTCATGCTTCTCCATTTTTCTTCTTAACAAGAAATGTTTGTGCCAAAAATAGAAAATTTGATTCGCGGATGATATCAGCGTCCAAAAGTTCTTGAACCATCCATTGTTCTTGCTTTCTCTCCACAATGGATCATTTTTTCGGTCTATGGGTAATAGGTGTCTAATCTGTTGAAACGATTTTCACCAGTACTGCATCTCCGTACGTCGAATATATTTTAAGATTTTGGCTGAACAGTCTCGATGAGTCTTCAACAAAGTTGAAAGTTGTTCTTGTAGATTTCGGTTATATGCTTTCCAATATTTAGCTCATCTTCCCTAATTGCTGGTTCTTTATTACTTGACACAGGTTCTCCACCATCAGCCCTACATTTTAATCCTGGAGCTTAGATTTCATCCTTTCGTCTTATCAGATCTGAGTCAGACAGATTCACGACGGGTAATACATTCCGTATGATCATCTACATATACAATCATTTTTGGAATTACATGTTCATGTCCTTCTGGTGCTTGTGAATTCAAAACGACAAAGAGTTTTTCTTTCTTTTTCTTAAAACAGGTTACATGACCTACATATCTAAGAAGAATAACTGTAGCGCTCTTAACCCAGAAACTAATTTTACTGCACGTAGTTTGTACGATTGCACTGAATGGCGATTCAGTTTTCTTGAGAAATCGCGATCTCTTCGAGTTCTTGCAGACCACAATTTCTAATGACTCTGTGAATAGTTGTCTTACAATGATAGATATTGTCTGTACGGTGCTAGGTACAACGTGAAAGACTATTTTCCATTCCACTCCATCAATTTCCAACATGTATTCCTCAATTTCTCCAGGCTTAACAGATACATTATCAAATCCTCTTAAACTTAACTACCTTCTATCAATCATTTTAATTCTTTTGCAGTTGATTCCTTCATCGTTACACGAATAGATCTCATATCGATAGATATTTGAGCTTTTTCCATTCTCTTCTACGTCAAAGAAATATTCATCATTGTTGCTTATCTCTGTTATGGTTGTCGAAACACTTCTTTCTGGTTGAACTTGTTGTTGCCAAATCGGCGGTTGTGTTTGCTCTTAATGTGCAGACTGATATCTATTCTTGTTATATCAAGTCAACCCTGAATAATATGCACCATGTTGAAGTTTCGGACGTTGTGAGCATTTATAATCTTGCTGTCCACAAGTGAAGCAGTGAACAGATATTGGTTCACCTCCAAGTCTGTTTAGCGCTACGGGAGAACATTTCATCTCATTTTGAGAATTCCTGGAGATTTTGATTCTGACTTCTTATTGTGTCTAATTAGAGCTGCAGCACGTTTACTGGAGTCCTTGATACTGTTTTTCATGCAGAAATCTACCAATTCAATCATGAGATCATTCGAATCAAGCAACGCCGGTTATTTTCTCCACTCCTATCCACGAGAGATGGGATTCCAACTTCAATATTCTATAGAGAATAGGGACTGTTTGGCTGTAAAATAATGAAGCGTTTGCTTGGATTATCGATACAATTTAACGTAGCCGTGATCCTGATGGGAATGGTTAAGATTCCACTTTTGAAATATCAAATGATAAATTAAACAAAGCATAATCTCATGTAACACTTGAATTAAACTCCAATTGAACATTACAATAGAACAATATTCATCTATAACTGATTTACAGTGGCTGACGGTCTAAGAGTGTTGATCTCATGTATTCTGAAAGTAAAACATAACATAAGCAAACTACTTTGCTCACTGAGGAGTCACATCCACACACGGGGTATATACTCAACATCATCAACACACAATCACACTACTCCAAATTCAGGCGTTCAGGCAGATAGACTAGGATAAAAAGGTTAAAAGTTCGGACTGAGCGTCCAAGACGCTCTCGTGAATCCCATATTCACATGCAAACCCTAGACTTGCAGCAAATCCCAGTCTCAGCTCAGGTTCCAGACCTGGTAAGAACACTTGATCCCGGATCGAGTAACTTAGCATCTGTCACCAGTGGGTTGAACAAGGCATTTGAGGTATTCAGTGGAAGCCGAGAACAAACCGAAGTTCAACCTGCCCACTCAGATGTAAGCGAACGTTGGAACAAAGTAACAAATATATGTCGGACCGTTTAAGGACGTTCACTCGGCGAGAGAGTGACAGAAAAATTCTTGCGAGAGAGAGGGAGTGTGCGTAGTTTGATGCGGCAACATAGCTTTACATGGACAGACGTAATCTGTGCCCGTGTGAGTTGAGCGACCGTAAGACGCGCAGAGCGATTCCACAACGTTGCAACCTCTCTCTCATGTCTCTTTCTCCCAGCGTAAAACTGTGGTGTTTACATTTTTATTATGGCTGTTTCTTGATAATGAATATGGAAAGGTGGAATATTTTGAATGGTAAATTTTCCTCACATTCTATTCTATATTATATTGTTTTTTCAGAGATATGTGAAGAAAACTTCTTTTGATATTAGTAAAAATGTTCAATTTACGATGCATATCCTATACCTCCCATGTTAAAGTCGCCAACTTTAACGACAAATTTCTCTAAATTTTGCATGGATAGCGATATTTTGAAAAATACTACTGAGGGCATTTTCATTCACACAATTTTTCAATTTGAGGAAAATCAGAAGAAAATCGATTTAACCAGTGAACGTCCTTAAATAACCTACGTGTTGTGTAACTTACTGAAATTGCTAAAAATGATATGATTATTAATGTTACGTAAAATCTATGAAAAATATCGCTAACACAATTTTCAAAATATTCTATTAGAGTGTGGTGATATGGCGACAGGTCGATAATTTGGTACATCACTTTTATTTCCAGATTCATTTGGGATAATTTCCAAGTGCTGTGAGAGCAAGCAGAGCTCAAAGATTGGTTATAAGTCATGTACACAGATTGGACTAAACAGTAAACACAGAACTTTATAAATTTGAGGTGAATTTCATCAAGTCCTGTACCCTTATTAATGTTTAGATTTTGAAGAGCATCTAAAATCCTAGTTTCGGACAGATGTAAGTTATTCTAATGACACAAGGCATCTGATCCGTTGAATAATTACGGACGAAATTTTGTATATTGTTATTGCTCACATTTACTGATTCAAGATGGTTTGCAAATGAATTGCAGATGCATACACCCCCTGTTATCTCTATGTTATCAGAGTTCATGATGTTTGGAGGAGAATTATTTCTTTTATCAATGTATTGATATGTTTTTGAGGACTAATATTTGCTTATATTACTTTGTATTCAGTTAATATTGTAACGTGCTAAGGTGTCATACTACATGAAATCAAATAGGCCCTAAATCCGAATCTGTCTGGGCGGAGCTTTCCGTCTCTTTGTGTCGCGTCTCCCCGCACGGTCAGACATTCTCGAGTGACGTGAAACATCTCCAGAAATAAACATCCGAATATATACAGGCAAACAACCTGACCGAGAAGGAGTGAATATCAAGAGCTTGATCAGCTAGGAGCGAAGTATAATGAATGAATAATTTGTTGAAAATAGATATGAGTTGCTTTGTAGTTGAAGCTCAATAGTAGTGAGTGATAAATAAATTGAATAGTGTTTGTTTTAGTGTTGCATCAAAAAATAAAACTTTTATTTTCTTTTCATTCATTGAATGATAACTTTTACTCTTACGATAAGCAATTCCTTTATTGCCCGGTTTTATAAAGGGCAGAATATTTTACTTCCAGTGTAAATAAAATTTACTCTGTTGTATGACACTCGATTATTTGACAGCAATGATTCTGTTGTCTTAAGGAAACTCAACCTGATTAGAATTTGTTGAATGAAATAAATCTACTTCAGGAGTGAATTAACTTGGTCTTTTATAAAACCGGCCATAAGAGCAATAATAACAACAAAATGATTTTGAAAATCGGTCTTCAGTTTAACTTTCACTTTACCACGTAACAATGCAAATTATTGTAATCGAACAGGTTTTCATATGTTGTCCAGCTTTTATGATACTTGAATTTTTTCCGATCGTCTTAACGAGGCTGTATTATCCAAAATGTCGAAATATGCTATTGGAACAATTTAGGTCCGTATTGACCAATAAAAATGTTTTATAAACAAATTATTCATAGTCACAGTTAGTGAAATCATAACACTAGTTTACAGTACATATTTTGCCGGAAAAATTCTAGCTCTTGCTGAGTAAATATGTTATCCCTATTTTAAATATGTGAGTAGAATTTTTTTATCAGCTCTAGTTTTTGAGTTTCAGCTATGTACGCCTAAAACAGGAAAAAAAACATGTATTTACATGGAAACAGTTCATTAAAAAATTGAATTAATCATTGAATTCTGAAAAACTTTGCCTTAGAGCTCTTCTTTTATGTGTAGACTCAGGAAAATAGCGTATCAGAGACAAGCAATAGTCAGACATCATCCCAGAAATCTTGATAAGATTCTTCCATCACGTGTATATTCTGATGCTCACGCTTTCCTTGCTCCTCGCTCATCTCTCCTAAATTTACCGAAAACCTGTCCAGGTGACTATGGAGAAAGTGGAGTTCTATGCTCATATTGCAACCCATGCTTTTGATTGTAAGAATAGGTCTTCAACAAGTTCAATATAATTCTTTGATTTCGTATTTCCGAGAAAGTTCTGCATCACAGAGACAAAAGCTACCAAAGCTCTTAGTTCAAGCTCAGTCAAAGAGTTTTTGAAATTAGGTATTTCGCGTAAGTTGTCTTATTTGGGGACCATCAAAAATATCTGCTCCAATCTTTTCAATAGTGAGCTGAGGAAATTTTTTGCAAACGTAAGAAAAGCAGTCCCCGTCTCATTCCAGTGATTTAACAAACTGATTTATGATGCGCAGTTTTATATGCAATGGTGATCAAATAATTTTGTAAATTGAATACTGCCATTTAGCTCGATTTTTAGCGTCTATGCCGTTGATGTTCAAACTACAAGATAACAATCATCGAGATGATTCCGAGGTTCTCGCCAAATGGTTGGTGCTCCAAATTTGAAAGCACTTCTTTTACCATTTTTCCATAAATTGAATATTCAACACACGATTTACAAACTCAATCAGGAGCCCAAGATTTGTCATTTTTATCCAAGAGCATCCCAAAATACAGAGAATAGGTGTTTTCAACTAGCTATGATGAACTTTTTTACAATCCTTGAATACATATTTTCCGCATATGTAGCAAAAATTATTTGGATTGTCTAAACAACGCCTCCTTGAACTACTCATGTCACAAAGACTCCAAATCTCAATCTTAACACAGTGAACTAAGCACGTTGTCGACGAATAAATACGCAGGAATGATAAAAATCGAAAACAAATGAACTAGAGCTGTACAAAAAAATTTAAGTCATCTTTGACAAAAACAAGTCATAAGTGAACATCATCAACCATAAAATTTACAGTAACAGGCAAATACTTGAATTTTGTGAACTAGTGTGATGATTCATTGCATTCGTTCTGAGTGAATCAATTTTTCTATGCGAATGGTAAACTCTAGTGTTGCACGATACATGTCTACCGTACTGAATGTGCAATCAAATAACGAGTATTCATGATTTTGGTGCAAAAGATCAAATCATAAGACCTATTCATGGATTTTCCACCCATTACATTGTCAAAGAGTTACTGTATTGATAAGTTCAGAGTGTGAGCTTAGTACTCTAATGACAAGTTGCACTCAAATTTCAAGCTTCACCCAAACAAAAAATATCGACTCGGGATAATGACAGCGATGTTAATGTCACATTTGACTTTTGAGTTTTGATATGATATTGTTCAGTTAAGCTACACTTAAAAATTTTAGAGACAACGGTGCAATTGGCCATTAGTAAACTGTGCTGGAATCTGTTTGCAGTTGGTAGTCAGTCGATTTCCGGCAATCACAAAAATATAATTTGTGTATCGCTTAGTTAGTTTACTAAGCTTGTTGCAATGAGATTCGTACAAGTAAATTTAACTTAGTGGAGGGAATTATGAATAACACAAATGGACTTAAGAGTAAGGGGAAGTATGTAATTCTACCCAAAAATCTTTTGTCACGGACTGTCACTCCATACGAGGTTTGGATAATATATTTTTATTCCAAATCGTTGGTAGAGTGCTCAAGAATTGGCAATAAAATAAGAAAAATCGGCAGTAGAATACCCTATTATTATACGATCTCTGTTGCTAGGTTGCATGAACAAAGATGACAGATGTACAGTGTTTTTACTCTGTTATCTAATTTTGTATAAAATCAATCACACTTATGAATAATATGTTTTTTTCTCATTCATATTTTATTGATTTGTTACATTCATTGATCCAAAAACTTGTTGAATACTGATATCTTTTTCAGGAGAAAAAAAGCATTTGTTAATGTTGGTACCTCTAATAGCTGTCTATAATTGTCAATAAGAATTATGTGAAGTTGGCTTAGGTTGATGTAATTTTCTATCAAATAGTTTACGATTTCAAAACCAATTTAATATGCACCTCGGCGGTGAAGTTTCTTTTTCATCACTCATTTGGTATATTCCACATTTGTGATGTGAAAATTAGCTTTTCCTGCCATGATACGTATCTGAATAACTATTTGACACTAATAAGAGAATACTGCCACCTTGAGATTCATGATCACATATTTTGGAATCCGATACAAAGTAATTCAACCACGACTTAGTGAACAATAAAAGGTCAAATTTGCAAAAAGATAGTTCGTAGTATCATTCAAGTAGTTTTGTTTTGATGCCGTGAAGATTTTGATAGCTCAGATTACGAAATCAATCATGTTTTTAATAATCAACGGCTGAGGAGTCACTCAATTTTAAGAATATTGTTGCTATTGTTGTCATAGCAATAGCTATCTATTATGCAAAATTTCATCCAATCATGAGCTACGGGATTGTTTTTAGAGGGAATTTTCCGACTGCAATACGAGTTTTCAAATTACAAAGAAGAGTAATTCGAAACATCTCTATGCTCAACTTAAGAGCATCTTGTGAGGATAGATTTAAAAATGAAGGTACTCTCAACTTCCCTTGCATTTATATGTCTTATGTAATTCTCCTAATAAAAATTGATTTGGATAATTTCTGAACACATAGCAATATCCATTCTTATAATACAAGAGGGAAAGAACAATTTTTATTACTCAAGTAACTTTGGCTAAGTCAAAAGATAATCCTAAATATATGGGTCTGAAATTATGTAACAGATTACCACAATATCTGGAGGATTTCAATTCTATAAAAAAAACTGAGACTGAACAAAGAAAATAATGAATCAATAAAACGTTTTATCCAATTGACGAATTTTTATCGGCCAATTCTACTTTGTAAGTTTACAAGTCTTAATGTATGTATTTCTGACCTATACTACATCAATGTAATTTGATTACTGGGAATAAATTGATATTATTATTATCATTTTTATTATTTTTATTATTATCATTCATTTATTTGTCTCTGTAGTATATATACAATGATTTGTACAAAGCAGCCTAATAAGGTGGTCATATATATATTATTAGAATCACTGATATATCAAAACTACTAATATCTGTTTATATCTATTATTTATTCCCTTGTAATACAACCAGCTTGCCTCACTGCTGACCTAATAATAATCTCCCCAATGCTTTCATGTAACACCTTTGTCTACCCTGATAATTATTTAATTATTAGGAATATGTTAACAATTTAATTGATAGCAATATTCTAAACTGATAAAACAATTACATCACATCCCTCTCTTGTCGTCCACATCTAACAGTCGTCCATCCTGACCAAGTTTGCGTCCTCGCAACTCTTCTAGTTGCTCCTGTAACATATGAATGTGAATGAAGAGAATAAAAAAAAAGTTTTAGTTCCCGCTGAAGTAGACAGAACAAGGAGAAAAAAAAAATTAAATAAAAAATAATAAATAAATAAATGGATAAAATTACTTTCTACCAATATCTATCCTCATTTATACCAACAGGTTCCTTACTGTCATCCCTGTGACAGGTCACCTTTTAATAACAATAGGTCCCTTATTGTCATCCCTGTGACAGGTCACCTTTTTATAACAATAGGTCCCTTACTGTCATCCCTGTGACAGGTCACCTTTTTATAACAATAGGTCCCTTACTGTCATCCCTGTGACAGGTCACCTTTTTATAACAAAAGGTCCCTTACTGTCATCCCTGTGACAGGTCACCTTTTTATTAAACTCTCTAAAAGGTCTATTAACTCATCTGTACTATTAGCGTCACTGTCGGAGTCTTCAAAAACACCCCCTGTCCACTTCCGAATTGAGTCGACTGCAACGATAACCTTGAATTTCTTGTAGGCTCTAATTCCTTTCAAGGACTGAATAACATATCTATCATAGTCTGATACTTTTGTAATTTTATAAGGTCCTCCGTATTTCAGTTTCAACTTTCTAGTCGCGTTTTTCTCCGTACTCTCTGCCCCGCTCCAAATCATTTTTCTCATATTTCGTGCTTTCCTTTCTTTTTTTATCTACTCTTTTCTTCATTTCTGACGCTTGTTTCGCTAATCTTGTTGTCGCATTGTTTCTATATGTCTCAATGTTTTCGTTGAATTCATCTGTACCTACGTCTTGGTGTCTGCTTTTCACGAAGCCAAACATCAATTTATACGGTGTAAACCCTGTGCTACTATGCATGGTATTATTCATTCCCCACAATATATCGCTCAATTTCTCGTCCCAAACACACTCGTCCACCGTTCAATAGCGTCCTGTTGTAGCGTTCAACTTGACCATTTGCTCTTGGTGTTGCCACTGCATTCAAAACAAGTTTTGTTTTTTTATCTGTACAGAAGTCCTTAAAAACTTTGCTGCTGAAGGCTTTCCCTCTATCTGCTATAATTCTCTTTGGTATTCCAAACATAGAAAATATGTCTTTCAGTTCGCAAATAACTTCTGCCGAACTCAGGGTTTTTGTTGTTCGTGCAAATGTAAATTTTGTGAATGCATCTACAATTACTAACAAATATGAATTTCCTCTTTGGCTTTCACAAAATGGTCCCAGATGATCTATGTGTATCGTATGCATGGGTTCCTTAGTTTTTTTTATTGGAAATAACAAACTTTGCTGTCTGCCATATTGCCTCTTTTTGTATGTACAATCCATACATGAATTAACGTACTTACTAATAAATCTATTCATTGATGTGAACCAGAACTGTCTTTTAATGATTTCCTCACATTTTTTTAGTCCTGTGTGTCCTATATCATCGTGATATTTCCGCATTATGTTCCACCGTGCCCTCTTCGGTATCACTAATTTGTATATTCCTTCCTGTGTCATTCGATAGAGTTTCTCGTCTTCTACCTTAAATGAAGCTGAAATTTTCTAATCTGCGTTATCCTCCAATTTCTGTTTGATAATGCGTATATTCTCGTCTTGCGATTGTATACCTACGATCCAATCTAGCTCTTCTACATGAGCAGTTATAAGCGGGTTTCTGCTCAATGCATCCACATGCCTCATTTTCTCCCCTGGCCTGTATGTCACCTCAAAATCGTATTCTTGGATAGACAGCCACCATCTTGCCACTCTTGGTATCATGTCTCGTTTTACAAATGTACTTCTGACTGCGGCACAATCTGTAACTATTTTAAATTTGATTTCAATTAGATACGGTCGAAACCGCTTAACTGACGCAACTACTGCCAATGTTTCTAGGTCATAACTATGATACATAGATTCCTCTCCGGTCGTAGCTCCACTGAAGTAGGATACTGGTTTTAAATTGTCTTGATTGTATTGTAGCAAAATACCCGCAGTGCCTTTCTTACTTGCATCGCATTTAATTTTGAGTCGTGTATCGATAGAACAGGCCGTTTCGTCAAAATTTGTTTCAATATTCTGACGGAATTTATCTGCTCATGACCTCAAATCCATGAGGTGTCCTTTCTTAATAGCTTATTTAATGGTTCCGCAATTACAGCAAAATTTTCAACAAATCTACGAAAATAGCTGCACAGGCCTAGAAATTGTCTAACTCCGTGAACATTCTCTGGCTGTTTAAATTCTATGACAGCTTGTATTTCAATGTTCCCTGGACGTATGCCATCGATGCTAATTTCATAGCCTAAATAGTTTATATTTGTTTCAAAAAAATAGCACTTGTCGAGGTTTAGTTTCAAATTCTCCTTGTTGATGATCTGTAGTTACTTGTCTAAGTTTTGTATTCCCGTGTCAATATCTACAGATGGTATTAATAGGTCGTCCATATATGCCAATACTGCATTAAACCTTAAGTTACCTAAGATTTTATCAACAAATCTCTGAAATACGGCAGGTGAGTTTGCTAGACCAAATGGGGTTCTTAAAAACTCATAGTGATCTTGGGGGGTGACAAAAGCTGTCTTATTAATTGAGTTATCCGCTACTGGTATGTGGTAATAAGCTTGGGTCATGTCTAGGGATGTAAAATAACATTCTCCGGATAATTTTGAGATTTGGTCATCTATGTTAGGCAAAGGATATCTATCTTTGATTGTGTTACTGTTTAGTTTCCGGTAATCCGCACATAGTCTGAAGTTTCCATCCTTTTTCTTCACTAAAATAATAGGACTGGCGAAATCGGAGCTGTACTCGCGGATTATGGTTTTGCTCAGTAAATCTTCGACTTTTTCCCCAACAAGAATTTTCTCTTTTTCTGATAAACGATATGGCTTGAAAATATTTGTTTATTGTCTTTTGAGCTCATTTTTATTTCAACCTTATTAGTACATCCTATTTGATCGATTTTACTAGAGAAACAGTTACTGTACTTTTGGAGTAATTCAAGAAGCTGTCTTGTGGATTTTGCACCAATTGGACCTATTCTTATATCGCTAAGATTAATACTATTCACTCACCTTGAATCTCTTCCTACATTCAAGTTACCTTGTTCAGTATCCTCAAGTTTGCCTACCTCTACTATCGTACCTCTAGTTAATAATACGTTTCGTTTGAAACTGATCGGCATTCGACCAATATTGATGAGTTGAATCATACCTTGTCCGCCTTTAAGTAGTGTTCCCGAAAAGCAATATTCTATAACTCCAAACAATCGCACTTTAGGAGGAAGAAATACTGTACACCGAGATACATTGAATACAATTGGTATAAGCTCACGCGTCATGGGATTAATTATGTCTTCTTCAACAAAAATATCGATTTTGTCGTTAAAGTTGAAACAATTTATCATATGCAATGGAGACGTATCGGCAGCATTGTTGAATACTACTTTACCTTCATGAATTTTTATCTCTATTCCAGGACTATTTACTATCGGCTGACCTAGTAAAATATCCATTTTAGTAAAATTACTTTCTAACACCATTATTTCAGTTTATAGCTTAATATTGTTTATTGTGATCCATGCCGTTGTTTTACCTATCGGAACTAGAATCTGCCCAGAGAAACACTTAATCGCGCTGTTTGTAACAGTTAACTTTAAATTAAGCTTTTGAGCAAATTCGTTTGTTATCGCATTTACTGCACCACCTGTAGTAGATAAGTAAGGCCGAATCTGGCTCAGATAACGATCTAAGATTTCAAAGATAACGCGAGCAGTGACGTTATTTGAACAGCGGTGACGTTATCAGAGCATTTACGAGTGGCGCCATCTCTTGTGCAGTGGTGAGTGGCGCCACCTATCATCTAACAGACTAACTAGCGTTGAATGGATAAAGATTTCTATTTTCTTTTTTGCGTGTGGCGCAATCTATTGTTCACTAGACTAGCTACTAATTGATGTGATAGATCTCTGTACCATGAATGACAATAATAACGTTATTCACACACACATTTTACCACTAACGTCATCTCTGGGGATGTGCTGTGATGAGTGGTGCCACCCATCATCCAACAAACTAACTAACGGTAAATGCAGAGATTTCTTTTTTGTGTGTGGTGCTACCTATTGTTCACTAGACGAACTACTAATAAATTCATAATAATTGTGTACATGAATTTTTCCAATTTCTTGATTATAAATTTGCAGATTCAATAATTTATTTTTGATAAGCGGACTTGCATCACTTGTGATCCCATGTTTGGGGTTATCAATGTCTCATTTGTATATGTAGAAAAATTTTTGCATACTAAATTCAGTATGAGTTTGAAACTTCAAGTGATACAAACTATTCAGTTTTCTATTATTATATCTTCCAAGAAAAAAACTATTATCTATAAATGAGAAAAATGGTAAGTAATTTCAATAAATTTTTTCAAGAGAAATTTTTTAAAAATATTCATTTACAGCAAGTGAATGAAAATACTGACAACAATATGAAGAAAAGAAAGTATCCACTTCATACAAAACCATCTTGCAAGCATATCAATCAAAATGATGCATTGGCAACAAAAACAAAAAGAAAAACTAATATGAATAAGAATAGAGAAATATTAAATGAAGTTCCTCTCCTTGAGAATAATGCAGAACAAGCAGAAGCACAAGTCGTTGAGGAAGTAGTGGAGGGTCTATATGAATTTGACTTAGCACTCTCTAGAGGTTTCGTCAAATCAAAATTGATTATGGAACATAGATTTTTGCTAAATACGAATATTTGGATACACATTGGATTTGATCCAACAGACAATTTAGAAACTATTATTAGAATATACAATAGTAGAATTGACAAGTTCGTCGATTTCAAACGACTTGACTGGTATGAGTTTCTAAGGTGCTATAATATTATTATAGGATTTTTGAGGGTACTTTCAGTTGTTGAATCATATTTGATTTCAAATCATAAATTATTAGTTGATGTTATAGAAAATGATAAAATTATGATAATTGAATCACAGAATAATCAAATTTATCTAAGTGATACATCTATTCGCAATATATTTAAAAATACTAATCACTTAGATGACATCATCAATTATTTAGAATCATTAAATTTCTTGGATTATTATTTGAGTGTAATGCGACAAGCATCTTCTTGTGATGGTGATATTTACACAAATATTGGAAATATAATTGATGAAACAAATAATGTTTATAATTTAGCAATGAAAGAAATAATATTAAATTATAATAATGTAATTTTAGCGTCAATTGAAATTATTACTACTTCAAAAAACAATCGGCTGAACAATCAGAATAATGAATAATAATGAATTATATTTATGATTATAGAAAATAAAATGTATATGTATGAATATAAATATTTTGTTGACAAAAAAAATTGAATGAATAAATATCTCTATAAGTTAATAATTTTTTTCTTTTATTTATTGGAATATTTTTGATGATACATTTCAAATTCGGTCTTACAAGACTGACAGTTTTCAATGTTAGGTGGTGGTCCATCAATATGGATATGATGGATTGGTAGATTCGTATGCTCCACACATGGTAATTTCAATATAACTTTAGGATGTAATCTATACTCTAGCGGAAGTCTTCCCCAAATTTGCAATAAATTCATTCCACTAAATGATTCCAATATTAAATCAAATTTCTCCTTACTTATTTTTTTGCAAATATATGCTATTGGAGCCAGCTTTCCAATTAATTTGAGAAGTGAATTATCATTATAACCACATTTGCTTGAAGTTGATTCAATCATGTTCCCATAGCTTTCAATATCTTCTACTTTTATTAGATCACAATGATATTTTATGTTTAGCAAATCATATGCTATTATTTTCAAACAGACTATTTCACTATTATTTGACATTTTTCAAAAATATATACCTCAATCTGTAGTTTACTATTATTTAGAGTAATGAAATTATTACAATGTTGAAAAAACAAAGTTTGTATGGAATTATATATATATACAGTAAGAGGTAAGAGGTGGAGGAAGGGGGCTGAAGGTGGGGAGTAAGAAAAAAAAATAAGAAAACAATTATTGTGAGTACAAGATTTTTGATAGTAGTATTTTTAATTGCTCATATAAATTGATATTGGGACAATCAATATTGAACATAGAAAGATTGAATTTCTCTGCTTTTACAACTGACTTTGAGAATTCATCAAATTCATAATAATAATCATTAATGAAAAAATATAATCGTCCATTTGTATACTTGAATACAGATTCTATATTATTTGGAATACCGGGGAACTCATCATCTACACTTCCGATTTCTGAAGCGAAAAATCTGCATTCATCAATTTTTATGAAAGAATTATTTTTATGAAATATATATGTTTGACCACTATTGGTAGATACAGCTCCATTAATATAGGTTATACTATTTTGATGGTAGGGATTGGCAATATTTTTCAATTCTAAAGATGGATACTTTATATTATAACTTACGTTATCTATGAATAATACAATATTTCCATTTGGTCTTTGGTAAATACCGTTCATTCTCAAGAAATTTTTTGGAAGAAAATTTAACCAATCTGTTATAAGATATGGCTCCGGATCAAAGTTTTTTTCATTCAAATTTTTCACCCAGACCCACTTATTATAAAATATATATAATTTTTTTCTTACGATTAGAAATTTATTGACATTTCTTAAGCTACATAAGTCAGGAGCAGAATCTGAACTTGTTTTCCGCTTATTATGAGTTTTTTCGGTTGTTGTAATTGGTTTCTGTGTTCCTTTTGTTGTTGATACCTTTGTCGTTGTCGGTGCCTTTGTCGTTGTTGTTATCAATGACTTAATGTTTTTTCCATATAATGATTGAATAGCATTTATATCATCAATGTGTAAATCATAATAATTACTATTTTGGAATATTTTTTCTGTATATATTGGATACATTATTGCATTCTTATCATCTGAATGCCTAATTCCTAATGCATGGCCAATTTCGTGGACTAAAACAGCAAAAAGACTCTTCTCTTCACTATTGGAAGGGGGATCCATACCATAGTACCATTGTTCTGCATTATCTATATGAATTTCTGAATGCATGCTTAAGCTTGGAAATTCAGCATGTCCCAATATCATACCCTCCCCATCAAAATGAGACCTGCATCTAGCTCGTTTCTTGAAATCCCAATGTTGAAATCCTCCAAATGAAATATAAATAGTAGCATTTTCATTATATGGCGAATGTATAATATTCAAATTTGTATATTAAATAATAATTAAATATTGAACAATACTAGTTGTTCTTTTTGAATCCCAAGTAATTGTAGAATTTCCCCATAATATATAATGAGTATTATAAACATTCATATCTTTAACACCACATCTAGGAGTTTCAAAACATTTTCAATTGTTTCATTGGATTGCGTTAAATTAAAATTAGTTTGTAATAGGTTTAGTGCTGTTAGATACGATGGATCTTTTCCAGTTGAACTAAAGACCTCCTCTTCACTCACATTAAGATATCCATATGTAAATAAGTAATCAATAATTGATTCAAAATTTTCTTTCTTCACACTTTTACAATTACTCGCGATAATTATTAACAATATAACTAGAACCACTTTCTAAACCATGTTCTACAGTGTTTGAATAGCTAATATATTATTTATGAGATACTTCAACTTTATATGGAAAAAAAAGCAAAAAGGTCAAATGATAAATGTAATAACAGAGAATGGAGGGGGTGAAAGGGGTTGATGCGGCTGAAAATAAATTCAATAATTCAAAAATAACATTGAAATTTCTATTATATATTTATATATTCATGATGTTATACATTTCATTATAGTCTAAGTGACTTTTTATTTTATAAACATTACTAATTGCACAATTATTAGAATGTCTGAAACATGATTTATTTGATGGAAAGCTCTGAAGAGACTTACATTCTTCCCCCAAAGAAATTATTATGGAATTCAAGTTGAAAGATTCTAGAAAGGTTTTCTTCATATCCCCTTTGACATATATTGTTGATGCACCTTGTAATATTGGTAGAATCAAATTTGGAATTCCATTATATTGTATGTATCCATCACTCCATTTTGAACCATGGTGATTATTATACAACCATCCTGCTTGTTTTCTATATTTATGTTCCAACTTATTCCAAGGAAATGGTTCTTTGAAGAAAAAATGTTCCAATTTGTTGCCATCTCTTGTAAGAATTGCAATTTCTTTTGCCACTATTATATAATCTCTAGCATTGAAGCCTTGTATATCAACAATTAATTCCATATTTCAGTTAGCTCTTTCGCAGTTCAATTTATACTGAAGCTCTAACAGCACTAGTGAGTGGATTATATTCGATAATGCGATCATGTATGATAAGACAATAAACACTCGTATTCTCGGGAAATATATCATTTGATTCAAACTCCAGACGTATATCAACTGAACTATTTTTTACTGCTTCGTTTTGATTGGAGCAATCTATTACTGTTATCGGTGCAAATGTTTTGAAATCTGTTTTATTTAGAATAGGACCAATATATGTATCATGAAAATCATAGTAGACCTTGGAGAATTTCGTGTACATATCATAAAGAAGTGCATAGTGATTATTTTTGAAATCTAGATTCAAATTGTCATATGGATAAGAAACTGAGTTTAAATATAGCTTAATATTCGCTAAATTGCAACTATCAAAATGACTACTATTTTTATCTTTCAAATTTTTTCGATTTGTTTGGAAAGCAACAATAACAAATCTTGGTTTCTCCAATTGAGTTGATGATTTAATTGACCAAATTTGCTTTTTTGCTGAAGGAAGAATTGGATATTCATATAAATCCCAAGAACGGAATGGACATTTCAAGAAATGATTTGAGTTGACAATTTTCAATAATCTCAATCTATATTCGTCATTAACATATATATGAGGAACACGCCATTGAATTTTGTTCAGAATAAATTTCAAATTTTCTGTACAAATATATGCATTATTATCATTTCTGGCTCTAATCAACACCAATTCTTGTCTAACATTCATCAATATTTTATTATTATCTTCACAAAATCCAAGCAACATTTTCAGTGGAACACATATATTAAAATTACCATTTTCATCTAGAATATTTATATTGAGTCCCCAACCAGCATTTTCAAGATTATCACTTTCAAATTTATTTAATGAAGCATATGCTTTCAAAGTTGAGCTAATTCCAATATTTTTCGTCTTATCAACTTCAAAACTATTCATTGAATATTTAATTTCGTCAAATAAAAATGCAATTCCATTATTTGTTATTTTTGCATCCACAGGAGGCTTACTACCATCTTCTTTCAATAGTTTACCTTCAATATAAAGAAAACTTTGACTAGGCAACGTATAGATATCTTGCTGTTGGATTTGAATTCTTATTTCATCACAATTATTAAATGCTGATGCAATAATAGGTTGATGATTATGTATCTAAACACGTGTTATTGCATCATTGAAAGAAATACCAGATGTAATATCTAAAATATTATTCATTGTTTTTGTTTTTGTTTTTGATCTCTTTTTAGTTTTAAACCGAGTGATTTCAAGGAATTTTTATTTTCTCTTGTTAACACTTCTATAGTTGATGGTGAACTGATTCTTTTCGTTGTTGTTTGCATTCTTTTATAACTAATACCCATTTTATAAAATTTCTTTCAAATGTAATCTGATAGTTATTGTTTCACCACGCAAATTTATTTGTTTTCTTTCTTGATCAACAATATTTACAGTTATATTGTTTATGGTTTGAGTGTTCACTGGTGAGTAAATCACATTTGAAGGAACCTCATTGATTTTATACCCAGGCTCTACTGTTGGATAGAACTCATGTAAAATATGCATGGGTAATCCATTCTTATATGATCCAGTCACAATATTACATTCAATTAATATAGCATTCACCTTAACTATGTTGACAGGTAGATCACTTTCATGAACAACATTCCTTTCTAATATTCGCTTTTTAAACCCCAATGAAGATCCAATTGAATCATCTTTTTTGAAATCAATATCAACAGTACTCCTAAGCTCACATTTTAAAGTGTTAGTATTTGGTTTTAAACTTATGAAATTACGTGCAACATTTTTCTCTCTTCCTATTCTATTAGTATGAAGTTTCTCCTCGAAATCGTAATCATAATTTGGATCTCCTAATTCTTTTTTCAATATATTATTAATATTCTCAATTTCATATGACCCAACTGGAATAGATATTACTTGAAAATCTGTATTTGTACTTGAATTGGTTTTATAATAGAATAATTTATTATTTGTTGTATCAATATTTGGTATTGAATGATATGATTCAAAGTTGATCAATCCAATTACATAATCACAGCTTTTCAAATCAATTGGTGGAAAGAAGTCTGCACTAAGTGTAGACGTATTTCCACTAAGTGTAATTGTTATCGACTCCATTTCTATACTGATGTATTTAACAATTATTTTGTGGATTTTATAAGAAATTTCAAACACAAATGACCACAATTGAAAGAATAAAATTTTTGATAGCGCTTATAATTGAATGTGATGTTAGCCTTGTTTCCAAAATATTCGATTAATTCTATTGGTGGAGCTGTATTTCCAAAACTGTCAAAATACTCAACGTTTTCACCTTTTTTTATACGAAACCCAATGTGTACCAGCTCTTGCAAAGGAATCGAGATTAATAACTGCCGACTCATTTTTTAATGGTTTTTTAGGTAATGTATCACGCATATATACACCTCGGGAATATTTTATTTTATGAGCACGAGCAAATTTGATTATATCATCAGTGTTTAATGGCCTTTTTGGCGATTTCTTTTCTTTGTTTTTTTTTCGTTTTTTTTTAATTCCCGCACCATGCTTATGAGGTTTTAAATATAAACCACTACCTAGGGCTTTTTTTACACTATATGAAGCAGCACCACTTGCAGCACCAGCAATTAAAGCCTTTCCAATTAATGGAATTAGTGCTGCTACAGGTAAAAATCCACCATATTTCTTTGGTGTTTTCAGTACTCGCTGATTCTTTGATTTTTTCGTTTTTTTTATACCCATACCAAGTTTTTGTTTAGCTTTCATAGAGTTTGTTATTGTCCAAGCAGCAACTCGTTCACCAAAACTTGAATTTTTCGATTTTACTCTATTCCACGCTCTTTCTTCTAATATTTTATCAGCTTTATGTCTATCTTTCAAATTATTGCTTTGGGAATATGAAATATCGTGTTCACGACATGCAGCATCCAATGGATTTATACCCGTATCACCTCTTTTCAATCTCTTATCTAATTTAGTTCCTGGACCACAAAATTGATAACCTGGTATGTGCAATTCTATAGGTAATGAGTTAATTGCCTTATTAAGTAAACCTTTACCAGCTCTGTGATATGTTAACATTGAATAATTTTTTAGTACTGAGCTTATTTGTATATATACAACAGCTTTTATATAAAAGATTAGTAGTAATCATGTAATTCATTAAGCAGAAAGAACATCTTCAAGTTCACAATTTTGATGCTATACAAACTAATTCTCACTTGAAAAAACATAGCAAACTTTTACCTTTGTGCCTGATAGATGGTGTTGTCTGTAGTTTTTGCTGCAGCGCACCTTTTATCGTAATGAGTTTATACACTCTTGGGATCCAAGTCTTGACATCTTGGGCTTGGCTATACTGTACTGAGGAGTCCTAATAAGGACGAAACATATGTCTACAGTTGCATCCCCGATCTAAGATGATGGTGGCTTCAGCCCCGACTCTTAGATTCGAATTTTCTATGGAAAACAATTCTTTTTTAGAATTATTCATTTTTTGAATGTTCCATAGCACAGCACGTCACATATTTCACAGTTTTTGTGTGAAATTTTTATTTATGTGATTTCTTCTTTATCCTATCAGCCGTGAAATCGGCTTTGTGCCTGATAGATGGTGTTGTCTGTAGTTTTTGCTGCAGCGCACCTTTTATCGTAATGAGTTTATACACTCTTGGGATCCAAGTCTTGACATCTTGGGCTTGGCTATACTGTACTGAGGAGTCCTAATAAGGACGAAACATATGTCTACAGTTGCATCCCCGATCTAAGATGATGGTGGCTTCAGCCCCGACTCTTAGATTCGAATTTTCTATGGAAAACAATTCTTTTTTAGAATTATTCATTTTTTGAATGTTCCATAGCACAGCACGTCACATATTTCACAGTTTTTGTGTGAAATTTTTATTTATGTGATTTCTTCTTTATCCTATCAGCCGTGAAATCGGCTTTGTGCCTGATAGATGGTGTTGTCTGTAGTTTTTGCTGCAGCGCACCTTTTATCGTAATGAGTTTATACACTCTTGGGATCCAAGTCTTGACATCTTGGGCTTGGCTATACTGTACTGAGGAGTCCTAATAAGGACGAAACATATGTCTACAGTTGCATCCCCGATCTAAGATGATGGTGGCTTCAGCCCCGACTCTTAGATTCGAATTTTCTATGGAAAACAATTCTTTTTTAGAATTATTCATTTTTTGAATGTTCCATAGCACAGCACGTCACATATTTCACAGTTTTTGTGTAAAATTTTTATTTATGTGATTTCTTCTTTATTTTACCTAATAGTATAAGAAGTATTATTGTGGGTCCTAGTAATTGTGGAAAGACTAATATTCTTCTTAGTCTTCTTACACACCCAAATGGATTCAAATTCAAAAATATTTATGTATACTCTAAGTCTTCACAACAACCAAAATATAAATTTCTAGAAAAATGTGTCTCTAGAGTAAAGGGTATGAAATATTTCTCCTATAATGTGAATACTGAAATTTTAAAACCAAATGAAGCGCGATCCTATTCAATAATTGTTTTTGATGATATTGCATGTGATAAACAAGATTGTATGCGTGATTATTTCAGTATGGGTAGACATAATGAGATTGATTGTTTTTATCTTTCACAATCATATGCAAAAATACCAAAACATTTGATTAGGGACAATGCAAATTTTATCATCATATTTAAACAAGATGAAACCAATTTACATCATATATATGACGATCATGTAAATAGTGATATGACATTTAATAAATTTAAGGAATTCTGTATAAAATGTTGGGATAGTAAATATGGATTCGCAGTTATAGATAAGGATAGTGAGCAAGAAGGTCGATATCGCAAAGAATTGGATACATTTCTTAATCTCAAATCCATCTAGGAGTTCACTATAATGGATAATAAAAAAACGCTCCACGAAATAATTAAAGTGAGTAAAGTGCTCAAACAAAAGTTCAATTCATTGAAACATAATAAAATGAATAGTGATATTATGTTACAAGAAACATTTAAACCTATAACACAACCACTCCAAGAGCTAATGAATAATACAAAATATGAAATAGATAGTGAAAACACTATAGCAAAAAAAATACCCTCAAATTCAAAGAAAATAAGGATACATAAAAAAAAATTGAAACAGCATCCAATTCCAAAATTAGAATTTGATACACCAACAAGTTCTGCTGAAGTGGAAGTGAATGAAAGCAGCGACAATGAGGAAGTATTTGAAAGCACACCTCAAATGTCACCAACTCCAGTTGCTAGAGGTATTTTGAATACTCCTCAAGGGCAAACCGAAATGGAATCCCTAAAGCTGAAATTTGGAGACTTAGCTAGTGAATATCTTCTGAAATTTTTGAATAAAGATAAGGATTTGGATACTATTTATGCAATAAAATATATAGAAGATCGTGATAAATTTATATTGGGTAAAAAAGAGATAGAAATAGATAAAAATGATATAATAATTGATTATCAAGTATATAATGGAACAAAAGGACTTTATGAACTCATATTCATGAAAAATCCTGCACATTATACTGCGGAAGATGTAAACGTATATTTAAGAATTTTAAATCATACACAAGCACATAAGCAATCAAATAATATGTTGAAAAGATCCACTTATCCAAAAAATTTTAAAATAATTAAACCGTTTTCAAGTGAAAAAAAAGGGTTTCGAGCTTCAACAAGAAAAAAAGTGCAAACCAAAAAATATTCACCTACAGGTTTTGGAGTTTTACCATTCAACATGAAATTCTCCAATTATAAACGCGAGTATGTCTATTGAGATAATGCAAACGAATTGGTTGATAGATTACAATTATTATTAGCATCCAAACAGAGTGGACACACAAATCATGATAATGAAATTATGTCAATACTTGAAGAATTGAGAGAATGTAATATAATAGAATGAATTCACTTCAAAAATGAACATTATTATATCTGCTGTCAAGAGTAGAAGCTTTTATTTTAACTTAGAGAGATTGAGAACTAATAATTATGTCGGTAGATAAATTTGGTAGACGATTTTCAAAGAGAAAAAGAAATGAGTCAAATAATTCAATATTAAGGTATGATATTTATGGAAATATAGATTTAAATGGAAGACAATTTTCAAATATTGGGAAAATACATGATTCGAGTGATATTATAACGAAGAAATATTTGGATGAGCGTATTAAAGACGTAGAAAAAACTATCAACAATAAAATCATAGTGATACAACATAAAATAAATGAATTAAAAAATGTAGTTAAAGATAAAATTGAGGAAGAAGTGTATAGAAATAATAGAACAATTGGCAAAGATGAAAGTGATTTGATAGAAGATAAATCATCCAATTTTAAACAAAAACAACAATTAGAGGCTTTGGATAAACTACGTGAAAATTTGAAGAAACTACAAACGATCGACTCGAGAGAGTCTTTAAACAAAATATATGAGGTTTCTGAAGAGCATTAAGTTGAAGCTGTGAAACTAATTCATAAAGAAGACTTTCACCAAAGTAAAAAATTATTAAATTTTTTTGATGTATAAAAAAAAATGGAGATGAGGAAAAATGGAGATAGATGTTATTATAAAAGCAATGTGATGGATATGAGATGCTTCATTTATTTGAAATGAAAGTTCGAGCAATATCTTCGAATAAACAATATAGAGAAAATTAAAGATTTTATAGAATTGTGTATTGGAGGTATTATTCTTTCATTAAGTGAAATACCTGCAGGTAGTCATATTAAGTTATATGGAATTATAATCTAGAAAAATTGTCTCTAAGAATTGAACTATACAAAAAATGTCAAAAAAAACTATAGTGGATGAACTACATAAACCAGCCCGAAGGAATTATGTTAGACGTCAAGTTATAACTCGAGATATTGATGATTTGTGGCAAGATGATTCAGTGGAAATGATTCCTTATGCAAGAGAAAATAGTGGTAATAAATATATGTTGACAGTGATTGATGTTTTTTCTAAATACGCTTGGGCTAAACCTATCAAAACAAAATCTGCTGATGCAATAGTAAATGCTTTTGAAAATATTCTCCAACAAAATAGGCGACCTTTAAATCTACAAACTGATCATGGGAAAGAATTTTATAATAAAAAGTTTGAGAAAATGATGCAAAGTTATAATATTAATCATTATTCAACATATAGTAATTTGAAAGCAAGTGTTGTCGAGAGATTCAATCGAACTTTGAAGAATAATATGTATCGTGAATTTAGCTATCGTGGTTCACATAGATGGATAGATATTCTACCGAAATTATTCAACTCTTATAATAATACAAAACATAGCACAATAAAAATGACTCCAAATACTGTTAATAATAAAAACAAAAAATATTTATTGGATACAGTTTATAATAATATAAAAATAAGAGGTCGAGGTAAATTGATGGTTGGTGATTCTGTTAGAGTATCCAAATTGAAAAATGTTTTTGAAAAATGTTACACACCCAACTGGTCAACTGAAATTTTTACTATTTCCAAAATGAATTTAACAAACCCAATAACATACAGGTTGAAAGATTATCAAGATAAATCAATCGCAGGTGGATTTTATTAAGAAGAACTCCAAAAAACTAAACATCCAAATATTTATTTAGTTGAGAAAGTTTTGAAGAAAAAAGGTTCACAAGTATATGTAAAATGGTTAGGATTTGATTCATCACATAATTCATGGATACATGAAGACAATGTTTCATAGTGTGAGCATCTATTTACTATTGTAAATTTTTTCCCTCATATATTACATTAAAAAAATTAATCTATTATAATAATATTATTACACTCCTGACTATTGTTTTCTTCACAAATAGAATAGTGCCCCCAAGGTAATGTATCTGTGTTCCCTTCTAATAAGTAACGCTTATCATCATCTGCATTTAAATTGAGTTTATTAATTTCAACTGAAAAAATGTTATGATTTTTTGATATGATATTGCTTTGTGTGCGATATAACTTTTTATTCTGGAATAATGCATTCTTATAATCATCTATAGTCAATGTTCTAGTAACTGTAGTGGATATTCCTTTCACTTTAGAAAATGATTCGTTGTTTTCCAGTCTATATGAATACATTTTGGATTCAAGCCCTGCAAATTCGCTCATAGTTTTTCCACCATTTTCATCCTTGAACAATCCAACAATTTTTGCATTTGCCTGAGGTATTCCATAGTGATTATCTTTAGAATAGTTTGAAGTATCAAATCGGTGCAAATCTTCCCTTATAATTTTATAGGGATTTTCGGTGAAGCGATAAATTAGTGAGTCAGTATCTTGATATAATAGTTTAGGTTTTTGAAATTTTTTATGTACGTAATTATAGTGGAAATCATACATAAGTACCTTACTTAGATCAAGAATTATCATGCCAATATAAATGGGTCTGTTAAATTTTATCGATAACCTATTAAATTCCATGGATACCAAATTTTCAGAAAAAGGAATAATTTTTCTCAAATTTGGTTTTATCACCATTTTTCGAGCTCCATAACGTCCATACCATTGTGTTTCAAGTTTTATATCTCTTTGATTCCGAATATTCTCCATACTTTTGCCAAAAACTGCATTATTATTCAATTTAAATCGATCTCTTTCAAAATTATTTTTGGCGTTCTTTCTAAACTCTGTATTTAAATCAATATAGCTTTTTAACCACAATGATTGATTAAATCTGATAGCTCTATGTATTTTTGTAAATTTCATACCAAATGTTAAAGCTTGTTGTAAATTTTGATAATGAATAATATATTTTACTTTATTATTAAGAGTTGTCATTAATTTCGTTATATTGGAGTTCTTAGGTTTCTCATGCTCACAACATAATAAGAAATCTTTATGGAGATCATGTAAATGTCTTGGATACTCTAAATCCATTTCTAATACATAACCAATTAAACTATATTTTGATATATTCATTACATTAAGCTCTGATATATCTTTTTGTGATAACCATTCAAACCCACCATAGGGTAGACATTGCGTCATAGCCCATCCATATAAATTGCAGGCATCAAAATACATTAAATAAGCCTCTTGTTCTGTTGCACAATATGTAGACATAAATTTATTGTTTGATTTTGCATAGCGATTACTGCATTGACAAATTCCTCCTCTGATTCCTTGCTCAAAGAAGAGAATCATATTAATATCAGTTAGCAATTGTAAATTTACTCTTGTCAGCTTCAACATAGCATCCCATGCAAACCCTACAAAAAAGTAGTTATAAAAAGTTGTATTATGATGTTTTTTTATATTATACCTGGCGTTGTGAAATAATGAGCAGGATCTAAATTATAAGCTTTCAGACTAACATTTCGAAAGTTTTTGAATATATCAACTAGAAGTATAACGTCTGTTTGAAGATATAACTCTAAATAATCCCCCAAAGTATGTAAATTGAAAGTATTCCATATTTTTTGAGCATGTTCATAGTCTTTAGCGCTAATATTCTCATTTTCCAATCTTGAGAAAAAAAGCTCTTTCGGAGGTAATACTGTTTCTTCCATTCGATCCCACGAGTTCATATAATCATATGGGCAAACACCTTTTCTCAATAATAAATCGTTTTTGACTTCATTTGGACAGTACTTATTCATTATTTTGAAGTCTTCTTTGTCTAAATATGTGACTAGCTTTTCTAGTGAACTAGTCATAAATCTACAAGCATAAAAAAATCTAAATGAGAAAGCTTTTTTTTTCTAATGGATTATTTGATATTTATAAGAAGTTAACTTACTGCAAAGAATCTAAGAAACGAATCTGCATTTTCCCAACTGCTAATGAGAATGAAATATATTTTTCACTATTATTTGGAATCATTGTTATTTGCTCTTCATCAACTCCGAATTATTTTACTATTAAATGGCTATCATATCCACTCAAATTGTGGAAAAAAAATGGGATATATTTTGGTAGTTTATAATTCAAGTTGCAGCTTGCATGGGCCGCACCTCTGTACAAACCTGAAGTTGTTTGAGAAAGTGTGAGATCTTTTTTTATATTTTATTGATGAAAAAATAAAATACCTGTGAGGTGACAGTGATCTTCAACTTTTTCTTCCGATTCGATCAACTTCTCCTCACAAATATGACAAAATGTTGCATCATCGAAATCTGTCCAATTCTTATTACTCATTTTAAGAGGAATCTCATTCTCATAGAATGTCGCAACTATTTTTACAACATTTTTCAATCTATCAATAAACCATTTTGCTGCTTTAGGTCTGCCATATGATTCAAAAAATGATAAAGAATCATTATATGAACATACAACTTTGTAGGCAACTGCACATGCTATATGATTCTGGTATTCAAATGTATATGATTTACTAGTGTTTGGTTGACAAGTGTGAATGGGTATTGTTAAGCATTCAAAGTCTGCATAAACTAAAAATGGATGTCTTCCTTTTCTAGAATAATTTTTGAATTTCACCCACATTTCTGTTTCTGTTGGTATTTCAATTTTAACAGCATCCATTTTGCAACAATAACTTTCATGATTTTCTAATAGACATTCACTCGAAAAGTATTGTAAACATCTATCACATGTGTAACATTTATGTCCATGATTAGACAGTTGTCTTGATAAAAAACGGGATAATGATTTGATCCAAGCATAATGCCCATTCTCTTCTTTTGTCCAAAAAAGTAAGTTAACATGTCGTTCAACCTTTTTATGTGTGTAATGTAAGGGGCCGTTAATTGTATATCTTTTATCTATAGTATTATATTCTATTCCATAAACATTAATTGATATATTTTTTTTTTTTCGAATTTGATTATCTCACATAGTGAAGTTGGAAATTGAATATCAGATAAATTGAATATTTCACTATGAAAAATATCATACTGAAGTAATCAACATAGTTACTAGCTTACTTCGTTCCAATAAATATCCATGTGGCATTATAAACGGTATCAGAAATCAAATCATAAATCATTCACCTAGTTTAAATGACAATGACAAAAGAAAGAACAAATCTTTGACTGATAAATATTTCACAATTCCTTACATAGATAGCGTTAGTTACATGATTAAACGAGTATTCGAAAATAAAGAGGGAATTGAAATTTGTTTCAAGCAGTACAAAACAGTGGGCAATTTATTCTCCAAAATAAAAGATAAAACTGACAAAAACTTAAGATCTAATTTAATCTACAAAATACCGTGTAATGATTGTGATGCACAGTACACAGGACAAACTAAAAGATATTTAAAAACAAGGCTGGATGAACACAAACGAAATAGTAAAAAATTAAATAAAAATACGCCAAAATGTGCACTAGTCACACATTGCATTGATTCAGGTCATACATTTAATTTTGATGAAACTAATATTATTCATGATGAAGTAAACTTAAATAAAAGACTTACATTAGAGATGTTGTATATAAAACAGGACAAACAAAATATTAATGAAAAAACAGATACTATAGCGCTTAGCACGATTTACAACAATATCCTTCAGATGTAGGCTCAGGTTACTTTTGTGATTTTGTTTATATTTTTGACACCTTGCGTGGTGCACAATTTTAATTGATTGACACCACAATTGACAAACTTTTACCAGTGTCAATATGTATTTTTTTGACAATGCGTGCATGCACGATTTTTAACATGCAGTTAGCCAACGCCTTCCATAGATGTCGGGTGTGGCAAAGGACAAGAGAAAATTTCTCTTTTTTCCGCTTATTAATATTAATAACAGTTTTAACATATGTATAACTTCAATTTTTTAAACAATAATTCATTTGTAAGTATTTTAACATTCATAGACACATAATTAGTAATAACATAAAATTGTAGCGCTTTTGAGGATGGCTGAGGTGCAGCCGAAACTGTAGAGCAGAAAAGAAATAAAATTAAAATATTGACTGAAATCCCAAGAATATATATCTTACATTATTTCACTATGATTTTGAGGATATGAACTGACACGATCTGAATTACTATCAGCGGGGAACATAGCCGATAAAAGTGCCCAAATAAAACACTTATTATCGCTATTTTTTACATTTATCACAGCTTTCCGGTTTTTGATAGATTCGGGAAGATCGATATATGTTGATCCTCCAGAATTTGTTGCATCATACTTGCTAATATTGACCTAGAGAATTCTGTTTTAAAAAAAAAAAAATGCAAGAATTTTTTTGAAACTTACTCTTAAGTTTAATATTCTACTTAGGGCTTTTCCACTATCCCGCTCTTGAAACTCTGACATATGAGTCAATATGACACCTCTTACACTCTGATCAAACCAAATAGTAAAGTCGCCAGACAATGTTATGGGCATCATTCTTGAGTTATGATAAATTAAGATTTTTTTTAAATACCTTGTTTTTCAAGTACATATTCACAACACAGTTCACAGTTTATCTTCACTGGGGATCGATATTCATAAATGAATTGTCCCACTTTCTCCAGCAATATGAATAAGCATTGATCCAAAAATGCCCCAGGGTCGATAATATCATCTGTATTCGTGATTTTTCCACAATGAATACGATAATTGAATGATGAGGTGAGAACTTCCCAAATAGCCATTTCTGAAACTATAGTTACTATAACACCTATTACTATATATAACTTAAATTATCAAGTCTGAAGGTTTTATTTTTAAAAACTAATTCAAAACTTTATTTAAACTTTAGTTTATTTAAATATTCAGAGAGCAATTGTTACACGAAGATACAATGTTTCTTATAAGATGCTAGAACACAATCTGTCTAACATCTCTATTACAACTGGTTCTATGTAACTCTTATCACAATGGAAAGTTACAAAAACCGTTGATATAATGCTGATGCGGATTTATTAAAAGCTGATGAAATGTTATGAAATAAGGGTTGTGTCCCTATATAACTCCTCCCCCATTTGACGAAAGAATACCTGTTGTGTTTTCAGCAGGTGTTATTTCGCTAATTCCAATTATGTTCTTTTTTCGATTAATTATTAATTTTCTCTCTTTAATTTTACTATGAATTTTCTCCAGCAACAGCATTATAACAATTACAATTGTTAAATATAACAATATATCGTAGAATATAGAATGTGATTCAAACGTAAATCTATGTTTTATTCCTGTTTCTTTTTGATCTGGAATTTTAATTGTTTCTAAGCTTTTAATATTTAATGTTCTATTTATTACTAGCTTATCTTAATTAAAATCAATGTTTAAATTTATTATTTTATCATATCTTATATTTTTATAAAATTTTTGCTTATTAATCAAACAATTTTTAATTGAATATATCCCTATAATCTTTTTCCATTACTTCTTTATCGCATTCAATATTCATTAGTTCTTTATTAGGTAAATAAAGATAAACAATATCAGAATTTAAAATTGGTATAATTTCGTTATGATTGAGAACTTTAATATAGGTACAATTATTATTGTTCCTATTAAAATATATATTTTTCAAACAATTATTGAATATTAAATCATCTTGCTCACAAATATACAACTTATGTCCTACAACTGTACATTTACTTAAATAATGTATTTGTGCATCATTCTTTGAATAGTAACTTTTACGTATATCTAATGTTACATAATTATTATTGTGTATGGTTGGAATAGGTGTGATTTGCAAAAGATCTGTTTTTATGAGGGGAATAGGAATGTCTATTATTATTTGTAGAGTCAATTTTTCATAAGTACAGTACACTTTTACTAATTGTTGATTTTGCCAATTTTTTATGACCAAATCTTTAAAATCATTCAATAATAACTTATTAATTTCCAATTTTATATCTTCTCTTGATAAAATTCCAAAGTACAAAGTATTATTTTCGCAGAAGGCGAAGGTTGTTTCAACTTCATTTATAATACTAATTAAGTTCGTTGCCGTGAATATGAGTTGTGTAATAATATTCTCAAGATAGAGCACGTCGCTGTTGTCTATGACTTTTCCTATCACCTTTCCTGATTCATCAATCTTTGTTTGAATAATTTTGTGATTATTATTAATTTTATCTACCTGATTATTAAAATAATTTGATAAATTTTTATTAAATACAATAAGTTGATTCAAATTATCTTTGAGGGTGTTTTCGTTTTCATTTATTAATTTCAATGCATTATTATACTTTTCTTCATCTGAATAATCTAAATTTCCTGTAATACTCTTAATTATAGAACCTAATCCATTAATCAATCCTCGCTTCTCTTTGGTGTTATCATTTAAAAGGATTGAAATTTTGTTATCAAGCATATCTATAAAATTTTCTAACATTATAAAATTATTACGTAAATTCTTAATATTATCAATATTATATTTATTTCTGATTTCTAGTTTAACTCTATTATAATAAAATGTTAGATTATTATACGATTCTCTAATTCTATTAAGCTTGAGATTAATGTAAATATACTTATTGTTAGTAGAAATGAATGATTCTCCTAATTTTAAAATGTTAATTCCGGGGTTGTTGTTCTCGTCTTTGAGGTCGACGGTTGAATATAATCGTATGATTCTGTAAATTTGCGATGTGGTTTTAATTTATCTATTTCGATTTTTTTGTTCTTGTCTGTTATTATTTGGGCCTTATTTTGATCATAAGCTTTTATTATTTGCTTTTTATAACGAGGTTTTTCTACTTTCCCTGTATTCCATTTAGCTTGTTGCTCGAAAGGTTTATCTTGTAATTTAATACTTTTTACTTCTGATACCGCGTACTTTGTTTTATTCTTTTCTAATAATGCTTAATTCTCTTCGTAAATTTTATTCATAATATTTTTGTGAATTTCTATATAATTATCTGTTATAATTTCTGAAGATGATTCTTCACTGAATTCGTTATAATGACCAAAAATAATTTTGTTTGGGGTACGTTTGGTAGAAGAATGAATTGTTTGATTATATGCTTGTAGAGCATAGCGTGCTTTATCACTAATATTCAAATCATTAAAATCCTTATTACTTTCTAAAATTCTTATATGTTCTATCATTGTAGAATGGAATCTTTCGATGTTTCCATTACTTTTGGGGTTGTTTACGCTTATTAAATGTATTTGAATATTTTTTGCTGATAAAAAGGTCAAAATCAATTGATTATTGAATTGTAATCCGTTATCGGATATTATTAATCTTGGGTTGCCAAATATTGAAAAATATTTAATTGATTTTTTTATTATTGTAACGGTGTTGGTCTCAGGTAAATGATATAACTGGGCGTGCTTGGAAAAACTATCAATTATTATTAAAAATTTTACCTTCTTCAAAGATAATATATCAATGTGTATTACTTCAAGAGGTTTTGATGCAGTGGGTGTCTTTATGATAGGAATTTTGATTGGGTTTCGTTCATACTTATTTGCTTGACATGTTTCACAATTATTTATGAATTTTGAAACAGTCACTTGTAAATTGGGCCAATAATACTTTAATTTCAATTTATTATAAGTTTCCAATATACCCCAATATACCAATATACCCGATGGTTCGTTTTTCCAAAATGGTAATTTTGTATCAATTCTATTTGTTCCTCATTTGTTTCAATATCTTGTAACTGATTTTTACAACAAATTAATTTATATGATCCTGGTTGAAAATAAACACTTAATACCGCGTTTAACATTTTTTTGAACTGCTCTGGTGCTATGCAATAATATTTAATGCCTGGCACTAAATACTCTTTTATGAACTTTAATAAAGTATCTTTACTATTTACTTTATTCAAATGCATGTACATTCTTTGTTTTTCATTTCCGAATAATTTTGTTCTTTCAAGGTTATTTTTAAAGTTTGTTTCTTTAAATATTATTTGATTTTTTCCAAAATTTACTGGGATATCTTCGTAAAAGAGTCCGTTTATGGGTGATTCATCGTCTGAATGCTGTGTAATGCTATCAACGTCTTTTTCGGCTATGCGTGAGTTCGCATAATTTTGTACATTATTCAAAATAAAAACATTTACTTGTATATTAGTTTGTGCAAATATTTCTTTCAAAATATTTTCTATCGTGGGCCAATTTTTCTTATCTATTCCTGATGCAATTTTAGGCATATTAATTGAAAAAATATTATTTTGAATTAAATAATCTCTAACTTGCTTTAAACAATTTCTTATATCTTCCAAATCTGGCTTATCATAATAAATAATTTTAGTAATCAAATGAATTATTAATTTTGGAGATGTTTGAATAGCTATGTTTTGTCTTATTGTCATTTTGTCCAAATAATTAGTGGTTTGGTAAATTTCGTTAACTTGTTTTGCAAAGCCTTGACTCATTTTGAAATCTTTAGATACACAGTGTACTAAAGGTTCAGGGTGTTCGAAAATATTAGTATTTTTATAATCAATTTTAAATGGCTCTCATATTCTTGATGAATAGTCTGCAACGTAATTCTGCTTGCCTTTTTGATATTCTATATCGTAATTATATTCGGATAATTTAAGTTTCCATCTAATTAATTTTTGATTTGGTTCTTTCAAACTATTGAGCCAAATTAAAGGTTTGTGATCAGTTATTAATTTGAATTTGGTTCCATAAAGGTAAGGGTGAAAATGTTTTATTGACCATATTATTGCTAGCAGTTCTTTTTCCGTTGTTGAGTAATTCATCTCGTGTTCATTTAGAGTCCTACTTGCGTATGCTATTAGAAGATCTTTACCGTCAGAATTTTGAGAAAGTACTGCACCAATTGCAAAATTTGAAGCGTCTGTTGTTAATCGAAATGGTTTTGAGAAATTTGGGTATTGTAATATAGGAGAGTTAGAAAGTAATAATTTGCATTTTTCGAAACAAGAAATGTATTCTGGGTCTTCTATATTAATTTAAGTACTCTTTTTTAAACATTTTGTGAGTGGTTTAGTTAATTTAGCAAAATTTTGTATGAATCGTTCATAGTAACCGAGAAGACCTAAGAAAGATTTTATTTCTTTGCTGGTTTTGGGAATTGTAAAATTTTTTATCGTTTCTATTTTGTCTGGGTTTGGTCTTATACCGTTAGTAGTAATCAAGTGTCCTAAGTAACCGACTTCTTTTCTTAAAAATTCACATTTATCTAATTGTATCTTTAAGTTAGCTTCTCGTAATTTGTTGAAAACAATTTTGATATTTTGAATATGCTCCTGTAAAGATGTTCCTAAAATAATAATATCGTCCAAGTAGACATAACAAATTTTGTTAATTAATTCTTTGAGCACAAAATTCATTAGCCTTTGGAAGGTGCTTGGAGCGTTTTTTAACCCGAATGGCATTCTTAAAAATTCAAAATGACCCTGATCTGTAGAAAACGCTGTTTTTTCTATAGAGTTACTGTCCATTTCAATTTGATGAAACCCACTCTTGAAATCAATAGTTGTAAAATAATTTGATTTTCCAAGTTCATCGAGAATTTCTGTTATGTCAGGAATTGGGAACCGGTCATCGATGGTTTTGGAATTCAGTTTTCTATAATAGATTACCATTCTAAATTTCTTTTGTTTTGAAGCATCTTCCTTCTTGGGTACAATCCATATAGGGCTACTCCAAGGTGAATGTGAGTGTCTTATGATATTTTCATCCAATAAATTATTTATTTGTGAATTTACTTCCTCCTTATAAATGATAGGATATTTATAAGATCGTTGATATACTGGTATTTCATCTACGGTATTTATTTTGTGCTTTATTTTATTTGTGAATGTAAGATTTTGATTTTCATTAACAATTGAATCTTGAAATTCTTTAATTACTTTGTATAATTGTTCTTTTTCTAAATTATTTAAATGTTCTGTTCTAATGTTTGAATTGCAAGAAATTTCATGAACGTTTAAATCCATTTTATCTTGATGAAAATAACTAAATTCAAATTTATGTTTATCTAAAAGCCTAATAGTTTCCTTTGAATAATCAATTTTTGCATTTAATAATTTTAATCCTGAATTACCTATTACAAAATTAAAATCTTTATGAAATTCGTAAATATGACATTTCAATTTTATACCAAACATCTCTGCAAATGTAAAGTGTGTTCCATGCGATATAGCATTAGCTGTTTGAATTTCAAAATGTTCAGGAAATATTTTAAATTTTGTTTTGTTATCGTTTACAAATTTTTTGCTAATAAAATTCTCAGTTGATCCAGTATCAATCAAAACTCGACAATTTTTAAATTGAATGAATGGTAATTTTGAGGTATAATTAGCTAAGGATTCGCATTTTCTAGAGGCGTTATAAAAAAAATTTCGTCGTCTTCGTATGTGTCCTGAGTGTTATCAAGGTTTTCGTCGTTATCTGTCTGTTCAACATATTCTATTTCTGTGTCGACATTTGTTTCATTATTTTCGAGGATTTGTAAGTCCTGTCTTGGTCGTTTTTGTTGTGGTCGAAAAGTATTGGTACTGATGGACATAGGTTGTGGGTAGTTTTGCTTAGGTTTGCTTTGGTTAGGTTGGTTTTGGAATCTTTGTGGTTGCTGGTATCGATACATTGGAGATCGATATTGATTTTGATATTGGTTTTGGTATTGGGTTTGATGTTGTGTATTAGGTTTATATGCGGGTGTTGGAGCAATATATTTGGGTTTATTTGAGTTTTGTTTGATCATATTTGAATGAATATATTGGAAGTCATTTTTAATTAAATTTTGCACATCATTTAAAGATTTTGGATTTCTGGCTGCAAGTTGACTTCTATAAGGTTCCTTACAGTTTATTATGAAATTATGAGCAGCATAAGTTGTCATGAATATTTCCATATTTTCAATACCTATCCCAAAGTTTAATTTTAATAAACTCATGAGTTTGTTAAAAGTATCTTCATACTTGCCGAAGTAAACAAAAATGTCTTCATTTGGTTTTTGTTCCAAATGAGAGAGTTCTGTTAAGAAATGAACCTCATTTCTTTTATCTCCATATTCTGCTATCAAAAGCTGTTTCAAGTTAAGCCAATTTGAATAAGTTTTTGTAGCTATTTTTGTATTAGCTTCTCTAATGATCTTTTTCCTAAGAGTGTGCAAAATTATTCTCTTAGTTATATTAGATAAACTTTGTTTATCAATAATATCAACAATTTCGTCACAAATATTAATAAAATGTGCTAATGTACTTGTACTTCCATCATATTCAGGTATGATTTCAATTAAATCTTTAATGTCTGATGGTATTCTTGGAATTTTGCTGAGTGCAGCGTTTTGAACAACACCTGGTGTTGACATTTTGTGTATAATTATTCAACAGTTTTTTATTTATTAACAAATTTTAAATTATTTAAAGTTGAATATTTTCCAATATTTCATATAATATTATTATTGATGTAAGTAATTTTTGCAAAAAAGAAAACAATATGAAATAAACAATTAACAGCTGGATATAAAATGTATAGTCTAAAATAACTTACATCAAAACTACAGTTATCATGATAATGGCTTTCATGATATCTTCTTTCCTTGTGGAAGGTAGTGGATGTTGATTTTCGAAGATGATTGCTGATTGGCAATTGTTGCTGAGTTGTCTCTAGTAGTCGATCTGCATTCGATAATCGGACCCCTCGGAATTAACGACGATGTTGCCTTCTTCGCCGGAGATTGTGACTGCCGATGATTGGTTTCGGTTGAAAAGTCTTTAACGAATTGATCTCATCAAGAGTTTTAGTGAGATTTCGGACCTCTCAACGTGTAACACTTTGATTTCTCACGTTGGTTCTTTGGATACCGTTTTAACACTTGAAAGTGACGACTTCAACTTTTTAACGAATTGAAAACTCTAGTATTTAGAGGATTTTCGAAGATAAAGCCTTTTTGGTACCCTACCGACTGCGCCACTTAAATTACCAAGTCTGAAGGTTTTATTTTTAAAAACTAATTCAAAACTTTATTTAAACTTTAGTTTATTTAAATATTCAGAGAGCAATTGTTACACGAAGATACAATGTTTCTTATAAGATGCTAGAACACAATCTGTCTAACATCTCTATTACAACTGGTTTTATGTAACTCTTATCACAATGGAAAGTTACAAAAACCGTTGATATAATGCTGATGCGGATTTATTAAAAGCTGATGAAATGTTATGAAATAAGGGTTGTGTCCCTATATAATTTATATATTCTTATTGAATATGTGTTTGATTTTTGGTAAGTCAATGAGCAATGTTATTACCTTCAAGCTACTCTCTGCAATTCACGAATAATAAAAGTCCGTTTCACAAGTTTTTTAATGAGAAGATAATTGTGTGTTGCATAATAAATATTATTTATATGAGTGTGCATTCTATTTTTTTTCCAATGTCAATCAATGATATATTTCTGATAAGAATATTTTATGTGTTGCATAATTTTTTATTTGCATATGGTTTCATTGCATTTTTTTTAATTTTATATATTTTTTATAGAAAAAAAAAAACATTCTTTTCACTATAAATATGGGAATACACAAAAAATACATATCAGTCCATCATAATAGACTCTCAAGTCAACCCAAAATACGTAAGTTTGTTTCTCTTTATAATTTCTTATATTAATATTAAGATATATTTTTGTTCTCAGTAAGAAAGCAAAACAAGAACAAAAAATAGAAAAAAAAAAAACAAAAAATGAGTAAACTAGACTTTTTTAATGCACTGGGGTCGTAAACTGGATGAAAATAAAAAATATCAAATAAAAAAAGCCGATATAATCAATACCAGATATGGACCAAAACTAATCGTAACAACGAGGGAATTCAAAGTTTTTTTCCCAAACAATTTTGCAACTTTGAGTGATGTTCAAAGAAGTGAATTAATTAATGTTTATTTTCACATTGAAAAAGTGAATGATATTGTTGTGAATATTCGTTTTACAGAAAGTTAATAACGTGGATTCAATTTTTTATTCTTATTTCCATTTGTTAGCAAAAAAAAATAATAATCATTAATTAATTTTTTTTCATCCTTCATATTAAAATCCAAATATTTTGTTGGAAATGTCACCTAATGTATCATATATTTTCAGACAATTTGATGAAATTTGTGAATCAATCCCTTCCCTAATAAATACTGATCTTACAGCTAATATGGCGAATGAGATAGCATTAGGTTGGGAGAGCACATCTTCATCATCGTCAGATGACGAGTATAATGAAGTGTCAACTGTTTGGGATTATTATGCAATTAATCTAACACAAATTGAAAATTTAAATATGGAAAATGTTCTACAATTTTGTTTTAATAATGAAAATCATATCAATTTGAAATACAGATTATGGTTATTCCCAGAAATACAACCTCACTATTGGTATATGAGACGTCTTTGTGAAAATTGTACTCATATATTATTAGATGATCCCGATTTTCCAGTATTTACTTTTTCTACGTTTACAAATATTTAAAATATCATGTCAGGAATGTACTACTGTTCAAATATAAAACAAGAACATAGCATCAAATTAGATAGTGAAATATATTCGTTACTCTGCGATACTGATAACTATTACTGTTATCTATGTTTAGATCAATTATTTATATGGAGTTCAAGTATAGCTTGTAGTTATTGTATAGAGTAGTTTTTAAAAAAATTCATTGAAATGTATAAATAAATTGTAAATTCCCAAAAAAAAATTAAATTGTGAATTCCCAAGAAAAATAAAATTGTACTCACCTAATTATTCTCTTTTCTTCTTATCAAGCTCATCCAAAACAATTTTCTTTTGGTTTTTTTTTGAAGCATCAAAATCCAGAACAAAGAACTTATTTTAGTTGAATACCAATATCTGGTTGAAAAACCTCTAAAAAAAGAATAATTATGCTCTAATACATACTATAACGTTGAAGTAAATTTACACGACTTCTCGAGAAAAAATCTTGGCGGGGAACTATGAACAAGCAATTTCATTTTTATGTCTTTACTGAACGCTTCTGATTTATTTTTTGTGAGTGTGTTAAGATCTTCTCCGTTGTCGGCTATTAACTTGATATCATCCATGTATATCAAATGGTTTATGATCAAATTCGTTTCTGGGAAAGTGTAACCTCTTCCAGTCCTCTGAAGCCGGCTTGACAGCGGATTCAGTGCTAGACAAAACCAAAGTGCACTCAAAGAGTCGCCTTGGTAGATAGCTCTCCGTATTTGTATGTTATCTATCTTATCATAACCTTTTAGTTCGAGTGTAGTTGACCACTCTTTCATAATTGAACACAAAAACACTTGGATTCTCATGTCTATTTTATATATTTGCAGGAGCTCGCGTAACAAGGTAGGCGGCACGGAGTCAAACGCCTTCTGGTAATCTATATAACACGTAAGTGAGTTCTTTTTTGCTTCCTTAGTGTCCTCCATTATTATACTATCCATTATAAGATGTCCTTCGCATCCTTTGCTTCCTCTCTCACAACCTTTCTGTTCTGCAAGAATGTTTTGTGATGTTAGGTGTTGATATATTTTGTTTGTGAGAACACTACTTAGCAGTTTGTAGATTGTTGGTAAGCACGTGATTGGTCGGTATTTGGATGGGTTATCGCTTGTTGGTGTGGTTTTAGGGATCAAGTAAGTTATTCCCTGGGTGAAAAAGTATGGTGCTACCTTAGGATTTGCTATCATATTGGTAAATAAATTTGCTATAGTGCTATGAGTTGGAGTGAACTTTTTCAACCAGAAATTCTGAATATTATCTATGACTGGTGATTTTCAATTCTGCAGTTTTTTCATGGCTTTTGTAATTTCTTCCACGGTTATTATGTATGACTGCATTGTTTTCGTGCTTTTAGCTCTTTTCTTTCCATCTTCAATCCATTTTGCTTTTTTGTTGTGTACTTCCTCATTTAACCATATATTACACCAGTATTCCCTCACTTCATCGATGTTTGGTGCTTTTTCACCTTTGTTATCAACTTGTCTTTCCTGTTCGATAGTTCTATAGAAATTCATCTGACTGGTGTTGAATACGTAGCTCTGTTTTTTTCTTTTTGCACTTGCTGTATACCTTTTTAGTCTATTGCTTGTTGCCATTAGTTTCTGTTTCAGTTTGTCCATGATCTCAGTTATTGACCTGTTTTCTTAATCAGTATTGTCTTCCATGATCTTCTCGCTTTTTCTGATGACTTTTTCACTAGCATTCCTGTTTTTGACTAAAGTAAGGCACGAGATATCAGCTCTGAAGTTATTGATTTAATTTTTCAGCCTTCTCATCCATGGTGGATCTCTAGTGTTTTCTGCTTTCTTCAACTGGTGAAAATGTACTCGCTCATTTATCTCTTGGTCGTTTACCGCTAGTACTGTTACCGCCCCGATATAAATAAGATCATATAGGTCTTCCATAGTTGTTTAATGATTGATTTCTTCTGTAATGATATCATTTACGTTGTCAATTGTTGATGTTATGTCTCTGTGAAACTTTATTCTTGGTAGTCTTAATCTCTTCGTGGGACCTATTCAAGAGTATAGTATAGTGTTTCTTTCGAAAATGAAATCTGATTTGCTCTTATGTGTAGTTGTAGACTCTTCTGACGCTGTATCTGTAATCTCGACTATCTCATTTTGGTGTTCTTCCGTTTTTAGTCCTAATTCTTGAGCTACTTTCTTCTGTATAGTATTGATTGTGTCTATAGGGAGATAATTTATTGTGAATAGTGCTCTTCTCTGGTCCAAGATATTTTTTACTGTTTTCTGTCTCAGTTCCGGGAATTTCTCTGTTACTCTTTTGTGTAATTCAGTGCTTTATGGTTTTCTAGTTGACTCCATTTTTGTTATTTGCAGGTAGCAACGATTTATAAAGCTTGCCATTTCTATAGTCCATTTAGTTCGTTGCTTTACTCTGGCTTAAGCAGTGGGCGGAGGCGATTCCTCCGCAACATGTGTACAAGTTTGAGAGGCAGTGGTGGAGTTGTTATTGCCTTTGTTTGCTCGTCGTCCATTGACATTGCTGGTTTCAGTTGCAGGCCTATCTTCAAGGCGGCTTCGACCCAGGTCCTGCTGTCCCGGCCCACCTGAGTATCTCTTATGTCTTGTATTGGCAGAAGCGATTCGATGATACTTACCCAACGAGCTGCTAGCACGAAGAGTGGTGCTAGTCCTGAAGACTGGCGGGTGGGACTGCCACCCGATGCCATTGCCTCGTTAGCGTTACCCAGGGCCCACCGCGAGGAGGTGAGGTTGAACTTCAAGCCCCTTATTATTACTATTATTATCAATATTATTCTAAATTTTCACAAAGTAGAGACATCAGGATCACAGAGTTCAAGTTAAGGCGGTGAGTACCATACTTGATGAAAAAACAGGGAGGGTTGGTGCAACCTGTAAGGCTTATGCTCGACTTTGCTGTCCTGCTGCATCTACTCTGGGCTGCGACTCAGGTGAGTATACGGTCCTCAGAACAAGCATACTCTGTCCTTCTTTCTTCTTCCTCCACTTCTCCTCCCTCCTTCCGTTTATTCCGTTCTGTACTATCTGTCGATTGTTATTGTCTGGCCTTCTATGATCAATTTTTTATAGCTTAGCGTTGCGATGACCTGATCTTAAATTGCAATGTTGAATCCCTTAGTTTCAGAGAAGAAGTTTCCATCTGATAGCCATGCGTTTGACGCTGTGATGTCTACATTTGGGTCTTCCAGTCGGTGTGCGTGCCTCCCATGCAACTCTTCCCCTTCCATTTTTCTAATCTGGAGCTGGTGGTTGTGATTTTACCTTTGAGATCATATTCATTGGAGCTCAAGTTTGTAGGGGTATATTTGTGGTCAGATAGAGCAATGGACCTGTAATAATCTTCTTCATCTATCTTAGTCATAAAATAGTCACGCAAATTGGAAACTTGTTCATAGTGTGCGTTTTTTAGGTGTGCTACGCCTCTTTCTCCTACGTTTCTCGGAAGGTTATTCTTTATGTTTCGACGGCTTCCCAAGCTCTCAGTTTATAGCCCATTATTGGATACTCCTTATTTCTAATTCTAATTATCACATTACATATACACTTGATTCCAAAGCATTCTATGACAAACACAAACAATCAAGCCTTGGGCAAATTTTGAACCCACGACATCAGTGGACAGCGGAGTAAGTAACTTGAGCGCTGCCTGAGCGCACTGAGCCACCAGTGCTGGTCAGTCAAGGTACTGATTTCATTTTCAAATCATCAATTTTCTGGCAGTAAAGCTCTACAGATTATGATGTACATGGAAGACGGTTCGGCCAGAGAAGTTGATGGCGAAAAAATATTCACAGCTTATGAAGATATTTTGCAATAATCACACTACCAGCTTAGATTTTCCAAATTGGATAGAGTAATTTTTCACCTTTAGCGATGTTCAGGCAATCAAGATGGTAAGTACATGAACATTGACCTGCGCAAGTAATTTCTTTGTTGGTTCTTACTGACGCTGAGTTTGCATGGATGTCGCATTAAATCCTTGGACGATTGTAAATTCGCACCTGGAACGTACAGATTGGAGTTTGTCACCGATGAAGTACCCACTCATTTGAAATAGGCACGGATTATGATTTATTTCTAAAACACACTGAACTGTATTACTCGCGTTATTATGATAATGAATTTCAAAGGGTGAGGGACGATTTCACCAACTCCGATTAAATCCTTATTAAACACTGGTTAGCCTTATTTGATCAATACTTTGCATTCCACCATTCTTTTGATCATGATTGAGGGGAGTTGATCACTGGTTAACTCAATCGTCCAATAACGGTGGGTTATGAGAGTTAATCAGTGATTAACTTGACATAACCTTCAAATAATGTGTCAAGTGCACGCCGGTTGAACGCTATGGTATCCCCCTATACCAGCTGTGTCTCAATATCTTATCGCGTTAAAGAGAAAGGTTGAGTGTGGGAGATGGAAGATAGTAGGCAGCTTTCTCAATGCATTCAGCATTTGCCACCATTGAATTTGCAGCTATTGTTGTGATTTGAAACTTGAAATTTTTGATTATTTAACTTCAGAATCGGAAGAAAGTGTTCAAGTTTCATTTGCAATAGTGGGTACCCAAGTAGAAAAGAAAAAATATCCATTTCTAATGCTCCGACGGACAAAAAAACATTAATGAAGTGGAGACGTGTAATACCGCGAAAAGATTGTTCATTTTTATTTAATCTTAATTTTTTCGCGTGATATTTTTGATTATCATTGCGATCTTCTGTATTTATTTGTTAATATGTGGATAAAAAAATTATGCATATTGATACTTCTTACTATTTCTATTATTTCTTTTTCCTATGTCAATCAAAGGCCGATAAATAACTATTTCTGGTAAAGAGAGACACCTGGATTATTTTGAAATTTATATCATTGATATTGAGAAAAGTCAGTTATGAAAAATCTGACGTGGACATCACGTGACTTACTTGTACATCATTTGATATATATAATCAAACAGAAAATCTTATCATTCCACGGCTAATTGTTTTTGATTCATTCAAAATATTCTAGAAATCTATCAAGTAAAATGCGCTTTGAGCCTAGTCGGTTGCTATGGAAATAGTAGGTCATCGTTCTCATGCTACAACATTCCTGGATACTGATTTCCAAGATTCTAGGGCTCACAGTTCTAAATTTATACGCGAAATTGACAGATTAACTCCAACTGAAGTGCACTTCCGGTTATTATTATTGTTATGAGAATAGAAGGCAATCATTCAGATGCTACAGCAAACTGAAATAACAAATTTCAATATTCTACAGATGATTGTTCTGAATTTATGCAAAAAATTCCAGAATATTGTCAAGTATAGTGCACTGCCGGCTCAGCCGATCTCAATGAAAATAGAATATAAGCATTAAGACAGTACCACCATCTTGAATACTGTATTCTAGTATTCTACTTTCAATCGTTTTGGATTTATGCGGAAAATTCAAAAAAATTTCAGAGTAAGCTGCACTTCCGGTTCAGCCGATCGCAATCATAGTGCCAAATGTAAGATAAGATGTTATAGAAGTGTCTAATACAAAATTTCAATACTCTACGAGCGATTGTTTTGAATTTATGAAAAAATATGAAAATCCTGTCATATAAAGTGCACTTCCGACTGAGCCGATTACTACTAAAATAGGAGATGACCATTTGGATGCTACAGCAATTTTAAATGCTTATAGTCAACATTCTACGGTTCATCATTCTGAATTTATCAGAAAAATTCGAAAAAAAGTTTCAAGTAGAGTGCACTTTCGGTACAGACGATTGGAACCATAATGTGAGGTACACAACTAGACCCTATACCAGTCTGAATTAGAGAAACAAACAGAAAAAAGTGAAGTTTGAATACTACAGCAGACAAATCAGAAAAAATAATTACAAAATATCATTATGTCATACCGTCACATATCCAAGGATCTTGGCGGAATAGCATGGTTTTGAAAACATTCATTTTTTTGTCCATATTGTCTAATTTCTCGAAAATCATTCACATTTCGTGAGAATCAAGAATTATGTTATTATTCAAAGCAATGTTTTTATATTATATATACTTCTTTCATAGCATGCTGCAAGTTTGACTATTTAGAGTAGTTAAATTTCAGCAGTAATTTTTGTTAACCAAAGTACTGTGGAAAAAATCTTACATGAACATCACGTGACTCACTTGTACATCATTGGATATATGTGTATATATATATATGTGAATGAAAGTAAATTTATTTTTGAAAAAGTCTTGTACAGCGCCGGGATTCGAGCCCAAGATCTCATGCATTCCTAATCTGTGCATCTCATCGGATGTCTCGGTAATACTCACTTTTCTTTCACGTGATGAAATTCGACCTAAATAGGCTCTTTGCGAATAGATTGCAGCGCCAGTAGTGGTTAATTTTGACAGTACTAGTAGGAAAACAAAACGTTATCATTGTATATGATTTCAGAATATATGTACCAAATTTAAATTATAGAGCAATCTATAAGCCAGTTTAAAAATAAATTGAAATATTACGTGTTGGTTATACAAATTGTTGCGTTTCAAACTGTAAAACAGTCACAAAAATACAAAGAAACATACACATCTCTACAAGTTTCCATCCAGAGAGCATGAAATAGCAATGGGAAAAAATGGATTTAGGCTATTAAACGAGTAAAAAAAGTAAAAAGAAGTCAGTAATAATTATAGAATATGTATTGAATGTAGAAATTACTTGATGAAACTAGAAAATTCATGTAAGAAGTTAGGTTAAACCATTGTAAGCTATAGCAATTTTGTATGTATTATTTTTATGTATCTGATAAGTCTTTGGAAATTCATGCAAGATATCTCGCGTTTCATCAACCTAAGACAATGTGAAAAAATATACTTTCATGTGACATGTTTTGATTCGTTTGACAGACATATAGCAGCCTATAATTAATTACTTCAAAATAACATATCTTACTTCGATAAAAACCTTGAACGGACAAGAATTAATCGACATTTGCTCTACAACAAGCGCGGAAATCAAACTCTCATCCAAAAACAGTTTTTCTTCAACATTAAACACATGCTTACTTCTTGCACTAATTTTCCTCTTTCTAATATTGTACTCCGGATACAACCAGGTTATATGAATTGGAATCCTGTTCCTATTATAACTCCATTAGTCATCATTCACTTCTGTGTTTTTAAACTTATTTCAAGCTCCAATATAAATTTTTTAGCTTTTATTCACTTATTCCACGTAATGACAATTCAAATTTTTTCCTGCAGTTACTTTCAAAATTGAACACTCTGAGCGCTAGTGTCGCTCTCCAACGTTTGCGCAAAGAACCTATTAGATCAAATCAAGCCAGATTTATCCTGCGGTCCTGATTTAGTGCCCAATATGATAATTGAAGATTGTTCTTATCCTCTTTCTAAAGCACTTTCACATAAATTTAATCTTTCACTCAGAGCTTCTACATTTCCAGATATATGGAAAATTGCACGGGTCATCCCCATTTACAAATCTAGTAATAGGACTAATATTAAAAATTACCGGTCCATATCTGTTGTGTCTAACTTCGGTAAAATATTTGAAAGTCTAATTTACCAGCATATTTTCAATAGTGTGAAGAATTTAATATCGATTCATCAGCATGACTTCATGGCTAAACGTTCCACTGTCTCAAATCTTTCTTACTTCACCCATTACATATCTTCTGCCTTAGATAAAAATACTCCTGTTGATACTGTTTGCACTGATTTTGACAAGGTTTTTGACAGAATTGATCATCACGAACTTATTCATAAATTAGAAATGTTCTCACTCTCATCTGATCTAATATCTCTACTTACTTCTTACTTGAAAAATAGATTCTTTTTTGTTGATTTCTTTGGTCATAATAGTACTTATTTTAATATTTCTTCAGGTGTGCCACAAGGCTCTAATTTAGGATCTCTTCTTTTTCTTCTATTCATAAATGATATTTCTTACATATTCTCTAGTAATGTCCTAATGTTTGCTGATGATCTTAAAATATTTCGTACAATTGTAACACCTGATGATGGCCTTAATTTACAAAATGATATTGTTGAACTTGATAATTGGTGTGAATCAAATGAATTATTTCTCGATGTGTTGAAGTGTAAAGTAGTATCATTTACTAGGAGAAAAATAACTTCCAACTCTAACTATAGTTTGGATAATCATATTATTCAACGTGACACTATTGTTCGTGATTTGGGTATATTCTTTGATCCTGCACTAACTTATGTACCGCATATTCAGCAAACTGCATCTCCAGCATATAAAATACTTGGTTTTGTTTTACGTATTACTCGTTCGTTTACCAATATCAGAGCCATATTTTCACTCTATTCTTCCTTGATCAGATCTAAGCTTGAATATTGTGCAATAATCTGGTTACCTTCTTATAGCGTTCATATTGATCTGATCGAATCAGTTCAAAAAAAAATTCTCAAAATATGTTTATTATAAAATTATGAGGACATATCCTGATCAGCGTGTATCATATGAGATATAGTCCCCGTCAAGATATAAGAAATCCGCCTGACTTACTAATCGGTAGGAGTAACTTGTCCCAGTAGGGGATGCGGTTGAAAATTTGTAGGAGAATTATTAAGGAAGATTTTCAACCTATTCATTTCCAATATTTCATATTTTTATTTGTATAAGCATGCAAGATGATTGTTTAAATGTAATTGGAAATTTATTTTTTATTATTCATGCGGGGTAACCAGTATCTTGTCGCACATTTTTCCGGTTGCTGAAATACTAAATAAAATATTTCTGAGTGAGACCCTGTTCTACTTTACCTGTGCACCTCAATAAATTCAGGGATAATCCTTTTGCTAAGTACCGCTGGGAGGCTCGTTTTCTTATATCTTGACGGGCACTATACTATTGTCTATTTTTGATATTAAGTCTCTTACTCATAAGAGAAACTTCTACATCATGCTTCACCTGTACAAACTCATCCAAAATATTAGTGATGATCCGCAATGCTTGAGTCTGATTAATTTCAATGTGCCGGTTATTCAAACTCGCTCTAAATTTTGTTTCAATGAACTCACTGCGTGCACTAATATTCTATGCCAATCGCCTTTATACCGCATGTTCAGGGTAGGCAATAAACTTTCTGACTCAATTGATATTTTTTCTTCCTCGATTATTAGTTTTTGTAGAATTTTGGATTCAAATTTAAAATAATTTTTTTTTTTTTGTGCTTTCTATCTATATTAGTATATATATATATATATATATATATATATATATATATATATATATATAGTTTTTTTTTGTTAGATATTTAATTCTTGTATTATTTTGTAATTCAACCAAGTACTTTTTGTAATTTTAATTTTCTTACCCTTTTACTGGGCTTTTGCCTGTTGGGGAGTGTATGATAATAATAATAATAATAATAATAATAATTCCGGGCATGCGTGATAACCGCTACATCACGTCTCAAAATAACAAGACCTCAATAGGAAACAACGGTCAGAGTTCTGAAACTATACCCGGATGCAGCACAAATATCAACAATAAAAATCAACAAAAACCTAAAGAACAAAAAAATATTTCAAAAAACGACAAATACCCCGTCAAGAAAGTGGAAGAACCCATGGATCGACTACTACGACCAAGAATGCAAAATTCTCCTGGAAAAAAGATAACAAAATAATTAGTAAAGTACAAATCCCTTCCCAAAGTTCACAACAAATATCTGTTGGATTTTGGAATATACAAGGCCAAAGAAATCTCAGCTTACTAGACTCATTACAAATAAGTTATTTACAAAATTTTGAAATATTATGCATGTGCGAAACTTGGGTAGAAGAAAAGAATAGCAATGTCAAACCCAATTTTTTAAATCAATACTCTCATTACTACAGTGGAGCAATAAAAGATGCTAGCAGAGGTAGAGCTAGCGGAGGCCTATCTTTATACAATAAAAAAGACAACAGCATAGTGACCATAATAGAAAAATCAGCCCACTGGATCGCCGCAAAAATCCTGTTCACTGAAACTAAAACAGAAATCATCTTATTGTTTGTTTACTTATCCCAAAGCTATGAATTTGTAACATTACTTGAACTACTTTCTAACTTAATAAAAGATGTCAACGAAAATTTCTCACATCTTCCTATATTAATCGGAGGAGACTTCAACGCACAAATCGGAAAATTGAATCAAGGTGAAGAAGCAATATTTGAATCGACTAGATTAAACCATACAAGAACAGCAAGCGGAGACTACAACAGAAAGGGCACACTACTTGTTGAAATTATGGAAAATGAAGGGCTATTTGTCCTCAATGGCCGCTCTGAAAGTGATATTCCAGCCAAACCCACTTTTATAAGTAGGATTGGCTCAAGTACAATAGACCTGACTTGGATCAATACCAACAGTCTTAATTTAATAGTCGATTTTCAAGTTGAAGATGAAATACTACTCTCTGATCACTTAAACTAAAATTAGACATTAAAGCAATAGATCGAAATAATTTAAAACAACCGAGCGTCAGACCATATAAAAAAATCATCTGGGACCCGAATAAAATCCAAGAATTTCAAGAAAAAATGGAAAATCTTATTGTACAAAACTCAATCGCCCACGATACAAACTGCTATAAAACCTTACTGTCAACATGTTACTCGGCTTCAGAAGAAATTGGCATTCTTCGCACAATAAAACCAAACTACAGACTAAACACAAACAAGCCTTGGTACAACAAGGAATGCAGAGAACATAAAAAACAAATGAGGAAAAGCTACCACAAGTTTATAAAGGATAGAAGAAATAAAAATAAAATTGAACAATATATAGGAGACAAGAAAAAATACAAAATTCTAATCAGTAAAACTAAGAAGGAATATAACATGAGACTCCAGGAAGGCATCAACAACATACAAGATAGTAAGCAATTTTGGAAAGTCTGCAAACAATACAGAATTAAAAATAAAACCTCGAATCCCATAAGCCTGATACAGTGGGAATCCTACTACAAAAATTTATTTCAACTCAAGATAGAAATAAATACTCACTTCACAGATGTCCTGCATCCCTTCCTAGATGAAGAAATAAGTAGTTTTGAACTAAAAAGTGCAATATATAATTTGAAGATCAATAAAACACCAGGGCCGGATCTACTCCCGAATGAAATGCTAAAATCTCTGGAAAAAAACTGCTTCACTATACTTTTAAACTTCTTGAATCATTGTCTACGTTCAGAAATAGTACCACCAGAAATCTGCACAAGCACATTAATAGTAATACACAAAAAAGGAGATGAGAACAACCCAAATAATTATCGCGGACTAGCCATGCTTAACAATTCTCTAAAACTTCTAACAAGCATCATATCAAGACGTCTAGAAACTTATAGCGAAAGCTCCAACATCCTGCCTGAATCACAATGTGGCTTCAGGAGACGTAGATCTTGTATAGACAATCTGTTTACTTTAAATGCTCTCGTTCAGTCTCGACTTATAGAAAAACGAACCACATATGCCGTTTTCATTGATTTCAAGAAAGCATTCGATTCAGTTCCCCACACAAAATTATGGCACAAATTGTTCAGCCTGGGAGTTAGTGCAAAGATAATTAGACTTTTGGAAAATATTTACGACAACGCCCAAATCATACTGAATGTAGACCAACAAAAATCAAACCCGATAAAAGTGAGCAAAGGCGTATTGCAAGAAGACTCACTTAGCCCATTGTTATTCAGCTTATTTATAGCGGACATAGAGAACTTCTTTAGAAACCATGGACTGGAAGGATTATACATAAATCATTCAGTCGACATCATGATGTTACTCTATGCTGACGACCTAATCATACTATGTGACTCCATTCCTGACATTCACAGGAAACTCAAATGTCTGGAAAACTACTGTAACAACAACGAGCTCAGTATAAAGAGTGAGAAAACGAAAATGATGCGATTCTTTAGAGGTAGACCCTGCCCAATAAACACAAAATTCACTTGCCAGAATGCCAATATAGAAGTAACAAGTGAATATACCTACCTTGGAATTCTTTTTACAAGTTCCGGACTTTTTAAACGAGCCAAAGACGCCATGATAAGTAAAGCAAGATGCGCTGCTGGCAATACCAAGAACTTACTGGCTACAACAAAAACAAAATCATGGGAATCAAGAATACATCTTTACCAAACTGTAGTTCTTCCTACTTTATTATATGGAGCAGAAGTATATAGTCTACATTATATTAACGATATAGAAACAGTTCAAGTGACCTTTTTCAAGCAATTGTTCACATGGCCAAAATGTACACCCAACTACATGGTACGAACTGAGACAAAACAAATTAAACTTGAGGGTTTGGTGTTTGCATCAGTATTGAACTACAGCAAAAAACTCATCCTAATGAATGACAACAGATACCCTAAAATTTGTCTCAATAAGCTCATTCAACTGGATAAAAACAAACGAAATATCCCTAAATTCAACTGGGCGACGCAAGTTAAAAAATTATTTGAAAGAATAGACAGCGGGAACATTTGGAATCAACAAATGTTTACTGCACTAGAGAACTCTACAGAATCATTAAAAGAAAAATTTGCTCAATTATTATCAAACGAAGATAAAACAAGAGTCAATAATTCAAACTACAGCACAATGTATAAAGACATAAGTACTGATGAAGATTTACACTACGTAGAAATCGAAGTAAACATAAACGTCATGCGAATTATCAGTCAATTGCGGATAGCTTCTACCAGAGACACAACACAATTATACATCAAGGGAACTAACTATAAATTTAATTTTAATAATATTTGTATTAATTGTAACTGTTTAGAAGCTGACAACTTTTTCCACTTCTACATCAGATGTCCATTATACAAACCACTGCGCCTGGAATTCCTAAGCAAATACCTACAAAACCCGAGCGAAAAAGATTTTCTTCACCAGCTACTAAAACCCATGACCAAAACCAAAATGTATGACATATATAATTTTTCACTGTATGCGCTACAACTCAGAGCTTTCTCAATGAATATCTAGATGTTAACTGGCTCTCTTATTGTAAATCAATACTATTGTATACAGATAGACCCATACTGATATTATTAAAATTCTACCCACTCTGTTGTATAGGCTATGCCTTCTACAATAAATAGATTATTATTATTATTATTATTATTATTATATATATATATATATATATATATATATATATATATATATATATATATATATATATATATATATATATATATATATATATATAGTTTTTTTTTGTTAGATATTTAATTGTTGTATTATTTTGTAATTCAACCAAGTACTTTTTGTAATTTTTATTTTCTTACCCTTTTACTGGGCTTTTGCTTGTTGGGGAGTGTATGATAATAATAATAATAATAATAATAATAATTCCGGGCATGCGTGATAACCGCTACACCACGCTGAGACAACTGAGTAAGTCTCCCAGCACCGTACAAAATTCTTTGCATTTTGTCAAGTTTTGCTGTTCGCTCCAAAGACGACACATTTTTGTATCTTTGACAATGGATGATAACGGCTGACATCGTAAGTAACTAACTCTCATGTAAATATTCCGAATGTAAATTTAGTTGGCGAATCCGTAATAAGCCAGACGAACAGCAGAACTTGACAAAATGCAAAGAATCTTGTACGGTGCTGGGAGACTCACTCAGTTGTCTCAGCGTGGTGAAGCGGTTATCACGCATGCCTGGAATGCATGAGATCTCGGGTCCGAAACCCGGCGCTGTACATGACTTTTTCAAAAATTAGTTTACTTTCATTCATCAACCGTCTGGCTTATTACGGATTCGCCAAATTCATTTACATTCGGAATATTTACATGAGAGTTAGTTACTTACGATGTCAGCCGTTATATATATATATATATATATATATATATATATATATATATATATATATATATATATATATATATATATATATATATATATATATATATATGTGTGTAACAGGCATTTTACGGACAAGTTGTGCTACGTAAAGCTCCAAAAACGGACAAAGCAGGCAATATACGGACGTCCGTTTATTGCCGAGTTCAAGGATTGGTCAAAAAACGGACAGCGATAGTAGAGCCATCCTTGACTCAAATTATGAATTACAAATTCGGTTTGAGCTCCCACTTAGATAGACTTGATTCCAATTGAAGCCACGTTTACACTGTAAAGAAATGAAGTTAAATCATAACTAAAATCAGAAATCAGAACTGCTTACTGATTAAATCATTAAATTATACTACATTGTGCTGATAAAATACATAATAATATTGTTATGCTCTTTTAAAAGTAATAGTTAGGCTATTAAATAAGTGAATACTTCAATTATTGAAATGTAAACTAACTTGTATTCTTAGTATTTAAATTGCTCTTTATTCACAAAACAGGAAACAAAAAGCTTTATTTAAGAAAATGAATCTATGAGAATTTCATGAAGAACAACTGGTTTCACACATATCAATACCGGAAGAGAAAATTTACGAAAATATTTTTTTGTTAAACGCACGGATTATTTATTTCCATGTATAGATTCAACAAAATGAATTTGGTCTTTCTGTGAGATTCACTTCACTTTGCTTCTATTTGTCTTTGTCTTTTAGTACATAAATTCTTGAATAATGCTTTTCATCTCAATAATTACTTGCAGTTAAAAGAATTTCGGTGAATGGAAAATCCTGTGTCCCAGATACTTTCGGCTCGTTTTGAATTTCAAATGAGTGACAGGACCGTGAACTGAAGCCGAAGGAAGTGAGGCGGTAGAAATCTAGAAATTATTGTCAATCACCCACTCATAATAGTAAAAAATGAAATACTTATATACTTACCAATTACTTGCGGTACTTCGATTTCAATAGGCGAATTCTGGCGATGGATGCGAATCCATGAATCCTTGATTTTTTTTCCAACTAATGACGTCATGTTTCCATACATACGTCACAGCTACAACATCTCGCCAGAACGAAATATTCCATCATATTCCATGATATCAGAGTTGAAGTTTGAATTTTTTAGGTTATTTACTAATCATCAATATGAATTCAACATTAGTAGCTTTGGTTGCAAGTTTTGAGTTTTTCTTTGGTAACAATGATTTTTTTATGTTTGACAGTATAGTACAGAATATCAGTTATAAATAATTTCAAAGTTTTTCACATTTCTTTTGTTCTAACCAAAGTTTGCAAAGAAAGACATAACCGAATAGGAAATATTACGAAGAAGTAATTAGTACTTATTCAGATAAGAACTATTATAGACACTTCAAAATGAGTCAAATCTCTTTCAAATAATTTTTTGAAATCATTGAGAATAAATGCTTGACAGAAGAGTGAGAAAGAATGACATTTGGAAAAGGATAGACTACATGGAAGCAGCTCGCTTGCAGTATCCATGAATCCGTGGGATTACTAACTCATGACGTCATGAGTTCATCGCCAGAATTCTGAATATTCCATGTTTCCCACGAACACAAACTCGAATCCATCGCCAGAATTCCCTTAATGACTTCTCGTTGCGTTCAACTGCAAGTCGTATGGGATCCAAAACAGCATGAGGACGACTGTCTTGCTCATTTAAGTATTTATTTGTTCGCACCACACGAAAATAGCCTTCTCTCAAATTATTATTCTGGTTGAATTGGGAACAATCTAATTCTCTTCAAAATATTTCACACAAATTTTGTACTTATAACGAATAATCGGTTTCTCCTTGTATGAAACAGTCTTCGACATAACAAGTTCTTGTAGCTCATTTAAAAAATGGTAATGTTTATATTCATTCAGATTTTCAACATGAATATTTACTGGAATGCATTCAACAATATAGCCAATCTAACTTACCTCCACAGTCTTGCTCAAAATTTGAAAATATTCTTTTCAAATCGTCAGTGAAATGCCCAAAATCGGCATTAAAATAAGAAAAATTGGCAGTAGAGTAGCCCATTATTGTACGATTTCTATGCTAGGTTGCATACATAAACTAAACTGCCAGATGTACAGTGTTACCTCTGGTGTTACCACTATTGCCGTTCGACATAATTAATACTATCTTCTTCCTTATTACTTTCTTATTTAACTTTGTATAAATTCAGTTCATTGTTATTAACTCATATTCTTGAATAAAAAATTATATCTATAAATAGTTATGATAATTGCACATAAATTGTCAATAAAAATCAAGTAAAGTTAGGTTATGTCAATGTTATTTCAGCTGTAATTACTCGATAATTTCACTTGTCCCATGGGAAAATTTATACATAAGTAGAATAGGGAACGCATACCACACCTCCCAAACTTTCCATCGCCTTTTATTTTAACTCCTATGAAGTTCGAAAGAATCTAAATTTACTTGTCTCGTCTTGTAAATGCGCATCCTTAGAAAATACTTGCCTTTTGGCGCAACTGATCTGATATTCGTGCATAATAGCCTTGGAAAAATATTGCCTTCTACAAATCTAGCCTTATTTTATAAAGAAGTAGATACCTACATAAAAGATCAGTTCAAGTGATGCTATTCAACGGTAGATGGCTTTTTTAAAAAACATGGATTATAATACAAATCTCATTACTCAAGCTTAATTATATCTGTAGCATAACTGCATAAATCTATTCAAGTTATAACATAAAATAAATTTTTGGGAAAAATAGCTCATTTGAGTGAATTATACTCCAGAATTTACATTGATAATATAGATGTCGAAGAAAGATCGGAAAAAATAGGTCCCAAATGCTCTACAGATCCACCTGTAAAATTATTTTTGTAACACGTACACCGAAAGTACCCTATTACTGAGCTGACTTCTGCTTCGAAAGTTCTCAATTCCAAACCATGGTTACAATTTTCATTAATTCCCTGTTGACTGGGAATTAATGGATATCAATGTACGCTGGGTAAAGATGAAATTGTAGATCATGGATCATGGATGCCGTTGGATTTTTTATTTCATTGATGTATTATGTCAAATGATATTTGAAAGAAACTTGTATTATAAAATATGTTCGTTATAGTATGTGCATTTTTTGTTAACGGGATAGCACAGAAAATGTGAAAAATATCAATCAATAAAATAAATCATGTAAGTTATGTTTCATTGAATTAGTTTACTGTAATGTGATTGCATTTGCAAAAATCTGTTTGTCGAATCGATAAGATAGTTTTAATACATCCAAATTTATTCAAAAAGCTCAGTAATAGGAGTACTTCAGTGCAATTGTTACTAAAAGTATCGTATGCAACACGGACACTGAACGACTGTCATTATTATCACGGACAAATTTGGCTGCAAGGAGCTGCGCCTTGGGCTTTGTCCTCGTCTTCACTGAATGCAGCCAAATTTATCCTGGACAAAAATGACAGTCGTTTGGTCCTTGTAGCATAATATACTATTATTCCTTCTTTTATTGTTATTTCGAGACTATGGATATCTCAGACTACTAAATTTATCTTCTACAGAGCTTGGTTGCTGCTGTTTTTTTGAATAAATAAATGCCAAATATCCAGAAAAAAAGCATGCTCCTATATCAATTTATTGTTCCAACCATTGCTATAAAATTACTCCCTCATCAAAACTTAAAATTAAAAAATCTGACGTGAACATCATGTAACTTACTTGTACATCATTTGATATATACAGAAATTTATCCAATAAAGTTCTCTGTCACTTCAGATTATAATTAATATAATTTTAATAATATTTTGACATGTACAATGTCAAACAAAATCGAAAAATTGACAACAGATTATCATTGCCTACCTTATCATTTCAATTAAACTGATTGTTTTATACGGCAAATTCTGAATGCCTGTTATACATATAAACTGCACTTCCGATTCAGCCGATTGCCACAAAAATAGTAGATAACTATTTCGATAGTACAATAAGTTCAAACACTAAATTTCAATATGCTATGGGTGATCATCCTAGATATATGCAAAAAATTTAAAAAAAGTTTCAAGTAAAGTGCTCTTCTAGCTTGGCCGAATCATACAAAAATAGCAGATAAGCATTCTGATACAATATCAAGTTCAAATACTGAATTTCATCATCCTACGATTGATCATTCTGGATTTATAAGAAAAATTCGAAAAAAGTTTCAAGTAGAGTGCACTTCCGGTACAGACGATTGGAACCATAATGTGAGGTTCACAACTAGACCCTATACCAGTCTTAAATACGGAATTTCAACATCATACGTTCAACCAGTTTTGAGATTTGCGATTTACGAACGCACAAATATACGTACTGACACTAACATCAAGCCGAAAATAGTCAAAATGGATTCAGGGATGCTCAAAACTGATATTTCCATCAAAATATCGATAAGTGAATTTTGTCGGTTTCACAATACTCCCTTGTACTTAGTACAAGTAATTAAAAATAGTTGGCTGAAGTTCATATTTCTGACTTTTTGATTGAACCAATTTTTAATTTGTAGGAAAAAAGTGCTATTAAGTCATTTCATTGTACTTCGCATTGGTTTTGATTTGTTAGTTCTCATATCTAGAAATAGGGAAAAACATTGGCTGAAGTAAACATTGCTGATTCTCAGAAATGTTCTCAGTTCACTTGAAAAAAATTCAAAGTGAGACAAATAAATTATTGTATTGAAATTTGTCAAAACAATTAGCTATTAATGTTTTATAATTGAAAAAACATATTTTTGACTTTAAATATCGAACTTTAGCTCTATTACTGACTGCGATGCTGATTTTTTCCATTTATTTTGATTATTTAACTATACACTATATCAGTGATGGCGAACCTTTTCGAGAAGTGGATTAAATTTTGCTCCTTATGTTTTTTACTACTAGCTCGAGGGTCACTAAGTCAGTGGCGTCACTTGAAAACAGGGGGAGAAGGATGGATCAAAATTAATTTTTTCTTTAATTCTGCGATGAAAAATCAGAATAGCTGATTTCAGCCGTTATTTTTTTAACATTTTTTACAAATAAAGAAAGTTTTCTGCCAAATGGCTGACACAATAAAATAATATAGAAGCATATTTTTTTTGCATTTTCAATTGACTATAAATTAAAAACTCAGCAAAGTCTTAATGACTAAGATAGTTTTTCTGGTTTTTTATTATTATACATCTTTACACTTTTCGATCTCATTCACACAGTAAAATCATATAAAAATTTCTGCCACCTCCCTAACTAAAGGAGTTGGTCATATACTATTAAATTGAGTACCTATTGAGTTCCACGAATTAAAAATTTGACTGCGGTGCTCAAATGGACTCTGGTCGTAAAAACTTGTTCATTTCTCAGATTCTAAATTTTAGAACAAGTCAAAAGAATTGTATTTACTAGCAGGTTTCAGTAAAATTCGATGGTTAAAATTAGATTTTTTCGAAAATTTTAGAATTTCGACAAATGTTTGCGATACAACAAGTTGAATATGAAAAAGTATGAATTTTCCTCTTCTTCTCAAACCATAAAAAACATCTGGACCGGGCAAATAGTACCGCTATCACTTTTGGGGATACCTTCCGACGCGCCAACACGACCTTCGGATTACACAGAACCCAGGGAGGTAGCTTGAATTTTCTTGTTGAAGAGGAGACGATCTCTTCTATTAGGATAGTGAAGATTCAAACTGAGTTGACTCATTGATGATAAATCAAGTATAGGTAATAAGAAAAACGTCATTGAGTCTCAGAGATTTACAAAATGAAGATATAATGAGGATAGATAATCAAATGCAGGTAATAAACATGGCAAACAAAATATCAACTCTATTTTTATGGAAGAGGTAGTCTCCATGACAGACTATCAGTAACAACACATGACATGACATTAATAATTACTTCCCTTTGTTTTCTTTTCCTTATCATTTTGATAACCTAATCAAGATAAGTAAGTTTGAAAATTTCAAACAATATCGTAGTGATTCTGTTATTTGTTACATCTTGCATAATAATAATAAATCGTTTATTTAGTACAAGTGCACTTGTGCAGGTACATTTGAGACATAGATAATAGGTATCGATAACTCTCACAAAATATAAAGTATTAAGGAAGCTATAAACTATTTGAAGAATATAAATTATTGAAAAATATAAGCTATTGAAAGCATGAAATATTTAAAAAATTTGTACAATTTTTATGCTAATGTCCTATTTGAATGAGATTTTCAATTTCTGTAATTAATTTTCTAGATTCCTGCAGTTTACTAATACTTGGCAATTTATAATAGCTATGCACATCACTAAATCTAACTAAAAAAAAAACATTAAAATATTCAGGCATTTCGCCATTTACAATTTTATGGATGAATATTAAACTTTTCATTTCCGTAAAATAATCTATTTGAAGCCAGTTTAATTCAGTTTGCAATGAGAGAATACTTCTGCGCTTACTACAAGACAAAGTAATCCTCATTGCTCCACATATACAGAAATAAATAAACTGCAAGCAATTTGAATGAAAGTGACAAATCTACCTTGGTTTCGACTATGACTATCTTTTCGATTTTCCTAATTCGATTGATTATCACTTTATATGAAGTACAAGTATTGTGAAACTGACAGAAATGATGCTTCGAGATTTTCACGGAAATATCCGCTCTAAATATCCTTGAATTCATATTGACTATTTTCAGCTTGATGTGTGTACGAATGTACGTACATACGCTTTTGTATTGAACTATTACATTATTGAAAAAAAAATCTGTATGATTTAATAGATGTATAAATGAATTATGAGATGTCCACATTGGATTTTTTGAATAAACATACATGACAATGAAATAAATTTTCGTTTGACTGTTCACGCATTGCTATCATATTGAATATTATAAGAAATTGTTGCTCTGCGTAGGATATTACATGATTCTCGAACTTATGTTGTACTCAAATTCAGCCTGCGGCACGTTGAGAATCTTTCATATATACGTGAGAATTAAACTCATATCTCTGCGCAATAAAATATTATTATTTGCGTTAGTAACACTGTTACTGGCTAAAATATGAAATAAATAACTGATTGCACCCAATGTGGGTATCTCCGTTCCAAAATGTCCATTGTTGAATCACTATTTCATAAAATACATATTCATGATTAATATTAAAAGTGCTACTTTTTCGAAAGCTTCTCTAAATTTATCACGTTTTCGCAAACGCTGTTTCACTTCTAAAATGCGTCAATAGCCGTCTATCATTCAATAGTATCACTAGAACTGATCTTCTATGTAGATATCTACTTTTTTTTAATAAAGCATGGCTTTATTTGTACAAGACAATATTTTTCCAAGGCTGTTATACACGAATATCAGATCAGTTGCGCCAAAAGGCAAGAATTTTCTAAGGATGCGCAAATACAAGGCGACAAAAGTAAATTTAGACTCTTACGAGCTTCATAGGAATTAAAATAAAAGGCAAGACTTTTCCGAGGCGATGTTAGTAAAGGCTGCTGTATTACAGGGTGATGAAAAATTTGGGAGGTGTAGTATAGTATCCCGTAGAATATTCTTTCTAATGATTTACGATTTCAAAAAAAATTCAATATGCACCTCGGTAGTGAAGTTTCTTTTCCATTAAACATTCATGATAAAAATATCAATTCCACTGCCTTGATACATAAATAACTAATATTTTTGCAAATCTGTCATATTTTCATAAACAGACATTATTTACAGGATTATTTATTTACCTGGTCACCAATCAGAATCAGTGGAGTGGACACTCCCAGTCCCAGTACTCCCTGGTATGAAAATTAAATTCTTTTATTAAATTAGAGCGCGAAATTCAAATTTTGATATTAGTATTTCCTCTTGGGGATCGATTGATAAAATATTTTGGAATAGTGTACTAAAAAATAATAAAAGTATAGAATAGAAAGTAAATCAAATAGAGTTTATTCAAGCTACTGATCAATAGAATTTGTTTAAATAGTTAACAATGATAGCCCGTATCTAAGAATAAGGAATAGTAGCCGAATAATTTTCCATATTTTTTTAAAAAAACAATGAAAGCGCGAAACTCATATCTTGGAATTGGATTTTTTTCTTGGCGACTGATCAGTAGAATTTTTCGAAATAGTGTACAGTAGTAGTCTATATTTGATGGTATAGAATAGTAGCTGAATGAAATTACTTGAATTTTTTCTAAAAGATCTCGAGATTTAAATTTTGGTATCAGAATGTTTTCTTGGCTACTGATTGGTAGAATTTTTCAGAATAGTATACGGCGGAAGTCCATATCCAAAAGTATAGAAAATAGTAGAATCAGATTTTTCATATTTCTTTTAGAAAATTGAAGCGCAAAATTTATTGAAATATTGATATATGAATTTTTTCTTTGCTATTACTGATCGGTGAAATTCTCTGTAATAGTATACGGTAATAGTTCATATCTAAAAGTATAAAATAGTTCTTGAATCTAATTTTCTAATTTTTTGAAAATTTAGCAAGGTTATTCGCAGAAAGTTAGCTTTTGGTGTACTTAATTGTATCAATTTTCCATTCAAAATGTGAAGGATGCTTCTTGGTTATATCCGCGTGACTGTTGAATTCAGTTAGATGTTCGTACATCAATTTTGAGGGAAAATCAGTAGATCAGAAGATGTTGAGATAATTCAGTGAAACTCCTGATTTTTCAGGAGACTGGCAACACTGTCAGTATTGGGCAGCAGACACGATTTTTGCACTGCTGGAACGTTTACCGATCTCTATTATATAACTGGATAGAGTATCCTGTAGTTGAGAAATGAAAGAATTTGAAATATAGGCTGGCGCCACCAAATGAGTGCCTAGATTTAAACTCCACTGGTCTCTTAATAAGTGGACGGAGGATACATATGGCGTGAATAAAAAAAAAATCCAGTATTTTTGAATATCATCATTTGATTGGTGCATACAATAAATTAATTTTTCTTTATGAGTGAATATTCTATATTTTCACTGTGGAATTTACTAAGCGTACTTTACTACTTCTAATAGAATGCTTTATCCAGTTATAAAGAGATCATTGGTTTGGCACCCTACCGCTTCAGTCGCGCGAGCGTTCATTTGCTGTATTTATTTACTAGTCACTCATTCTGTAGCGCTAATGTATGCTTCAATGAGGGATACTTTTTAAATTTTTCGCCATATGGATCGTCTATCCACTTATATATAAAGATCAGTGGGAACGTCAAAACATAAATGCGCCTGCGTAGAAAATTTCAAACTGTCATGGACTTACTGCTCGAACAAAGCTAATAATGCATCTACCCAATTAGTAACATAAATAACTATCATCAAAATCACTGCAGTGTCATCTCATGTCTTAATTTAGAACGTATCTATTAAGAATTTTGGTACTCTATAGCGAAGCAGCCCGCTCTGTCGAAAACCTATGTTGTCGAATGTCCGCTGTGCCGAAAATCCATAGCGTCGAATGCCCACTGCGGCGAATTTACCCCCACTACCGCTTTGTGTGAGTGTCCGTTGAGAAGAAATGACTGTACTAGCGGTTTGATAAACATTAAGTCTGGCATATCGCGTTGTAGAACGTAAGTTCGGAGAAATGAAGAGCTCATGCTTGAAATAATGATTTATTTAGTTTCCTTAATCATCAAATTACTAGAAAATCTAGTATTTTGTATAGATAGCAAAACTATAAGTTCCACTTGAAAGTTCACTAGATTATTTCATGCTCTAACTAAAATTTCATTCACTTTCCATTTTAAATATTCACCAGCTAATTGATTCCAATTTGGTCATGATTATATCATGTATAGTAGCTTCATCAATTTGAAATTTTAATATCATAGAGAACGGACCACATTAATTCATTCATTCAAATAAATGATGGATTTCTGAGAAGCGAAAAGCAGAACTCTTCTTTCATGAGTTGGTTTGACTTAATTTGTACCATATGTTATACAAAGTGCTTTGATAAGTTCATTCATGAAACAACTATAAATAAATGCGAAATTGTTAGAGATGTCAAATACTATAGATCTTTTTTCAAATTCGATTATTATTCTTCAATAACTTTCTGTTCCCATAGTGCATATTGAAATCAATGCGCTTCTGTGAACGTGAACAGAGTTGGTTCCAAGTTTTTTTTCATTTAATTTTAAATTTTTAACATATGTAGTTGTGATCAAACTTCTTTTTTCATATACAGGATGTATCACGACTAGTAAAAAAAAAATAATAGCATACTCCCAACATTATTTTGAGTGAAGAATATCATATGAACATTGGTCCTATCCCTTTTGGTTATCGAGATACAAGAGATCGATATTTTATAGATAGCAGCAGATTTGAAATTAAAACAGAGAAAGAAACAATCGAAACATTGAATATATTCATTTTATGTCTTATAGTAAGTGTTCAAAATGTGCCCTCTAAACTTGCATGCAAGTTTGATATCGACGAATCATGGAGTTATAAACAAAATTAATAGACTTTGGATGGTTCCGAATGTTAGCAGAGGCATTTATTATTCTCACTAGTAGTTGTTTGTCTGTATTTATTTGTGAATTTGAAATTAATTTTACATTGTTCCAAAAGTATCTTCATCCTAAAATACGCTGCTATCTATAAAATGTTGGTCTCTTGTATTTTGGTAATTAAATGAGATAGGACATATTTTTATACGACATTTTTTACTAAAATTGATGTTAGGAATATGCTATATTTTTTTTTACACTAGTCCAGGTACACTCTGTTGGTGAATGAAGAGATACGGCAAACATGAAATAAATTGGAATGGATATCAGAGGAAAATTGATAATTCTAATTTTTCCATAAAATAAGAACGATTCCTGGATCATTCCCCACAATCCTAAAATTCCAATGAGTCTCCTCCGATAGTGTCAAAATAATAGCTACTTGAAGTGTTCAAATTTCTCACTAGATCACTTTTCAATGGTAGATCAAAGAATCAAGGGATTTATAGATTTCAATGCCTGGTTAGGTAATTTGAAGAACACATATATACATACATACATTGTGTTAAATTCTATTTGGTCGATCTGTGTTTCGGTCACACATTATTACTCTCGTTGGACACTTTTAGAATTATTCGCGCAGGAGCTTTAATTTCATACCAAACACGATAGAACCAAATAGCTTATTTTGAAGCAACAATTAACGTACGTTTGCATGTGATATCAAAATATGAGTTATAATTATACCAATTTCACATTATAATTCTTATTATCTGCTTTCTGCTGAAAAATATAACAAATCTCATAATAACTCGAATTTTAACAATATTGAATGAACTGCCCAAAATATTGAAAAAAGTATAAGGTGAATATTGTGCCACATAGATACTAATAAAATAATAAAAAACTGAAATATCAAAGAAGTGTCGAAGAGGAAATTTAGACGATTTTCAATTATGGATCTCTCATAAGTCATTTGATTGATATTTAATTGAGTATCACTTTGAAGCTTTCGGGGAGATGACCTTGATAAAAATATAAAATAAATAATCACTGATCTCCACGTTCTCATTTTCAAATTACGCTTCCGGTGATCAATTGTCAAAACTGTTCCAATGAATTAAAGACCCTGAAAATCCAGAAAAAGACCCTCCATTTTCAAAAATACTTCTTTTATGTGAGGACTGAGATATAACCACCATCTGTCACTTTGGAAATGACAGCTGTCACTCTGACAATGACATATGACAGTTTGAAATTTACAATTAATTGATGCAACGCCTCAAATTAATGAAACAGCGATGAGAGTGCCCCAAAATTTGTGGTACCGTCTGGCCATAACAGATATTTTGTCTATGTTGTGAAAATTTTATTTTGTCTCCAGTAATTTATAAATGTGTGGATTCATTCACACTTCAATATTGATCATTTCAAAATGAAATAATAGCAATTAAAAAAATAATAACAATAATTGGAGACATTAATGAGTCTTCACTTTATATTTATATTATAAAGTTATAATTATTGACTTATTGAAGGACATCCGGTTAGCGAATCTTTTAGAAACTCCCACTGAACTACATATTTGAAAAAGTACATCAGACTATAACAATTTAATATACTGTATTTGAATTATTGGCTTCTCAGTAGCTCGGTATAAGGTTTAAGCTGATGAATTACAATTTCCCATAGTTTTCCTCGTAAGTTTGGACGAAAGTCTAGCTCCATAGTCTTTCTACCCTCTTCCTATCTTTTCTTTTGTTTTATGCATTCCTTTTTTTCCAACGAAAATAATAATATGTGACCGAAACACAGATCGACCAAATAGAATTTAACACAATGTATGTATGTATATATGTGTTCTCCAAACTACCTAACCAGGCATTGAAATCTATAAATCTCTTGATTCTTTGATCTACCATTAAAAAGTGATCTAGTGAGAAATTTGAACCCTTCAAGTAGCTATTATTTTGACACTATCAGAGGAGACTCATTGGAGTTCTAGGATTGGGGGAATGATCCAGAAATCGTTTTTATTCTATGGAAAAATTAGAATTATCAATTTTCCTCTGATATCTATTCCAATTTATTTCATGTTGCTGTATTATTACTACTATTACCAACAGAGTGTACCTAGACTAGTGTGAAAAAAAATATAGCATATTCCTAACATCAATTTTAGTAAAAAATGTCGTATAAAAATATATCCTATCTCATTTAATTACCAAAATACAGGAGATCAACATTTTATAGATAGCAGCGTATTTTAGGATGAAGATACTTTTGAAACAATGTAAAATTAATTTCAAATTCACAAATAAATACAGACAAACTGTTGTTTATTGTTGTATTTTTGTTAAATAAAAACACCTTTTTACACAAAACAGAAAAATAGTATTCTTTACGCACAACTGATACAAAATTGTTTGTTTACAACTTAGTTACCATGGTGGTAACTTCTACCTTACGCCCGTCGGGCGGTAAAAAAATTTACCGCCTGTTGGGCTGTAAACTAGAGAATTGGCCACCAGGATAATTATTAAAATAAGAAAACTACCAACAGAATTTTGTTGACATATAAACAAAATCAATTGTTCAACACATGACATGTTTTTTGTTACCATACGTCACCTTATAATTTTGAAGTAATAAATATTTGTGCGTGTTCTCAAAAACTAATTACTTACGAGAAATTCACAAGTAAATTTTATCACAGTTGTGCGTAAAACGTTGTACGTGCCTCGGCCTGAAAGACAATTTACACCCTTGGAGGAATTAAGGCCCTCGCTACGCTTCGAGCCTCAAACTTTGTCCGCGGGTGTAAACTTAATCTTTCAGTCCTCTATACGTGAATAACTATTATTTCATTAACGTAAAGTCACATGTCATTATGAAAACATAACCTTGTTTTTCTTTTTTCTCATTACATATAGATGGCTCTGTACTTATATAGCGTCAAAATGATTTAATATTTAATTTATTAAATATTCAACATTCCCCCCATTTTGACGATATGGATACTTACAAAATGTTACAATTCTGTGTGATAACAAATGTAAATTGATTTTCTTCCTTTTCTTTAATGCCTATGCCTTTAAGACAATTCTCTAACAATTTCTTCGGTAGAGGTTTCGTTAAAAAATCTGCTAACATCTTCTTGGTTTCAATATATTTGATGATTATATTATTTCTTTCTATTTCGTCTCTCATAAAGAAGTATTTTCTCTGCATATGTTTTGTTCTGGCATGATAAATGTTATTGTTACATAATTGAATCGCTGCTTGATTGTCTGCATTCAAACAAATATTTGGTGTCAAATATTTTTCAAAATTTAGTTCTTCCAATAACTTTTTTATCCATATTATCTCTTTTATTGCTTCAGTGATTGACAAAAATTCACTTTTACAAGTGCTTAATGCCACTGTTTCTTGCTTTTTACAAAGCCAACTAACTGCTCCACTAGCTAAATTGAATACAACTCCTGAATATCCTTCCCCATCTTCAATGTTGTTCCAGCTAGCATTGCTATATCCAATTAATATTTTGTTTGCTGCCTTATACCTGATACCTATATTTTTTGTCCCTTGTAAGTACCTTAGTACATGTTTAGCTTGCTTCCAATGATCTATAGTAGAATTCACGCAAAACTGACTTAAATATGTTACTACATAACTAATGTCTGGTCTAGTTCCTTGTGACAGGTACAAAAGACTTCCTATCAGCTCTTGGTGAAGTAAATTTTTCGTATCTTCTACATTATTTGTTTGGTTCGTAAATCTTGTCTCCATAGGTAAGGTTGTACTTTTGCATTCGTTCATACCAAATTTCGTTAGTATTTTATTGATATAACTTGACTGCGATAGATACATTGTTTTTTCTTCTCGGTTTTTTTCAATTTTTATTCCTAATAAGTGCTTTACTTCTCCTATATATTTTATATCAAATTTTGATTTGAATTTATTCATAATTCTATTATTTAGTGCTGCTGAATTTGATGCTGTCAAAATATCATCAACGTATACACAAAATATCAAATAGTCATTATTTTCTTTGTAAATGAATACGCATGACTCTGAATATAATTCCGTAAAACTCAATTCTATTAATTTTTCTTCAAGTGTTGCAAACAAGGTTGCTGCACTCTGTTTTAGCCCGTAAATACCTTTTTGGAGTTTACGTACTTTAGTTTTCTCATCTTCTTGTATGCCTTCGGGAATCTGCATATGAATTTTTTTTTTTAGATTGCCATTTAAATACGCAGTTGTAAAATCATACTGATTAAACTCCAGATCTTCTTCTACTGCAAGAGCTAATATTATTCTGAGCGTATTCAAACGAATCACAGGAGAGAATGTTTCGTTGAAATCTATACCGGGTCTTTGATTGAATCCACGTGCCACTAGTCTCGCTTTGAATTTCTGCGCTTTACCATCTGCGTCTTCTTTTATTTTGAAAATCCATTTGGAATCTAAAATAGTTTTATTTATTGGCTTGTCGACTATAATCCAGGTTTTATTTTTTATGTGAGAATCTAGTTCACTTTTTATTGCTTGCATCCATTCAGTACTTTCTTCGGATTGTGTTGCTTCTTTATATGTATTGGGAATTTCTATTGTCTGTGTTAAATTCACTTGACTTCTGGATTTTTCTTTTATTCTTTCCGATCTTCTTATTTGATTATTTGTATTATATTTGAAATTTGGATGAAAATTTGAATCTGTTTTATTCGTGTTCTTCTCACCATCATCCCTTGTATCAAATTCTTCGAAGTAATTTTCATCTTCAGTCGATTCATATTCTTCTGAGTCATCTTAATCTTCAGTCATGTTGCCGGATAAATTTTCACTACAATTTTCACTTTCTTCATTATTGATATCAACAATATCTTCATTAGTATTTTTATTAAGTATTTCTTCATATTCATCATTCATATTTTCATTAAGTATTTCTTCATATTCATCATTTATATTTTCTTTTGTTCTACTGTTTTCATATGAAATATATGTAGGTAATTCTGAACAAATTTGTTTGTCTGTGATATCTAACAATTTTGAACCTGATTCTTCTTCAACAATTCTGGCATCTCTCACTATGACGACTTGTTGTTTCTTGATACAAAATATTCTCATATGGTTGGACATTTGTTCAAATCCTAGGAATATACCTAGATTTGTAGTTTCTGAAAGTTTATCATTGCTTTGTGCTTTTGCTAACTAATAATATGTTAGAGAGCCAAATATTTTTAAATGATCAACACGCTGTCTTTTATTGAGAAATTTTTCGTTGGGAGTTGATTCAATTACTTTGGATAGAGTATGATTTCTTATGTAAGCGGCGTAGTTTGCAGCTTCTGCCCAAAATTTAGTTGGAAGTTGCGAATCTGATAGCATTGTTCTTGTCATTTCTATCACGGTTCGATTGTTTCTTTCTGCAATGCCGTTTTCTTGAGGTGTGTATGGCGCTGTGAACTCGTGAATAATACCATTCTCTTCAAGAAAATTCTTGAATTCTTTATTCTTGAATTCTCCCCCATGGTCACTGCGAATTCTTTTGATTGATTTATTTGTTTGCTTTTCTATTGCAGTTTTAAATTTCTTGAAATATGTTAAAGCTTAATTTTTGTTTTTTAAGAAATAGACAAATAATTTCCTTGAATAATCATCACAAATCAAAAATATATATTTAGATCCTGCTAATGATGGTGTGGGCATTGGACCACATAAATCCATATGTATTAATTCAAGAATATTTTTACTTCTCATTGCGTTTCTCTTGCTGAATGAGTTTCTTGTTGTTTTTCCTATTATGCAATGTTTACACTTAATGTCTTTGTTGTCCGTAAACTTCAGACTATCAACAATATTTTTATTTTTCATCTCGATAAGTGTGTGCATATTTTGGTGACCGAATCTCTTGTGCCACTTTTCTATACCTACATTTTGTACCAACTGAACTGTTCCAGTATTTATTTTATTGACAATATTCATTTCATAAAGGTCGTTTATTTTTGTTCCAGTGATTAATAATGTTCCATTTTTATCTAATATTTCACATTTCCCATTTCCAAATGAAATGTTACATCCTTTCTTATCTAATGTACTAATGGAAACTAGATTTTCTGTAATTTCTGGCACCCATAGTACATCCAAAAGTTCTATATATTTGTACTTGCATTTTTCACCAGTCAATTGAACTCGAACAGTCCCTAACCCGCGTATTTTAATATATTTGCCGTCTGGTAATTTTACAAATTTTGGTTCGATTTGTTCCAGATAAGTGAAATTATCTTTATTGTAAGTCATATGGCTAGTCGCCCCTGAATCAATAAACCAATTTTATGAATACTCTGTCACTTCTGGCTTATAAACTTGTGCTCTTAAAGCGAATTCTTGTTCGAATTTTTCATCACAATTTGAGTTGTCGTTTTTTATTATAATTTTTGTTTCAGAATCTTTTGTCAATTTAATTTCTTCTTTTGGTTTTGTACTTGATTTCGAATTTTGCGGATTGCTCGTAGTTTTACTTTCATCTTTCTTATTTTCTTCTTGTCGGTTTTTGTTATTGGTTACGTCTTTTCTATAATAACAATCACGAGCATAATGATTGAATCTTCAACACACGTAGCATGCTTAATTCTTCTCTGAATCTTTTTTGGAGTAATTTTTACTTGTTGACTTTGATTGTCTGATCACACACGCAGCTTCTAATTTTTCTTCTGTTTCTAGTTTGTCTTCTTGAGCTTTTAGTCCAGAAATAAACTCTTCATTGCTTATTTTCTCCAACCCTGTAGCTTTCATCTGTAATCTAATCATGTTATATGATCTGGGTAGTCCATTTAATAACAAGCCAAAATATTCTTCGTTTTCTATTTTTGCACCACATTGAACTAGTTGATCTCTAATAAACTGTCCTCTTGCTAAATATTTTTCAATCCTTTCATAATCACCTTTTTTGATACTACTCAGTTCCAATCTCAAGTCGACTCTTCTTGATGAAACTTTACCCTCATGTATTTGTTTCATTTTATTCCATATGTCTCTTCCTTCGTCAAGATTCAACACTTTTTGAGCTTGGTCAGGTTCCAATGTTGAAAGTATTATTGATGCTGCTATGATGCTTTTCTCTTCATATTCTCCAATTTCTTTCTTTCTCGCAGCTTTGATATCGTCAGAAGCATCATTTTCTGCTTTCTTAGGTTTAGTTTTTTCTATAACATTCCAAAAATTTTTTGCTTTGCACAGTATTCGCACCTGGTGACTCCAAAGCTGGTAATTCTAGTTATTTAATTTTAATACGTACTGAATACCTTCCATGTTTTGCGATTTTATTTGACTTCTTCTCTTCTCATAACCACAAAATTACCTACTCGTAATTTTTGTTATTTTCACTTCTTTCTTTTCTATTTATCTTTGTAGATCTTTCAACAGGAGGCCTGGGCCCATAACCTGTTGTTTATTGTTGTATTTTTGTTAAATAAAAACACCTTTTTACACAAAACAGCAGAATAATATTCTGTATTTCATTAACGTAAAGTCACATGTCATTATAAAAACATAACCTTGTTTTTCTTTTTTCTCATTACATATAGATGGCTCTGTACTTATATAGTGTCTAAAAAATTTAATATTCAATTTATCAAATATTCAACACAAACAATTACTAGTGAGAATAATAAATGCCTCTGCTAACATTCGGAACCATCCAAACACTATTAATTTTGTTTATAACTCCATGATTCGTCGATATCAAACTTGCATGCAAGTTTAGAGGGCACATTTTGAACACTTACTATAAGACATAAAATGAATATATTCAATGTTTCGATTGTTTCTTTCTCTGTTTTAATTTCAAATCTGCTGCTATCTATAAAATATCGATCTCTTGTATCTCGATAACCAAAAGGGATAGGACCAATGTTCATATGATATTCTTCACTCAAAATAATGTTGGGAGTATGCTATTATTTTTTTTTTACTAGTCGTGATACATCCTGTATATGAAAAGAGAAGTTTGATCACAACTACATATGTTCAAAATTTGAAATTGAACGAAAAAAAACTTGGAATCAACTCTGTTCACGTTCACAGAAGCGCATTGATTTCAATATGCACTATGGGAACAGAAAGTTATTGAAGAATAATAATCGAATTTGAAAAAAGATCTATAGTATTTGACATCTCTAACAATTTCGCATTTATTTATAGTTGTTTCATGAATGAACTTATCAAAGCACTTTTTATAACATATGGTACAAATTGAGTCAAACCAACTCATGAAAGAAGAGTTCTGCTTTCCGCTTCTCAGAAATCCATCATTCATTTGAATGAATGAATGAATGTGGTCCGTTCTCTATGCTCAGCTGGTGAATATTTAAAATGGAAAGTGAATGAAATTTTAGTTAGAGCATGAAATAATCTAGTGAACTTTCAAGTGGAACTTATAGTTTTGCTATCTATACAAAATACTAGATTTTCTAGTAATTTGATAATTAACGGCCGATTTTAGGATCTCGAGTTAAAGTAATCCAGTTTAAATGGCTCACTTCCTTAGTAACAATACCAGTTTCTCAATTTTGTGTCATCACTAGCCAATCAAATTAATGGAATAAATCTTAACCTAATCTATTGGTTAACTATCTGTCAATTCAATCGAGGTAAATTCAACTCTCGATCATGAAATCAGGCATGAGGAAAGTAAATAAACCATTATTTCAGCATGAGCTCTTAATTTCTCTGAACTTATGTTCTACAACGCGATAAGCCGGGCTCAATGTTTATCAAACCGCTAGTACAGTTATTTCTTCTCAACGGACACTCACACAAAGCGGTAGTGGGAGTAAATTCACCGCAGCGGGCATTCGACGCTATGGACCTTCGGCACAGCGGACTTTCGACAACATGGGTTTTCGACAGCGCGGTACGCACTCCTCTATAGACCCTTACTGTACATAGCTTCACGTCAGTGTTCAAAACCCAGGTCAAAACCTGTGAATCACACCATTGTGCAATAATGCGCAATTTGTATATCAGTTTGTGTCATTGCAACGGAGAACAATAATTCAGTGCCTTTTAACGTTTATATCAAATTTCAATGCAAAAAAAAAACTTTCAAATCGTTTGTATAGTTGGTTTCATATCTTAGTGCAACTAAAAAACTATTTAAAATGAGTTTTGATAGGTAAGTTAAATTTTTGCAATCTTGGAAGAACACTCAAGTGAGCTATAAAATTGTTCTTATTCATCTGTAGGAATTCAAGAGCACTTAAAATATTGGAAATGGTATCAGGAACCTCAGGAACAGTTAATTCTCAAAAACAAATGTTTGTGCCAAACCAGGAAGAAAATGAGCCAACTATAAGCAGTAAGTGAATTTGTATAAAAATCCAGTTATTAGATATAGTTTTGAATTTATTTCAAGCTGTTGAAAGTTATAATATATACTACAGTTCATTCCATTTGAGAACGATGCAATAATTCTTATGGGACTACGATTCAAGCCTTCTAATTGACCGAAATACAAACACAATTCACGCACAGTAAATACAAGATATAAAACAAGCTGTCTGAAAATGAATTCAAGATATAAAAGCAACAAATATATTCACATATAACCTTAATAAATATTATTTTGAATCTTCGAACTGCACAAATTTATATTTGATAATTAATAAACGACTGACACTGCAACTGTGACAGCAGACTGACTGATAGCCAAGTACGATTTTTGTGCTCATCTAAAATTAGATCGTATTTTGGCCAATGAGAACGTTTAATCGTAATGCCAGAAGAAGCCTTGGACCGTTTTAAGCTGGAATGAACTGTATATTATTCAGAGCCACCTTGGTTGAATTTTTAAGCTGATTTTATTCAAAACGTAATATGAATTGCTGTTACTATGGAAATGGAACGATATAATGAGAAAAGTCGTGATTGTATTACTTGTTTATATTTTCTTTCTCAAAGTATGTCCATAGACGATGTGACTTCAAGCAAAAAATGTAATCTATAAATATTTTATTTCAATTGAAAATGTGAAACGTTTCGCTCCACACTTGAGTTTTGAACTCAATTTTTACTTTGTTAGCAGGTTATTAACCAATTAGGCCTCGAGCAATTCTAGCGAGAAGAGAAATATCTCGAAATTTTTTGGTTTTGCATTTAAATATTATATTTTTCATGTTTACAATCTATATAAAATGATCGCTCAACTAGATCATCAAATTATTATCATTTTTAGAAAATCCTCAGAACCAATCTGTAAATCAAGGTATGTTTTTATTGATGAAACGGGACATAATTTATAACCAGCCAGATGTTGTGGATAAAAAGTATGTTGGAAACACATTTTATGATTCAGATGATACACAAGCTGATCCCAACTACGAGCTTACTTCTAGTGAGGAAGATATTTCAGATTCTCGTGAGTATTATCAAAGTAAAAAGAAATCATGGATTATCAGCTAAACTTGCTATTATTATCTCCAAAGAAAAGATCATTATTTGGTTATTTGGTCTCAGTAAAGCATTATAACAATATAGTTTTAGATGAATGGCGACGAGCGGAGCTCTCTTTATTTACAATTAAAATGAATAAATGTTCATATTTTTTAGAATATTATACATTAATATCATAAATTATATGAAAATTCAAAATATTCATACACTTAGTGGCACTAACTAATTGTACCAGTTCAATTTTCAGAATTGCATTGAAATTGTTGCAAGTAGTTATTACCACTACTTAAAATGAATTATTATGAGACTTAATTATTAATATCTCATCAAATATTGAAGTTTGTATTTAAATATAAACACTGGGAATTAAGTTCATGAACATTCTATCTATTAGTAATAATATAGAGTTTGTTGGTGATAAACTGCGTTCCACTTGTTACATTGCTATTTTTTCTTACATTCAAGATAATTCTTTCATATAATTATTGTACAAGCAACAAAATATGACCGCCCGGTAAACGAAAATAGGTCTTTGCGCATTTCATCATGCGACATACACGATCAAAGCCTGTATGTTGAAGTACTGAGAATTCGTTGAATTGATGTCTTGTCAATATAATATATAATGGAGTATAGCAAAAATTAAAACAGGAATATTTTGTTTCTTGTACTTTACTTTAACCAAAATATGAAGATTGAAGTCTCTAATAAAAGTATTATTTGGTCATTTTAAAGAACGGTGTACAAAAAATGTCAGAAAATGTTTGTTTAAACCTGACATATTAAGTGCTCTAATACAAAATCCACTTATGAAGAATAAGAATTATTTAGAAAAATCAGAAACTAATGCACACAACCAATCAAGTAATTGTTTATATGAAAAAAATAATCAAACACAAATAATGGATAAAAATGAAGATCCCAGTAAGTAATAACAATAAATCTCTTAATGAAGTAGCAGAGATATTTGAATTCAATAAAGAGCTCAATATAGCACATAAAAATCTTTTAAACTTGAAATATTTTTCAAATATATATATTTATATGCAAGTAGCACTGCACTACCAAACAAGTAAGAAATAATATCTAGATGTAGTGTAAATTATAGTCCTAGCCCTATAGTTCTTTCAACGTATATTACATTGCAACTATCTTTTCATTAAATATTCTCTTGTCATGCATGTAAATCTGCATTTTAATTTGTTAAAAAAACTTGAAATTGAAGCCATTGGCTCAGTTTACTACTGTACCCAGCTACAATAGTTCATTGATTTAACAGTGTTCCCATTGATTTGGAAGAACTCGCATTGTTGTGTGCGTCCAGTAATTTATAGATTGCAGGCTTTTACAAGACCATTTTGCTATTAGTCAAACGAAAAGAAGTTTCTTTTAAATCATATTTTTTGAGGTTGTTTTATATGATATGGCTTGGGAGATATAGATAATTAAATTTAATTTGATTCTTATATTTTAGAGCCTAATTCACCATACAGTCTATAGGTTGTTAAAGACTAAGCTTTTAATAACTAAGAATTTTTTTTGATTTGGCGTTTGACGACAAACAATAGGTTCGTTCCAACAAGCAGTTCTGGACTGGTTCTGAATCGGTTTCAGATTTGACTCATTCGCATGCGCGTCGAATGAATCAGTTTCGAACTGAGTCGAACGTAGCGCGTGTTGGAACGCATTTCTGACAAGATTTGACTATTACTGTCAATCATATAATTTTAACATGCCAAAATATTAGAAATAAACTATTTCTTCTAAAATGAAATTCAAAAACCACACAAAATAAAACTCCAATTAATAATAATCTATACATTTTTCAAAATTTTAATGAACAATCAATTACTTTTGATTTAAAATTCTGTATATTTTGTGTGTATATTCTGTGATGAAAATTCATTTTCAGCACTTAAATCACTCATTTTTATTTGAGGTTACCTTATTTGACGAATAGTACAAGCATTGGTCCATGGACTGTTTTGACTGTCCACAAACTGGTTTGCGGATTAAGGCGCACGTTGTTGGAACGCTTGACTAATAGTAAAAATCCACGTTTGAAAACTGTTGGAACGCTTATTTGTAAATGCGCATGCTTCGGACAGTTCCGGACTGGTTTCTGTTCTTGATGGAACAAACCTTATAATTGGCTGATAGCAGTGTGGGTGTGGCACGTGAGTGCTTGATTCCAGAACTCAAATATCGCTGTTAATTTTCATATCATTGTGTTTGGAGTTCACATATATTAGAATGTTTCTACTATACTTTTGAATTTTTGTAGAGATTACAATTTCCGGAAAAAGATTTCTTGATATACAACATTCTAACAGTGATTCTCTAAAAAATTCTACGGTAGAGGAAACTTCAGAATTAGGTAAGTTTTCTTCTCCTAATTATAGAAATTTCTTCCACAATTGTTGGAAATTTTTTTTTTCGCATGTAGAGCTTGGTTTTCACCTCTTAAACGCAATTTTTGATTTTAAACGTGACTTTGAAAAGTTTGGCTTATGGGAATACAGTGTAGCGTTCCTACCGATTGTTTTAGTCATTAATTTAAATTTTGTTTCTCGGCATAAATAAAAAGTTTTGGAACTCCATGAGGATGTATAAACTATGCAATGATTAATTTCTTGAGACTGTTAACAAAACTATTACATTTTTTCATATATTAATGTGTTGAAGGAGGATCCAAAAATTATTATGAAATAATAAACAATAAGTAGTTGTTGTCTCATGTTCTGGGTGTGGCATCGCTCTGTTATCAGTTGGAAAAGATTTTTGAATTGTTCTTTTACCAACAATAAATGTAAACCCAATATATTGGAGATAAGGTAATTGATTTCAAAAAAAATTTTTGGTCACTTGGTAAGATCGTAAAAACTATTGTTAGTATATTTTATTCATAAATTTGTAATTTTTATTAGCTGATGATGAGACATTGGTTCTCGAAACGTTCAATATGGTCAACCATTCCAGAATAAAGAAATAAATATGCTATTTTGGATCACTGAGGGCCTTGTTTGTTATGTCATAATTTTTTCATATAAATATCTATATCTAGATAGTAAATACAAAGTTTCATAATAATATTTTGATTCGTTTTTCAAATTACAATGTGTCGACTAGTCTATACATACACACGCACAGCGAATCATTTGAATCTTTGGCTATAGAGGAGAAAATATCGAAATATAGAATATAACATAAAAAGCTTATATGATATGACTAAAACAACTGACTCCTACAATAATACTAAGTTTTATGATACATATTTTCAGTATATTATTATTCTTATCAATCTTTTAAATGTTATCGATAAAACCAAATTTTCAGTGATTATTTCACTCATGTCAATTATACTGATAAATTTTGCATAGTTACAATGACAATTATAATAATTAATTTCTTGCCAACGGGAATTCATCTCGGTAAATTCCCGTTACCTCGGTAAATTCCCGTTGGCAGGCGATTTATCGCGATAAATTGCATTTGTCATGGAAAAACAATACACAGTTCTGATATAAACAATCAGTTTTCGGAAATGTCAAAATTTAATCGTTTTGGGAATGCATTTTTCGCCGTAAGTAATGAAATTGAGAAAAAAAGTCTAAAAATACAAGAGTATATGGAGGCAATTTAGTGCATTTTTCAATAAAAAAGGTTAGTTGTTGCAACTAACATTATTTAATAAGTACTTATAGAAGCAATTTCATTCGAGAAATATTCTTCACAAATACCACTCGCGACTTTAATTTTATCGTAAATTTTTCTTTCAAACATTGATTACCTTTAAGCAACATCCTTCGAGTCATCTGCTCGAATGAAATCCATCGAGTTACGCTCTTGTGATTTAATCGGATAGATGACTCTCACGATGTTGCTAGGAAATCAATGTTTTCAAGAAAAATGTATTAATAAAATTTCAGTCTCTTGTGATATTATATACAAAAAATAATGTTTTTTTTTTCAGATGATTTCCAAATATATGAAAATCCTGACGATTTATTTACTTCTAATGATGTACCTAAAAAAACAACTGTAAGTATTGGAATAAAGTTTACTTACAATTGCATTGAAAATATACAGCGTGGAAAAAAGGGGAAGCACGGTTATTCTCGGAAATTTCTGATGTTATAAGAAATCTAAAATTCGCAGTCGAGGCGAAGCAGTGGTTAGCAAATAAAATGAGACATTCTACAGCTGTAATATATACAAATAATTTTAGGCTACAATAACAAAAATGATAATAATTTTTATTTGTATTACTATTTAAAATCCAATGCTAGTTAGTGTTTGGTATTGTGGCTCGCAATAGAATAATTGGTTATCTTGACAACTGACAACATATTATTTATTGTCAAAACAATACAAATTATAGTATCTGATATTATTCCTGATTCATGGAACGCACCGAGAGAAAAATTATTATCAATTAGTTAATATTAAAAATTGAGAGGGTTGCTTGCGACCGTAGTAAGAAAATCTCGATGGCGCAAAGCAGTTTTGCGGCCGTTGTGCGAAAATGTTATATTTTGCAGTAAGAATTCAATAAGTCAATGTTCACTTTTTTGACAGTTGCGCGAAAAAATATTTCAACTTGAGTATTCCAGTTTTATAATATATTACAATTATAAATGTTATTTGAATATGCATTTTTTCTAATTCTCTTTGATATTTGAAATGATTGTATCACACAATCTAGGTACAATTAATTTTTAGAATCAGTGACTGAAGAAAAAATTTAGTATCTCAAATTCAATAGGCTTTCAAAATAGCTCAATTTGTGTGATTGGATCAAAATCCTATTTGTTTCAGTTCTTATGATAGCAATAGTGGTCATCAAAATGTATATATATACATCACGCTATCTATCGTGCGTCCTTTCATAATCAAAGCATCGGGCGTCCACCAGATCTACTGCGTATATTGAAATTTTTGTTCGTGTATATACGGTTTTTCGTAGCGTAGAATTCAGCTATCACTTTTATACACTAGCTCATTCCAATCGCAACTTTCATTTTAATATCTGTTCAGCTCCCTTTTACAGAGAAGTTATCCAACGTCCTCCTATATACTGCAAGTTTCATTTCATGCACTAATTGCATTACATGCGACGTCCGACAGTGTTGCCTGTTTCTAGTCTTGGATATCATATATCATGACTGCCAGTTCAGTTGAAGATAGACAGAAGCGGTATGAACTGAATGTGCAGGTTATCGATAAATAAGAGAATCAAGTTATGCTATCAGGAAGTTTTTTGATATATAAGCTGACTAGATTCATATGAATTTGAAAATAATTTTCTATTACCTTAAAAATTATGAAAACTACTTAAATTCAGATAATACTCTTCGTATATTTTATGCTTGGCTCAAAAAATACTAGAATTCACGTCTACAATGAGTAAAATTCAAGTAATCAATAACAACCCAAAATTGCACAGCAATGAATGATTTAAAATCACTTATAATTTTTTTTTTTTTGTAAAAAGTAAAATAAGATTCAATAATCTTCTTCTTTCTAGACTGTGTGTTTTTTGGCAACTACTCCGTAGAATCAGTGCTTCAATGAAACTAAAATACATCTATATCATATGACTCTTATGCCCAGTTGCACCACCGTCACTTAACTTTAAGTAGAGTTCAATATCTATGGCAACTATTGTATTGACAATTGTTACTATGGTTATTATCCCTCCCTTAAAGTTAAGTGACGGTGGTGCAACTGGCTATTAGGGCAAGTATTTCAGTCTTCGGTTTATCTTAAACGTAGCTTAGTTTTCGGAGTGATGATTGTTAGAACAATTATTACTAAGGTGATTAAGCTTTGCTTAAGATAAACCTAAGACTGAAATACCGACCCTTAGAGCCAATATTTCAGTCCTCGGTTTAACTTGAGCGGAGCTTAATTATCTCAGTAACAATTGTTCTAACAATCATCACTATGGAAATTGAGCTACGTTTAAAGTAAACCTTGGACTGAAATACTGGACTGAACAAATTTTTGAACCCGACTGTGTAATTATGAGAGATTCTTTTTTATATGTGACAATTCTTTTCTCTAATACTGTTTTGGAGTTTGTTTATTCTATAATAAAAAATCTGACGTGGACATCACGTGACTTACTTGTATATCATTAGATATATAATCAAACACAAAATCTCATCGTACCACGGCCAATTGTTTTGGATTTATCCAAGAGAATTAAAAAATCTGTCAAGTAAAGTGCCCTTTTAGCATAGTCGGTTGCTATGAAAACAATAGATCATCATCCTTATGCTACAATATTGATAAATACTGATTTCCAAGATTCTACGGCTGACAGTTCTGAATTTATGCGCAAAATTGGAAAAGTGCACTTCCGGTTCAGCCTATTGTTATGAAAATAGTAGGCAATCATTCAGGTGCTACATCAGACTGAAATACCAAATTTCAATACTCTATACTCTACAGCCTATCAGACTCTCAAGTGAAGTGCACTTTCGGCTCAGTCGATCTCATTGAAAATAGGATATGAGTACTTAAATGGTACTATCGTCTTAAATACTGAATTTTAACATTTTATGTTCAATTGTTCCATATTTATGCGGAAAATCTAAAAAAATGGAGTAAAGTGCATTTTCGGTACAGATGATTCCAATCATGATGCGAGGTGCATAACTAAATGTTACAGAAGTGCTTAATACAAAATTTCAGTATTCTACAATTAATTGTTTGAATTTATTAGGAAAATTCGAAAATTCTGTTGTATGAGATGCACTTCCGGCTAAGCTAGAAGATATCTATTCCGATCGTACAGCAATTTCAAATATTGAATATCAGTATCCTACGGCTAATCATTCCAGATTTATGCGGAAACTCCAAGAAAAGGGCACTTCCGGTACAGATGATTGCAACCATAATGCGCAAGACCCTATACCAATCTTGAATACGGAATTTAAGCAGGGTTTTGAGATTTGCGAGTTACGCACATACATTCGTAGCGACATCAAGCCAAAAGTAGTCAAAATTGAGTCAGAAATGCTCAAAACGGATATATCCATCAGAATCTGGATATTTGAATTTTGTCGATTTCATAATACTTTCTTGTACTTTGTACAGTTGAGCAAAAATTATGTTGGGACAGATGACATTTCAATATGTCGTTTAGAATAATTCCGTTTGCCGTTTTGAATCATTCAATCATTATTTTCGACGAATCATAAGCTGTCAATTTGGTTACCATGATTACTTCCTGACAATTCAGGTATTCATTTCTAGCTTTGCGTTTGCCTTTTTATAATTTTAAAAGTATCTTCTGAGATATTGCTGAGTTTCAAAAATCTTGTTAGAGAAAGTATAGTCTACAAAGAATTTGGAATAGCACATTCCACATTCGCGAACCGTAGTCATCGCCTTCGTCTCACATTACAAACTTGTTGCAGAATATATTATTATTATATACTAAGTATTTATATAAATATTACCAATATATTCCAACGAAAAGTATAATATATTCATGTTTTTGTCTTGTTCATGGAACTAGACATAGGGTAATTTTTACTACTCAGTTTGTAATTGATTTATTCCTTCAAACATTTTATTTCAGATATTATTTCGAAGATGATCCACTTATAGTACTTTTCATTTCCCCGGCCTGTATATAATATGGAAAGTATTATAATTGTGCTTTTTTGACAGTTCAAGATTTTGATGAATCCTTACGTTTTCGATCTGTCTGAAAACACGATAATTTTAGAATGCGTAAGAATTTCTGACTAAAATTTTATATTCAATCTTTTTAATAAAAAGCCAGGTTTTAGTTCGTAAATGAGCTTTTTTCGACCAGTGGTACCAAAACTTTACTGATGCGTTTATTTTATGGACAGTGGCATTTATCATGGAATGTGAAAAAAACACCAAATTGATCCCTAAATAATTTGGCGTAGCACTTACCCAAAACATTCTTCAAAATTGATAGTAGCTCATTTGTTAATATTAAAATTTGCTTCATTAGAAAATTCGTTATATTTTTCTGAAGCAAAGAAATAATTAGAATCAAAATGTGAAATTAGAATTATTTTCATATATATTTGGACATCCCATACAAACGTTCGTCAATTGTTGTTCCAAAATAAGTCATTTGGTTTTATCGTGTTTGGTATCGAATTGTAGCTCCTGCGGAAATAATCCCAGTAAGAGTGTCAAAAATAATAATTAAATGATTGTCAATTATTTTCCAAAAGTTATTCAAATGATGTCTAGTTTGGTATCAGTTTTGAGCTTCCAGTCAGAAATTTTCACGCATTCTAAAGCTATCGTGTTTTCAGATAGACCGACAGACAGATCAACCGACTATTCTTTAAATTTAGTTTTTTTGGTTCAGTAGGGTCCAAAACGTGAGGATTCATCAAAATCTCGAAATGTCAAAAGAAACACGATCACAATACTTTCCATATTATATATAGGCCGGAGAAATAAAAAGTAAACTATATGTGGATCATCTTCGAAATTATATCTGAAATAAAATGTATGAAGGACTGAATCAAATACAAACCAAGCAATAGAAATAACCATATGTCCAGTTCCATGAACAAGACAAAAAAATAAGCCTGAAAGAAATCCAAAGTAAATAAATTTCTCGATTGTTGATTGTTTTTTCACATTTTAATCAGATAATATCAATTTTGGGATCAACTAAAGCAACTGGACATAGAACATATGGCTAGAGTAAAATGAAATAGTGATTTCATGTTTCATGTAACCGTCATCTGTCACTTAGACGACAGCTGTCACTTTGACAACGACAGCTGTCAGTTTGGCAACGACAGCTGTCACTTTGAAATATGCATTTAATGGATACGATACTCTGAATTCATGATATAGCTAAGAAACTAGCCATCTAATTTATGGTCGAGGAAGTACTGTGTGGCCACAGCAGATTTTTTATGAATTCACATTGTATAGTTTTACAAAATGAAAATCTTGACAAACGCGATCTATTCATTTTAAACCATTGATATTTGAAATCTCTTTTCTCTAAATATGATTATTTACTATCAATATTATATTTATTCACTTGATCATATTTTCAAATTTCCAACGTACATGATTCTATAATATACATTTCAAATATTTACTTTTTCATAAGTGACTCACACAACTACGAAAACAAATACGCTGAAAATAAATCATGTATTTATAATAATAAGCATGATATATTGATTTTGGGTTTGAAAAAATTAGGTTTTGTTCTATCTTGAAACTTGATTCATTCGTTTATCATTTACACCTGAATTAAATTCATAAATTTGATTACTTATGATATTTCAATTAAAGGAGTTTCGCTGCCCAAAATTATAATCTGGTATTGCAAGTTGAAAACATTGTTGCCACTTCTTCGGAGTTCGGGTTGTTGAAGCAATGAAAGTTGAATATACAGTTTTAATATACACTTAATTTTAATAGCGAAACTAGCGGAATTATGTCGAACTAAGCTCTCTGGATAACTTTCATAATGAAGTCTTCGAACGTCCATCCAAATTTTTCATTTTGGACTCTTATTCTTGAACTATCACTTTTCTTCATATAGACACACGTAGAAATGTTTTTATGCTAACTCATCTTACATTTTATCTGAAAACCATTGAGTTTTGATAATTGTACCAAGAGTTATTGGAGTTTTAAGGGTTTGTCATCCGACGTCCATATACGGGACGCACAATAACACCCGGACGTTCGATGTAATGTAAAACGCCAATACATGGACGCAGGGTTGATAGCGGGATGTATATATATATTATATATATATATATATATATATATATATATATATATATATATATATATATATATATATATATATATATATATATATATATGTATGTATATATATTCTGTATAACTTCAATATTTTTAGGGACCTGCTAAATCTTCTATCAAGAGAGCAAAAGAGAAATGTAGTTTTTGTTGTTACTGTAAAAAACTTGTGTGCAAAATTAGTCGTCATTTGGAGAACGTACATAAAACTGAAGATGAAATGAAGGAAATCTGAAGCTTCCCAAAAGGTATTATAATTATGTTTGGTTAATAAGCGAAACTAATTAAATGTCAAAGCCAATGTAATTGTTTGGACGTTAGTTGATATACAATTCATACAAGACTTCAAAAGAAATCTATAAATTTATTTCAGATAGATCACTTTCTCTTGTTTAAAGTAAAAATATCTGTAAATAAAAGAGAGTTTTTGAGTTTGAGATCAGTAATTTTTTCCTGAAAAATACAATGTTTTGGGATCTATGTGACACCTACGTCGAATTTCGACATCGAGTAAAATACAATTATTGTATTTTACTTAATATCAAAACCTCTCGAAAGGATCGCATAGACTCCTAAGCGTATTTTCAAAATTAAAATTAGTGAAAACTTAAAATCCTATTATATATAAATATGAATTCAGGAAGCTTTATTAAAAATTATTTTTTACAATAATCTACATTTTTTAGAATTTTATTGAATAAAAATTACTTTTGATTCTAAATTATGTATATTTATTTGAAACTTTGACGTTTCGATCCTTTGACCAAACATACAGGCCGGTACCACGAGCTCTGTTTTTGGCGTTACTAAGAGCGTTGTGTCAAGATGTGTTTTAACGCAATTAGAATTTTCCCAAATACTTTAGAAAATAATCTTCAGATACAAATTACGGAAAACACATATGTCTACAAAATTTATTTGAATATTTTCCTTTAAAATAGCTTGAAATATTTATATTGCCTCAAAACTTCTCTTAGAATAACACTGCTAGTATAGCCAAAAACAGAGCTTGTGGTACCAGCCACAGAATTTAAAATCAAATGTCATTTTTATATTTGTTTTTATTTTAGGAAGTATCGAAAGAAAACAAATGATTGATTTACTCCGAAAAGAAGGTGATTTTGTATATATTATCAATTTGGAACAAAGAACGACAAGCGATCTAATTATCAGACGTAGAACGAAGGAGCAATATGATCCAAGTAATTATATTCCTTGTGGAAATTGTAAAGGGTTCTACTCCAAATCGTCATTAAGGAATCATTACAAAAAATTTACTAATAATACACCTGTCGGGCGAAATGTTCTCGTACACAGCAGGAAAATACATGGACTTATACATTGCAAAGCAAATGATATATTGAAAAATAATGTATTTCCTGTTCTTCGTGAAGATGATGTGACAAAAATTTTAAGATACGATGAACTTGCAATAGTATACGGGAATAGAATGTGCGTTAAATATAGATCGCGACATCATCATAGCATGATTCGTGCTCGACTACGCCTAATTGGACGATTTCTTCTAGAAATAAAGAAAATAGAACCTAATATTGAGAATTTTGCTTCCGTTTTTCAACCTATTCATTACGATGCTACAATAAAAGCAATAAATACTGTTGCAAGACTAGATGAAAGAATTGGAAAATATAAGGCACCAGCAACAGCATTTGCTTTAGGTACTGCCCTGAAAGTCAATGCAAATATATTAATATTAGAATGCATCAAAACTGAACAAAATGAGAAAAAGAAATTGGCTAAAGATTTTCTCAAATTAATGTCCCAAGATTTGGCGGCATCTGTCAATAAAACAGTTGTAGAAAATCAATTGGAAAATAGGCGCCAAAATAAAATTTTACTTCCGACTGTTGAAGACATTAAGAGGCTAAATAATTTTCTGAATAATAAGCGAAAGGAATGTTATGAAATTCTTAAAAATAATTTTATATTTGATCAATGGAAGAGCTTAGCTAGTGCAACACTGATATCTGTGTTGGTTTTCAATAGACGCAGACCTGGTGAACTAGAACGAGCACATATCAATGACTTTTACAACAACTGTGAAAGCATTGGGGATGAATCAGATGAAATATTTAAAAATTTGTCACCTGCATCACAATTAGCGGCACAAAAATATGTTAGATTCCAAATAAGGGGTAAATTAGCTCGCGGAGTACCTGTACTGTTACATAAAGAATCAGAAGATTGTATTCGTCTAATAATTTTATACAGACAACAAGCCAATGTTTCTGATACGAATCCATACATTTTTGGATTACCAGGAAATGAAAAGTTCTTACGTGCAACGCAGCTATTAAGAGAGTATTCCACAGAGTGTGGAGCAAAAAATCCTCCGACTTTACGAGCAACACAACTTCGGAAACATATTGCAACGCAGTCAATATTATTGAATCTTAAAGAAAATTAAGTAAATGACTTGGCAAATTTCATGGGTCATGCCGAAAAAATTCATAGAGAGCATTATCGGCTTCCAATTGCTACTCGATATATTACACAGATGTCTCGCTTGCTAGAGTTAGCCCAGGGACAAGATGACGAAAATAATACATCACAATCTTCAGATGAGGAAGTAACTAATTCTTCTATTATAAATTGCAAAGAAGGTAAATATTATTATATCCTTATACATGAATGCTAGAATATCTCACTAACAATTTTAGGTAATGCTAATGACATTGAAGTGCAGAGCTCCACATTTGACATGACTTTCGAAGAAGAATGTGATGATTTTGCTGTACCACAATTGAAAAATATTGAGTCTAGAACCGAAACAGGTTTCAGCAGTAATAAGATCATAAAAATATTTAGAGGTAATTTAATTTTATTTATGCAAGTGAAGGTGGGTCTATGCTCGAAAATTTAAGAATAAGGAGTAAGACTAAATTTAGTATTAAGAATAATTTTGAGGAAGGTGTTTATGCTGCCAGTTTTAAGAAATAAGAATAGAGTTGAAAATAGTAAAATTATATCTTTCAAGTTGGTGAAAAGTGCTTCTATTTGTTATTCTAATGTTGGTAGCGACTTTTATAATTGACATTATTAATGAATTAGTTACTATGGCTAGTACCACAAGCTCTATTTCTGGCTATACTAGCAGTGTTATTTTAAGAAGAGTTTTGAGGCAATATAAATATTTGAAGCTATTTTAAAGGAACATATTCAAATAAATTTTGTAGACATATGTGTTATCCGTGATTTGTATGTGATGATTATTTTCTAAAGTATTTGGAAAAATTTTAATTGCGTTAAAACACATCTTGACACAACGCTCTTAGTAGCGCCAAAAACAAAGCTCGTGGTACCAGCCATCGATATTATTTATTCATGTTATTTCATAATTTATTAGTATGGAGAACAGTAATATTAATTCATCTGTTGCTGGATTAGTTGTTTGCTGATATAGATTTCCATGCGTTCTCTACAGATAATTTGTATCTAAACGTGGGATCTTTCTTGTTCCATAACTGCGAATATTGCTGAACAAGTTCAATTAAATTTGAGAGTAGTTCGTCCAAACTTGCAAACATCGATAGTTAATATTTTTAGGTTAATTTGAAACGTTTGACGTTTGTCGCACATGCGCATTTCGCTAATAAATTTAAGAATAAGGCGTAAAGTTGGAAGTTAACCAACTCTTAATTCTTAAACCTTAATCCTTATTCTTAATTCTGCAGCATAAACCGATCCATATAAAATAACTGTTTTAACTTTAAAACTATTCTTATTCTTAATTCTTATTCTTAAATAAAGTGAGCATAAACCCACCTTGAGTAAACAGGAAGTTATAGAAAAATTCTATATATTCACTATATTTCATGTAGATCCTGCTGCATGCGTTATTAAGAGACGAACTTGGAATACTTCAGAAAAGCATAACGCTAAAATTTTGCTTGCAAAATACATCAAAACCGATAAGCTACCATCATACAGAGAATGCGAAACATTTATTACTGGAAATCCATCTCTGCAGAAAAGGACACCAATGCAATTGAAACTATGGGTTAATAATGAAATTAGGAAACTAAATAGTGAAAAAACACCACATAAAGAAAAGAGTAAGTTTTAATAATATCGATCATTATAATTATATTAAATTTTAGTTAGACTATTGGAAATACTCTAAATTAATTCATAATTTCAATATCGATTCTTAATGCATATTCAATATAGTGTTTATTGAAAGTCAGGTACCAGGCGTAGTTTGTTCAGCTTGAGAGATGCATGAAAATTTTGAGCAAACTTTACACTAAACAGAGAAGCTAATAGAATAATCAAAGTCGTCATCTCCAATTTTTACAAAAAAGAGCACAGTCTCAAATTCAACTTAGAAAATCGGTATTGTGGTATATATTTGGAGCTTGTGTAAAATTTGCTTTGCAACGGTACTTAAATATAATAGCTTACTTCAAATAATTGAAAACTACTTTATTCCCAAATTATTTATTTATTTATTATCAAAAATTTATGGCATTTCGTAGGAACTTGAAAGATAAAAGAGTACCCACCATTACCGAATGTCTGAAAATAAAAAAGCAATTTGAAGAACTTATTAATAGATCACCAGTTAGGATAAGAGCCTACGTAAATAATCAAATAAGAAAGAATGTATAGCCCACAATTTGATAAATCTATCTTGTTCAGTTAATACGTTTTCTTAGCAGATATTTAATTTGTTTAATTAATGAACTATTGTAATAAGTGTGATTATTGGAATGAGGGAATCCAGTCAAATAATTCAATCTTTTATTTTCTACTCTACAGTTTCGGGTACACCTTAGCCATCTTCAGGAGCGAAAGAAATTACTTTGTTCGGATATGAAATACATGCATTTTGAAATTATTTCAACATGATTATTCAGGGTAGTGACTCGAAGGACGCACCATATCGTTTTCAATGCTATTTTTGGAATGTTAAATTATTGGCTTCCCTAATTATTTGACATTAAAAAAGTTGAATAGTTTTTGGTAGAGGAAAAATTTCTGCATTTTTTGACACTAATATTTTTGATTTTGCTCCACCAGGAACCAGTAAAATCACGGAAATGTTTATTTATAATTTTCTTAAAATCAACAGTATCTATCAACACTATCTTGACCATTAAACCATTTTATCATGTCCAGTTTTTCTTTTGAATTATACATTTTAATTCAAATTATTTAATTTAATATAAAACGCTGAAGACAGCAGATGACAGATATAAGCAGTAACTTTGAATGGGTATATCTGTTTTTTATTTCATGGGACTGTTGAATTTAAGAAAATTATCAATGAACATTTCCATAATTTTACTGGATCCTAGTAGAGTAAAATTGAAAATATTAGTGTCAGAAAATGCAGAAATTTTTTCTCTACAATGAACTATTCAACTTTTTTGATTTGAAATAATTAGAGAAGCCAATAATTGAACTTCCCAGAAATAGCATTGAAAACGCTATGATGCGTCTTTCGAATCACCATCCTGTATAGCGAGAAAAAAGTTTCCATTTGTCTCTTGCTACAACAGACTTCTGTGGAGGACGCTGACTGAGTCATAGAACTCAGCTGTGGCAAGAGACAATTGAAAACTTTTTTTCTCGCTATATAACTTTGTTAAAATTGTTTTGAAACACATGTGCTTCATATTCAAACAGAATAACTCTTTTCGCTCCTGTGTGGCCGAAGTTGTAGAATAGAAAAGATCAAATAATTTGACTAGATTTCCTTATTTTAATACTCACATTCAATAATCTAGTCAGCTTTAGCTATTGTATTCTATATTGTAATAAGGATTGATTTTTGATTGAGATTTATATCAATGGGATAATTTTTGTAATAGTTGAAATTCAATTCTTATATTTACTTGTACTATGCTGTATTTGAGGTGTAAAATTTTCATATGAATAAAAATAACTCATATACTTCAATATCGCAAAGTTTATATTAAATAATGATAAAAAAAAAATTGACTACATGTTATGCAACCTATGACAGATTCAAAAAAACAAATTTGATTTATTGACCAAGTCCATTTGAGCTAATTCATGCATTTCAGGGATATTTCTATTCTTTAGCAACAACGTAATATATCTACTTGTAACACTAATGACAAGGTAAAACTAAAAAGTACCAATTAAATAGTTGAAGAGGTTTCCTAAAATTATGAAATAAAAGAGGCCTCTGGGTTTTAGTTCTGTATTTTATTTTTTCAAATTTATTTTTCATAATATTTTACTCTAAGTCAAAGCCTGAACAATAAGTCATGCAGACCCTGAAATGTATTATTCAAGAATGAAACTGAAATCCTAAGCCCTCTTTTATTTGAAACGACTAATCAACATAAATTAAATTTCAACCTCATGAATTTTTGTTGATTCTATGTTTCAGAGTTTGTAATTTTTTGTTTCTCTGTAAATTAGCGAATTTATGGTCGCAAAGAAAGTATAGTGTGAAACATGTTTGGAATGGCTATTCAGCACTCGTGAATTCGTCAAACGTGCCTACGGCTCATGCTACAAACTTTTCCACTCATGCTGAATAAGCTTCATTACAAACTTGTTGCAGAATATATTATTCCAACAAAACATTGAGCAAACTGTTTTTTGATCTCTCATTGTCAATTATAGAAGGAGTATTTTAATGTTTTAATCTGTTTTCAGAGGTTAGTGCACGAGCTCAATGTGTGCATTAGAGATTTTTCACACCTGTGTCTTATTTTATTTTGAAATCGATCGTCCTAATTTCTGTAAAAGCCACTAAGATAGATTTAATTGATTTTTCCAGTTAAGAAAGTAGCTCAATCAGAATGGTGTCGCAAAATAGTATATTCTACAATAAGTATTGGAATGGCCTATATTTCTCGTTCAGACGAGCGAAAAATTTGTAAACCGAGCCGAAGGCTAGGATTAATGTTCGCGAGTGTGGAATACGCCATTCCAAACATGTTGTAGACTATACTTTCTCTAACAAGGTTTTGGAAACTCACCAATATTCAGAGGAAACTTGAAAAATTATTAAATGTCAAACGTCCAATCCAGATATGAATATTTGAATTGTTAGGAAGTAACCATGGTAGTAGCCAAACTAACAGCTTCTGATTCGTCGAAATGATTCAAAAGGCTTACGGAATCATTCTGAACGGCATACGGAATTATTCTAAACGATTTTTTAGAATGTCATTCGTTCCAACTTAATTTTTGGTTATGGAATACGCAAATTCCAAAACAGTGTTGGAGAAAAGGAATATATTGGTATCCAAGACAATTGGAAATATACTATTACTGTCATGTAGCTGTCATATTATTGCAATATTTAATTTTTAACTGCAATAATGTGATCATTCTCAACATTGACATTGGGATCAAAATACCTGATGGAAATTTAATCATGTTGCATACTTGTCTACTAGCTGTATAAATAATCACAAACAATGGCTAGTACCACGAGCTCTGTTTTTGGTCCTACTAGGAGAGCTGTGTGAAGGAGAGTTTCAAGATAAATAAAATTCTCGCAGTTACTTTGAGAAACGATCTTCGGATACAATTCATAGAAAATACTCTTGTGTACAATATTTATTTGAATATATTTCATTAAAATAGTTTCTTATATTTATAGTCTCAAAATTCTCCTTATACACTTAGTAAAATCAAAAACAGGGCTGGTACTACAAGCTCTGTTCTAAAAACTAACAGTGTAGCTCCAAGAAGAATTTTAAGATAATATAGATATTCCAAACTATTTTAATGGAAAATATTCAATAAATTTTGTAGACAAATGTATTTTCTGAAATTTCTATCTGAAAATTGTTTTTCAAAGTATTAAGGAAAATTTTAATTGCGTTATAACACTTTTTGACACAGCATTTCTAGTAATAATTGAAATTAAAAACACTTGGTTATCCACAATTTATTTTTTATCTAACGTTATGATCGTTTCGTCTTTTCACACATAATCAGACTATCTGATGATGTCTGAGAAGACGAAACGATCGTCACGTTGAATGAAAGTATTTGTGGATGAACGAGTGTTTTTAGTTTCAATTTATTGTTCAAAATATTCCAAGTGCCGATTAGGCAAAATTTTACAGTTACGCTTCTAGTAGTCTAGTAGTCATAAACAGGGAGTACCTGGCAATAAAACAGAGCTCGTGGTATCAGCCAGAATTTGTAATACCAGCACAAATTGATAACAATCCTTGAATCATGAGTTTTCTTCATCTTAGATCTCTAAAAGCAGAAATCTATACTTGTAGAACACCAAATCAAACTAAAATATGTGTCTAATTACAAAAGCTGTCTAAATATTTGCCACAATATTTTCCAACAGGTTATTAAGAATATCTACTTGACAGCTGTTCCAAACGTCACATTTTGAGTACCACCAACTTGTTCAAATAAAAAACTCTACATAAAATTGCACGAAATTCGAAATTAACATTTTTACTTACCCAAATTAAAACATTGAATCAGGCTTGACACAGTTGACTATAGTTTTTTTGTATTTTCTTATATTTCTATATTATCCTGTGGAGATGTGTTTTAATAAATAACTTGCTATCATATTATTTTCATCAATTTATAAGCCAAGAATTCAGACTCAAGTGTGGGTGAAAACATTACGATCTACTTACGTCCTAGCATCCTTGAAATATGAATGATATTTTTATGAGTAACAAAACTATTGTCAAATATTATTAAAAATCTATCAGTTGCTATTCTCTTTCATGAAATAGCTTATGGAGTACCTACATTATTAGTATTAATGAAGAAAATAATAAGTAATATGTGGATTTTGTAATTTTTAGGTTAACAAATTTGTTAACATTTTTTAAAAGGCGAAACTAATGAATGAGGAAGAATAGGCTTTTTGTGATTCATAGTAGATTGTAAGATAAAAAATAAAATACTCTTTGTGCGAATTCATTTTTTAAAAATTGTGAGAAATCTGATGATGTGATGGTTTCGTTACTATTATTTAGTATCATCTGGTTCCTCTTAAAACTTTTTTCAAGAATCTTCTTGTAGGGTTCTTAAAATTTCCATGACAAAATAATTCTCTAATAATATGTGTGCTTTCAATACAGTCAAGTTAGCTGACTCAAGAATTTGGAAGAAGTATTTGAGTTTCTGATTGATTCAATTATTCCTCTATTTTTCATAGAAATTTTCATAATAATGAAGTAAACGATGTGTGGGAATTCAGTCAAAGAGTTTATTATTGCTTCTATCCTACTGTCAAGTTTCGGTCCCACCTGGACCATGTTCAGAAATGATTAGAATTAGTGTTTGTAGAGTAGGATAGAAGCAATTAAAAACTCTAACTGAATCTCCACACATCGTTTCCTTCATTTAATATAACAGTCAGCATCATCTACTACTTCCATTCATAATAATTGTTACAAATATGAATAACTGAGAAGATATGCATTTGTTTTGAATTCCTGAGGTCCTGGATTCATTCCAAATCTGGATCAAACAGTAACAGACGTTTTTATTACTTTAAAATCTCACCTGTGGCACACTCCACTACATTTAGGAATACCCGTGGCTCTATGATTGACTAATAATCGCATTGTACTGCAAATATCAGTCTGTCTACCAATTCTTTCAGATACCCTGAAGTATGTGTATCGAAACAATGTGAAATATATGATTTATTGATGATATAATGTGAGAAGATTATAATTAATGAGGTGATAAGCAGAATAAATGTTGATTTTACTCTCTTGACGTCCTGGGTTTGATCATAACAGGGGTCTGAAAATCGACAGACACTTTCATCGCTCTATAGTCTATCCTGGTACATGCTTCACAATATGCAAGACTGTTGTAGATTGATGTCTAGTATTTCACGTAGGAGAATGTACAGTATTCAATCAGTTACCAAGATTGAGTAAAAGGTGAAATTGATATATTCATTTATAATATATTACAAGCTAACAGAGCAAAGATTCATCAATACAGTTACACTTCAATTATCGTAGCTGTATTGTATATTGTATATTAATTTGAAACTAAAAAAATTGGTTATTTTTAACTAGATTTTAAACTACCATAATATATCATTCAACACTGTCTTGGAATCTGCACATTCCACAGCTAAAAATTATTTTGGAACAAGTGACATTCCAACACATTATTTGAAATTATCTCGTATATTATTTAGAATCGGACATTCATCATTTTCGTCGAGTAAGAAGTTGTTAGTTTGGTAAATATAATTACGTCTTGACAATTTGAATATTCATTTCTGACTTTGCGTTTGACGTTTCAAAATTTCAAAAGTTTATTGTGAATTTTTGATGAATTTCAAAAATCTTTCTAGAGAAAATATAATCTCGATCTCGATCTTCGGCTCGGATTATGAGCTTTTGACTCGTTTGGAATATTGTTCATTACAATACTAGCTGTAGAATATACTAACAGGTACCTACGCGTGTTGATTACCTAAATATGAAAATAAGTAAACGATTACATTTGCACACCAACATATTTGTTTATTTATTATTTATTACAGTTGACAATATTTTAAGACATCTGCTGGTACCACATGCTCTGCTTTTTGGTATACTAGCAGTGTTATATAAAGAAGAGTTTTTAGGAAAAATAAATATTCCAAGCTATTTTAATGGAGAATATTCGAATAAATTTTGTGGACATATGTGTTTTCTGTAATTTGTATCTGAAGATTATTTTCTGAGGTATTTGGAAAATTCTAATTATTGCATTGAAACATATCTTGAAACAACACTTCTAGTACCGTCCAGAGCTCGTGGTACCACTAGTACCAGCCATATGCTTATTCAATCAATGACCAAGGTCAGAAACAAGACGTAAATTTTATATATTTATTTGGTAATAATTTATATTACGTACTACATTCATTGTTCAGTTCATCAATTAATATTAGGTAACTAATTCTTTCTTCTACTCAAGTATTATAGATTCTCAAATTTATAAGCATGTAAACATGGCTTTTGATGTTCGGAATCAAATATTGATCATGTTTAAGACACTACATGGCACCGAACCAAACCATAGCACTGTCCGTTTATTAACCAATGTATAAATATAAATCTCTGTCCGTTTGTTGCCTGTTACACACACATATATATATATATATATATATATATATATATATATATATATATATATATATATATATATATATATATATATATATATATATATATATATATATATATATATATATATATATATATATATATATATATATATATATATATATATATATATATATATATATATATATATATATATATATATATATATATATATATATATATATATATATATATATATATATATATATATATATATATATATATATATATATATATATATATATATATATATATATATATATATATATATATATATATATATATGTGTGTGTAACAGGCAACAAACGGACAGAGATTTATATTTATACATTGGTTAATAAACGGACAGTGCTATGGTTTGGTTCGGTGCCATGTAGTGTCTTAAACATGATCAATATTTGATTCCGAACATCAAAAGCCATGTTTACATGCTTATAAATTTGAGAATCTATAATACTTGAGTAGAAGAAAGAATTAGTTACCTAATATTAATTGATGAACTGAACAATGAATGTAGTACGTAATATAAATTATTACCAAATAAATATATAAAATTTACGTCTTGTTTCTGACCTTGGTCATTGATTGAATAAGCATATGGCTGGTACTAGTGGTACCACGAGCTCTGGACGGTACTAGAAGTGTTGTTTCAAGATATGTTTCAATGCAATAATTAGAATTTTCCAAATACCTCAGAAAATAATCTTCAGATACAAATTACAGAAAACACATATGTCCACAAAATTTATTCGAATATTCTCCATTAAAATAGCTTGGAATATTTATTTTTCCTAAAAACTCTTCTTTATATAACACTGCTAGTATACCAAAAAGCAGAGCATGTGGTACCAGCAGATGTCTTAAAATATTGTCAACTGTAATAAATAATAAATAAACAAATATGTTGGTGTGCAAATGTAATCGTTTACTTATTTTCATATTTAGGTAATCAACACGCGTAGGTATATATATATATATATATATATATATATATATATATATATATATATATATATATATATATATATATATATATATACTGTGACGTCTCCGCTTGGAACGTCAGAAATATATGACGTACTTTTGGGCCTGTCGCTAAATTTTACTCAATGCTCGGGCGCCATTTACTAAAGAAGCGACAGGCTGTTGTACGCGCCAAGGTAGCTCTGTGGAGGTATGATGTCCAGGCTTCTGAAATCTTGCTGAAAAAGAAGAACGGGGTATAGTTGAGAATAAACATTAAAGATAATACACAAATGACAGCAATAATATTTTCTATTGCTAGACCATCTCAACAATGTCAAATAGTGTCAACAAATCATTGTAACAATCAAGTGATTGACCGCTCGTCTAAATATTTGACTACTTGACTGAATCTACTGGCTGATACTGACTGACTGCTGACTGTACTGACTGATTCAGTATACCGACTGACTACTGACTGACGGAGTATACTGACTGAGTACACTGACTGACTGAGTATTCTGACTGATTGAGTATACTGACTGACTACTGACTGTACTGACTGTACTGACTGACGGAGTATACTAACTGTCTGAGTATACTAACTGACTGAGTATACTAACTGACTGAGTATACTGACTGACGGAGTATATTTACTGACGAAGTATACAGACTGACGGATACTTTTACGTACTTCACAACGCAGATCCACTGAAACAAAAGTGAAGGACGATGACTCGGAAGACGCGAGTCGGAACACTAGGATGTAGCTCGGAAGACGCGAGCTGGATAACAGGACGTTAACACGGAAGACGCGAGTCGGATCACTAGGAAGTAGCTCGGAAGACGCGAGCTGGATAACAGGACGTTAACTCGGAAGACGCGAGTCGGAACTAGGGTGTAGCTCGGATGACGCGAGCTGGATACTAGGACGGAGACTTGGAAGACGCAAGTCGGGCACTAGATATCGGTTTGCTTACCCTTAGTCTGACGAAAGCCACTGGCTGCTAACTCGGAAGCTGTCTACTAGCCTAGAGGAGTGGTGGGCTGTAGGAAGTCGCAACAGCCCAGCTCTGGAGAGCTCAACTGTAGGAAGGCGCTACAGTTCAACTGACTTCTCTTCGAAATCGGAGGCTTTATATACTGCCTCTCCATTAAGTATATAATTTTTCAGTCTCAACTTGCTGCATACCGATTTTGAATCAAAAATAAAATTACGAAAGTTTTCTTCATGGGGTCTCGAACCCCGAACGCTGGCGCACCATGCGAGCACGCTAACCGCTACGCCGGTAGTACATGTAGACTTTGTGTTGTAAATCACCAAGTGACCCAACAACATCGTCACAATATATATATATATATATATATATATATATATATATATATATATATATATATATATATATATATATATATATATATACATATATATATATATACATATATATATACATATATATACATATATATATATATATATATATATATATATATATATATATATATATATATAAATCCCCCTATCAATTTGACGTCCTTACAAAGATGTTCATTTTGGCGTCTACTGAAAGGAACGCGTATAGTTGAGATCTGATCGAAGTATATTACATAATTTCTCATGGGCTCTTCAGATTCCACACAGAAATTTCATTTCACGCAATATTCACAGAGTTCCCATTTCCTATACAATATGACCTCCTTTCATCATAACATCAATGTGGCGTCAATAATATACGTTACATATTGCGTTTATAGTGGCGTCCTATCTATATATATGCTTTCACTTCATGTTTGAAGTGGCGTCCCCCTTGTTGCCAGATTTAGTATTTACAGTCCGATAAGCACCTCTCTTGCGTAGAATGTTGTATCGATGACACATGTGAAGCGATATATTCAAAGGTTTGCGTTGAATTACATTATTCAAGTTTTGAAATGGGTTGATACTTAAGACATCTTCATAGAGTAGTAATATGTCATTGGTTGATAGAGAACTCATAGTAAATTGAAAGATTTGGCGAAAAAATATGGATTCCTGATTGATAATTGCTATTTTCGAGTTCTGAAGTAAAATGTATTTGCCATGTCCGTGAACTGTTGGTAGATTCCATGAATGGGAGTATGTGAAGGATAATTTATCAGGAAGGACTTACAGATGTCATATAAATTGTGATAATAATTGCTCTATGAAAATGTGACAAAATTTTGGTCTAAACTTGCATTTTGCTCAAGATTTCTCTATAAATGTGTGATGAGGGTCAGTGCGAATATAAATCTTAATTCTGGGAGCTTGAAACCTCCCCTCATCAGGTCATCATATTGTAAGAAAAAGTACAGAGTATTTTTGCAATATCCTAAGAGCCGTAAGGCACACAAAAAAATATCATAACTTCTTGGAAGAGTATTGAATTCTTCACAATCTTAGTTCAAATACTTTTCACTGTGAAATTATCATGTCTACGTCCTCTCTTAAACAACACAAATGCCGGATCAAGACTCATTGAAGCTCATAGGTCGTAATTCAATGAGATCCATGAAATGATGACTCAAATGCTTGTGAAATCCTCAAAGTTAAGGCCTCTCTAAGCCAAGGTCCGTGAACCCGTGCCTATCGGGCTTTATACATAATCTGGCTCTGGTAAGGAATACTTCCTACTCACCTTATCAAATACCCTATACTACTTGGTACATGTCTTAGAGTTCTTCCCTTGGATTCAGCTCTAGCGGATAAAATATTTGTCTACAATTATTATCATATTACCGACTTTCCTCTCAACATTCAAAATATTTAAACTAGTGTTGCTACCCTAATTCAAGTATGCGTTATCAGTTCAATCAATAATTGTCAATTTAAATTATTGAAATGCTGGGAAATCTTCCCTACCGAAACTTTTGGTTGGGAATGGAATTTGGATAGCAACTGTAATGGAGTTTCAGGCAACTAAATGAAACTTTATCTGTGTACTGAGTTATTATTTGTTGCTTTTACAAGATGCCTCATCTTAGCTCTTCAATAATAAATACCAGTGTATCGAGTAGTCTTCATAGATATCCTTATGAATACCTGAGAGAAAACTTACTTTACCATTATGAATCGGTCCTGTTAGATGGAAGATACAAAATAGGAATAATATGAAAGATACAAAATAGGAATTAATGTATCAAGGCCGTGGAGGTGATCTCTTTTGGATGAATTTGTGATTCACGGCCAAAGCGCCAGCTGAGACCAGAAGAGAATATCAGAATGTTACGATTTTTCAGGCGATCATCACGAAAGAATTAAAAATCACTGAATATAATTCATTCGTTTCTGAAACATTGCAAATGTTGATCTTAGTTGCCATTGAAATTGTCTGAAAATGCGGATCTTCTTCTCTAATTGCAAGATCTATAGAGATTGACGGAAGGATATGATACATATTTCGGCGAAAATTGTTTCTAAGACTTCATCAAACTGCCCATAGAGGTGGGTGTGAAGTGTTAATCAAGTAGTTTTCATAGATCAGTCCCAAAAAAGTAATATTGGACAGATCAGTCCCAAAATAGTTATTCAAGTATTAAGGTCAGTAAGTACGGTTTACCGATTGAGAATAATTGTTTGGAGGCCGAGCCTTGGCGAGGTTTGCAAATATTGAGCGAAATCGGTCCTGTAATTATTGACAGTGATGCTTAAAAATTTTTTTGCACGATTGGAAGACCTACCCCAAATATGAATCCTAATATTCTCTTTCAAATTGAGTAACCACTCACAGCGCACTCGCTGTCAGCTGTCAAGTTTGACATTTTATTGTGAATATTCAATCATATATAACGATAAATAAATTTATACTTTCTGTGGAAGTCCACAATTTTTCACTTACCGCTTTTGCTCATGGGCGGTAAGTCAGCATAACCATAGTAATCACAGTTTGCCTCTAAAATCAACATACCACTTTGAATGGAGAGCCGGTAAACATATAAATACGCCCAATCGTGCAAATAGTGAATTTAGATAGGTGTATACAAGTAAGTAAAACTCCATGGTAACAAATAGGGCCATAGAAATACCTTTTCTGTTATAATCGCCTACAAAATTGATTTATAGCACATCGCACATAAACTTCTGAAGCAAAACTGTAACTGATGATAAATACAACAATTATGTGGGCATAAAATTAATCTACGACCAAAATTGTCCCAATATTTGACTCCTATTCTTCAAAGTTGCTGGGAGTATGTCGTATATCAGGATTCATTCTTCATATCTTATATATCAATCAAAAGGCAAAAAGTTCAAGCGCTGAGAATGGATTTTGTTGAACTATGTACAACTACATTCTCCGATTAGTTTTTCCACAATGCAAATTGGTAAACGTATAATTTTGAAAGTCGGGAGTCTTCCATATCGTATATCCCTAAGAATTTCCTTCGCTGTTCGTGTTGCAATATGGTGCACAAAGTCAGATACTACTTATAATATGAAATAATGAACATTCAATAAGTATCGAAGTAATCCAATTGAATCTCTTTTAACTCACTTGTACAAAGTATAAATAAGTAGTATTGTTGAACCGCCAGAATCACATTTCGAGATTTTGATGGAAATTCTCGTTTTGAGCATCCCTAAATGCATTTTGACTATTTTCGGCTTGACTTCGGTACGTCCGTATGAATGTATGTATCTATATAGTTGAATTTTGTATTTGTGACTGGTCCAAAGTCTAGTTTTGCAGCCCCTATTATGGTTGCAATAGTCTGTACCGCAATTGCACTGTACTTGGAATTTTTTTTGAATTTTCCTGAGGCATCTTAATGGTTATTTTCTATTTTAATATTAATTGGCTGTGCTGAAATTGCACAGTCTATTGGAGTTTCTTGTATTAATTCAAAACAATCAGGCGTGGAGTATTGAGATTTTGTATCAAACACTTCTATAAAACCTAATTGTACACCTTGCATTATGACTGCAGTCGGATTAAACAGGAGTGCAGTTTACTGAGCACGTTTTCGAATTTTCATATAAATCCAGAACAATCAGCCGTAGAATCTTGAAATTTTGTATCTAAAGAAATTGTAGCATTCGAATAATAGCTTAATATTTTTATAACAATCTATTAGCTGGAAGTAAGCTTTATCTGACAATCTTTCTCAAGTTTTCGCATAAATTCGAGACTTAGGCCGTAGAATGATGAAATTTGGTATTTGAGACTGCTAAAGCGTTCTACGGCCAGTTGCACTGCTGTCACTTGAATTTTAGGTGCCACCTAACTCAACAATATCGTATCAAAATTTGAAAATTGAATGTGACATGAACATTGCTGTCCTAATTTCGATTCGACATTTTTTGTATAAGTGAAGTTTAAAATTTGAGTTAGAGCGGTACAACTGACCATTAATGAACTGTAGCATCTGAATGATTGAATCTCAAATTTTGGTTGAAGTCGATTCTGCCTAGAGTCAATATTAGTGTCAACTGTTAATTATTGAGTCAAAAGATGTACAAGTAAGACATGTGGTGTTCACATTAGATTTTTTCCATGTTTTCGAGCAAATCGGTGTTATATCTTTCATCAAAGATTAAATATGCAATGCAAAATGGTTCAAAATGCTACCAGCCTAATTTTGCCACCACATAATATTATTCTTGTCTATTCTACTTTTTTCCCTTCCGAACGGAGCAGGGGGTAGCACCATGGTTTTTTCCCAAGGCATTTGACTTTCACTATCAATTGGTACTATTTTTAATCATAAGATCTAACAGGGAAGTTGATCCAAACAAAAATGAACAATAGTAACCTTTTTCCGACACTTGAAGCAGAATTCTAGATTTATAAAGTCTGTCACCTCATTGACCACAATATTCTCGATTGATTCATATTATACAATTTGACCATAAGTTCGATCAGAAAACTTGAGGTGCGGCCGGCTCCCCGACTTCAAGAAATGTTTTCACACAGTTGCGACAACAGAGTCAATGTTCATCTATCCACAAACTGGATAAGAGAAGCGATGATATGATAACTCGCTCAAATTGAAGTATGAGATAGAATGGATGTATGTTATATGGAATCAGTTTGAGCATATCATTTCCAAACTACAGTTATTGTTGAATACATTCAATATATAGCCCTTCGCAGAAACCGGGCACTCGAATAGTTAAAGCTCTCATTTGGAAAAAATTCAACTTGTACCTTGAACCAAATTGTGGCTTTTCACAGTAACTCAAATTATCTTCTGGTGTACTCTGTTACCGACAGATTCAAGAAAAATAAGGCAACACTTTCGTTTCTTACAGAAAATTGTTCCGGTTTTATGTTGCCAGTATATTCTAAATTGTACAAAAAGAAAAACTCAAATAATGTTTTCGCCAAGTCCCAAGTTATATGTATATTGTATACCAACTCTTTACATTTTTCAGCCATGATGGAAGTTATATCCTGTAATAGATTATATTATTATGAGCAAAAATTAGTTTTCATTCCCTTGTATATCACAAGCTTATAATAATCTTATAATGTATTACAGGAGATATGTAATAATGATAATTCATCCATCCATTCTAACTTTCTTTCGATCACACTGAGAGTGCAACTTTGTGACCATCAGGGACTTCAAAAACATGAATAATTTGAGATTCATCAATTTGGTCGCAGTAACAGCAATGATGAACTTGCAACAAAAATGTTCCACTTGCTTTGTACAAACGATATAATTTGTTTTTCTGCAATAATTATAAGACCACATCACGGATGAAATAGCGAGTTCTCACATTCTATAGTGATCCTATAGTTGAGGAGCCGACCGCACCTTCTGTTCCCTAATCGAGCTTACGGTCAAATTTCATATGAATCAATCAAAAATATAGTGGTCAATTGGGTGACAGACTTTTTAAATCTGGAATCTTGTCCTAAGCGTCAGAAAAAGGCTACTTCCGGTCAATTTTCGTCAGAGTCAACTTCTCTGATAAAACTTATAATTAAAACTGGTACTTGTTACCAGCGAAGATCGGATACTCCGAGAAAAAACCAAGGTATCACCTTCTGCCCTGTCGTTTAGAACTTCCCTTATGGTTGTTGTGCTTTTTCCTCTGTTTTGAATAGAACAGAGGTAGTATCCTGGTTTTGTCCTAGAGTACTTGACCTCTGCAATCGATTGATACTAGTTTCAGATTAACCACGAACTTATTGACCAGAGATGGCCTTTTCTCGATCCTTAGGACTAGATCCTGGATTTATAAAGGTGACATCCTCATGACTACTATATCTTCGATCAATTCATATACAATTCGGCCCTAAATCTGACTATGAACGTTAAGGTGCGGTCGGCTCTTGAACTATTAGAAAGAGGTACATGAATTTGCTCACTTACTCCTCATACTTGAGTCAGTACTCAACTGTTTTTTCCTAATATTTCAAATTGACTGCTCAAATTTTAAGGTGATAAAGAATTACTTCTAAGCAAGAATAATTTCTGACATCAAGTAACTGTACTATAATACTTCAGTCCGCAATAAAATATTGGTAGAAATATTATGTTATGCCATACATAAGAAATGCAATTCCAAATTCAAGCCATACTCCCAACAAATTCCATGTCAGAAGCGCAAGCATCTGTTTCATTATCGATCGATGTTCTGCGACAGTGTTGTCAAGTTTCTGGACGCCAGTATGATGGCGAAGTATATGAAGTGGGAATATACACGTATATTTTTGACGCCACTAAAAATTGGAGCGGAATTTTTCGGAACTAAAAATATACGAAAATTTTCATTTCCCTATCATTTTGGCGTCAAAATGAAATTTTGAATTTAGCCTCTAGAGGTCGGTAACAAGCCAGGAAAAAATTTTGAAGCAATTCTGAAGTGGCGTCCGATATACGGATTCCAATTTACAATGGACGCCAGATTAAATGCAAACGCGCAATATTAGGACGCCAAAATGATATGAGGATTTATATATATATATATATATATATATATATATATATATATATATATATATATATATATATATATATATATATATATATATATATCTATATATATATATATATGAATCACCCTATCAATTTGACGTCCTTACAAAGATGTTCATTTTGGCGTCTACTGAAAGGAACGCGTATAGTTGATATCTGATCGAAGGATATTACATAATTTCTCATGGGCTCTTCAGATTTTGCACAGACATTCCATTTCACGCAATATTCACAGAGCTCCCATTTCCTATACAATATGACCTCCTTTCATCATAACATCAATGTGGCGTCAATAATATATGTTACATATTGCGTTTATAGTGGCGTCCTATCCATATATATGCTTTCACTTCATGTTTGAGGTGGCGTCCCCCTTGTTGCCAGATTTAGTTTCTACAGTCTGATGAGCACCTCTGTTGCGTAGAACGTTCTATCGATGACTCATGTGAAGCGATATATTCAAAGGTTTGCGTAGAGTTACATTATTCAAGTTTTGAAATGGGTTGATACTCAAGACATCTCCATAGAGTAGTAATATGTCATTGATTGATGAAGAACTCATAGTAAATTGGAAAATTTTGCGAAAAACTATGGATTTTTGATTGACAATTGCTATTTTCGAGTTTTGAAGTAAAATGTATTTGCCATGTCCGTGAACAGTTGGTAGATTCCATGAGTGGAAGTATGTGAAGAATAATTTAAGTACTTACGGATGTCATATAAACTGTGATAATAATTGCTCTATTGAAATGTGACAAAATTTTGCTCAAGATTTCTCTATAAATGTGTAATGAGGGTCAGTGTGAGTATAAATCTTGATTCTGAGAGCTGGAAACCTCCCCTCATTAGGTCATCATATTGGAAAAAGAAGTACAGAGTATTTTTGCAATATCTTAGGAGCCGTAAATCACACAAAAAAAATCTCAAAGCTTTTTGGAAGAGTATGGAATTCTTCACAATCTTAGTTCAGATACTTTTCACCGTAAAATTATCATGCCTACATCCTCCCTTAATCAACACAGATGCCGGATCAAGACTCATTGAAGCTCATAGGTCGTAATTCAATGAGATCCATGAGCTGGTGACTCAAATGCTTGTGAAATCCTCCAAATTAAGGCCTCCTTAAGCCAAGGTCCGTGAACCCGTGCCTATCGGGCTTTATGCATAATCTGGCTCTGGTAAGGGGTACTTCCTACTCACCTTATCAAATACCCTATAATACTTGGTACATGTCTTAGAGTTTTTCCTTTGGACTCAGCTCTAGCGGATAAAATATTTGTCTACAATTATTATCATATTACCGACTTTCCTCTCAACATTCCAAATATTTAAACTAGTATTGCTACCCTGATTCAAGTATGCGTTATCAGTTCAATCAATAATCGTCAATTTAAATTATTGAAATGCTGGAGAATCTTCCCTACAGAAACATTTGGTTTGGAATGAAATTCGGATAGCAACAGTAATGGAGTTTCAGGCAACTAATTGAAACTTTATCTGTGTACTGAGTTATTATTTGTTGCTTCTACAAGATGCCTCATCTCAGCACTTCAATAATAAATACCAGTATAGTCTTCATACATATCCTTATGAATACCTGAGAGAAAACTTACTTCACCATTATGAATCAGTCTTGTTAGATGGAAGATACAAAATAGGAATTATATGGAAGATACAAAATAGGAATTAGTGTATCAAGACCGTGGAGGTGCTCTTTTTTGGTCGAATTTGTGGTTCACGGCCGAAGCGCCAGCTGAGATCAGAAGAGAATATCAGAATATTACGTTTTTTCAGGCGATCATCATTAAAGAATTTAAAATCACTGAATTTTATTCATTCGTTTCTGAAACATCGCAAATGTTAGTCTTAGTTGCCCTTGAAATTGTTCTATTTTATTGTCTAAGAATGCGTATCTATCTCTCTAATTGCAAGATCTAGAGAGATTGACGGAAGGATATGATATATATTTCGGCAAAAATTGTTTCTTAAGACTTCATCAAGCTGCCTATAGAGCTAGGTGTGGAGTATTAATCAAGTAGTTCTCATGGATCAGTCCCAAAAAAGTAATATTGGACAGATCAGTCCCAAAATAGTTATTCAAATATTAAGGTCAGTGAGTACGGATTACCGATTGCGAATAATTGTTTGGAGGCCGAGCCTTGGCGAGATTTGCAAATATTAAGCGAAATTGCTACTGTAATCATTGACCGTGATGCTTACAAAATTTTTTGCACGATTGGGAGACCTACCCGAAATATGAATCCTAATATTCTCTTTCAAATTAAGCTATCACTTATCGCTTACTCGCTGTCAGCTGTCAAGTTTGACATTTTATTGTGAATATTCAATCATAAATAACGATAAATAAATTGATATTTTTAGTGGGAGTCCACAATTTTTCACTTACCGCTTTTGCCCATGGGCGGTAAGTTAGCATAACCATAGTAACCACAGTTTGCCGGTAAAATCAACATACCACGTTAAATAGAGAGCCGGTAAACATATGAAAACGCCCAATCGTGCAAAAAGTGAATTTAGATAGATGTGTACAAGTAAGTCAAACTCCATGGTCACAAAAAGGGCCATAGAAATTCCTTTTCCGTTATAATCGCCTTAAAAATTTATTTATAGCACATAGCACATGAACTTCTGAAGCAGAACTGTAACTTATGATGAATACAACAATTATGTGGGCATAAAATAAATCTACGACCAAAATTGTCCAAATATTTGATCATTCCTATTCTTTAAAGTTACTGGAAGCATGTCGTATATCAGTATTCATTCTTCATATCTTGTATATCAATCTAAAAGTAAAAAGCTTAACTGTTGAGAATGGAACTTGTTGAACTATGTACATCCTCTGATTAGATTTTCCACAATGCAAATTGGTAAACATATAATTGTGAAATTCGGGAGTCTTTCCCTGATAGTTTTCTTCGCTGCTCGTGTTGCAATATGGTGCACAAAGTCAGATACTACTTATAATATGAAATAATGAATAATAATCAATAAGTATCAGGGTAATCCAAGTGAATCTTTTTTAACTCACTTGTACAAAGTACAAATAAGTAGTATTGTTGAACCGCCAAAATCACATTTCGAGATTTTGATGGAGATTCTCGTTTTGAGCATCCCTAAATTCATTTTGACTATTTTCGGCTTGACGTCGGTACGTACGTATGAATGTGTGTATCTATGCAGCTAAATTTTGTATTTGAGACTGTTCCAAAATCTAGTTTTGTAGCCCCTATTATAGTTGCAATTGTCTGTACCGCAAATGCACTGTACTTGAAACTTTTTTCGAATTTTCCTGAGGCATCTCAATGGTTATTTTCAATTTTAGTACTAATTGGCTGTGCTCGAAGTGCACAGTCTATTCAAGTTTTTTGTATCAATTCAAAACAATCAGCCGAGGTGTAATAAAATCTCGTATGAAACACTTATATAAAACCTAATTGTACACCTTGTATTATGACTGCAGTCGGATCAACCAGGAGTGCAGTTTACTAAGCACGTTTTTGAATTTTTCATATAAATCCAGAACAATAAGCTGTAGAATCTTGAAATTTTGTATTTAAAGGAATTGTAGCATTCGAATGATATCTTAATATTTTCATAACAATCTATTGAGCCGGAAGTAAGCTTTATCTGATAATCTTTCTCAATTTTTCGCATAAATTCGAGACTTCGGCCGTAGAATGATAAAATTTGGTATTTAAGACTGCTAAAAGCGTTCCATAGCCAGTTGCTCCGCTGTCACTTGAATTCTAGGTGCCACCTAACTCAACAATATTGTATCAAAATATGAAAATTGAATGTGACATGAACATTGCTGTCCTTACTTCGATTCGACATTTTTTGTATAAGTGAAGCCTCAAATTTGAGTTAGAGCGGTAAAACTGACCATTATTGAATTGTAGCATCTAAATGATTGAATACTCATCTCAAATTTTGATTGGAGTCGATTTTGCCTGGAGACAATATCAGTGTCAACTGTTAATTATTGAGTCAAAAGATGTACAAGTAAGACACGTGGTGTTCACATCAGATATTTTTCATGTTTTCGAGCAAAACGTTGTTTGATTTTTTATCAAAGATTGAATATAGAATGCAAAATTGTTCAAAATGCTACTAGCCTAATTTTGCCACCACATAATATTATCCTTGTCTATTCTTCTTCTTCCCCTTCCGAACGAAGCAGGGGGTAGCACCTTGGTTTTTTCCTAAGATATTTTACCTTTATTATCGATTGGTACTAGTTTCAATCATAAGATCTATCAGGGAAGTTGACCCTAACAAAAATAAACAATAGTAGCCTTAAATAAATATGTTTTATTGGGTATAAGTTCTGTAAATTTATTAGAAACACAACGTTTCAACAGCAAAGTGCTGCCTTTCTCAAGTGAAAATAAATATAAATATAAATAAACAAAATTGTCAAGACAACAAAAATAAAAATAAAAGTACAAGTAATAACTAGATTAGTTTAAAATATATGTGCCAAACCAAAAAGAGTAGAGCCAGATTGACTTAGAACCACAAGGAGCTGACAATTTTCCCTATTTAGACCTTCATTATTATCTCCTGAAGACCTGTGGATATTGAATCATCTATCACAGGCTGAGCTCTACGATCCTAGGAGTTAATATATTTTAAACTAATCTAGTTATTACTTGTACTTTTATTTTTATTTTTGTTGTCTTGACAATTTTGTTTATTTATATTTATATTTATTTTCATTTGAGAAAGGCAGCACTTTGCTGTTGAAACGTTGTGTTTCTAATAAATTTACAGAACTTATACCCAATAAAACATATTTATTTATAAAATGAGTTCTGAAAAGTTTTTTCCTTCATTAATAGTAGCCTTTTTTCGACACTTGAAGCAGGATTCTAGATTTATGGAGTCCGTCACCTCATTGACTATAATATTCTCGATTGATTCATATTATACAATTTGACCATAAGTTTGACCAGGGAACATGAGTTGCGGCCGGCTCCCTGACTTTAAGAAATGTTCTCACACAGTTGCGAGAGCAGTCAATGTTCATCTATTCACAAACTGAATAAGAGAAGCGATGATATGATAACTCGCAGAAATTGAAATATGAGATAGAACGGATGTATGTTATATAGACTAAGTTTGAGCATATCATTTCCGAGATACAATTATTGTTGAATGCATTCAATATATAGCTCTTTGCATAAACCGGACACTCAAAAAGTTAGAGTTCTCATTTGGAAAAAAAAATTCAAAATTGTTTCTTGAACCAAATTGTGGCATTTCATAGTAACTCAAATTATCTTCTGGTGAACTCTGTTACCGGCAGATTCAAGAAAAATAAAGCAACATTTTCGTTTCTTACACAAAATTGTTCCAGTTTTATTTTGCCCGTAAATTCTAAATTGAACAAGAAAAAAAAAACTCAGAGCATGTTTTCTCCAAGTACCAACTTATATGCATGTTGTATACCTACTCTTTAAATTTTTCAGCCATGATGGATGTGATATCCTGTGAAAGATTATATTAATAGGAACAAAAACTAGTTTTCGTTCCCTTGTATATTACAAGCTTATATCACTTTTATAATGTATTACAGGAGATATGTAATAATGATAATTCATCCATCATTTCTAACTTTTCTTCGATCACACTGAAAGTGTAACTTTGTGACCATCAGGGACTTCAAAAACATGAATAATTTGAGATTCATCAATTTAGTCCTACTAAAAGCAATGATGAACTTGCAACAAAAATGTTCCACTTGCTCTGTACAAACGATATAATTTTTTTTCTACAACAATTATAAGACCACATCACGGATGAAATAGCAAGTTCTCACATCCTATAGTGATCCTATAGTTGGGGAGCCGACCGCACCTTATATTCCTTAATCGAACTTATGGTCAAATTTCATATGAATCAATCAAAAATATAGTGGTCAATTGAGTGACAGACTTTTTAAATCTGAAATCTTGTCCTAAGCGTCAAAAAAAAGGCTATTTCCGGTCAATTTTCGTCAGAGTCAACTCCTCTGATAGAACTTATAATTAAAAGTGGTACTTATTAGTAGCGAAGGTCGGATACTCCGAGAAAAAACCAAGGTACCACCCTCTACTCTGTCGTTTTGAATTTCCCTTATGATTGTTGTGTTTTCTCTCTGTTTTGGATAGAACGGAGGTAGTATCCTGGTTTTTTCCTAAAGTACTTGACCTCTGCAATCGATTGATACTAGTTTTAAATTAACCAATAACTTATTGACCGGATATGGCCTTTTTTCGATCCTTAGGACTAGATCCTGGATTTATAAGGGTGATATCCTAATGACTACTATATCTTCGATCAATTCATATACAATTCGGCCCTTTATCTGATTAGGAACGATAAGGTGCGGTCGGCTCTTGAACTATTAGGAAGAAGTACATGAATTTGCTCACTCACTCCTCATACTTGAGTCAGTACTCAACCGTTTTTTCCTAATATTTGAAATTGACTGCTTAAATTTCAGGTTGATAGAGAACTACTTCCAAGCAAGAATAATTTCTGACATCAAGTAACTGTATTATAATACTTCAGTCTGCAATAAAATATTGGTAGGAATATTATGTTATGACATTCATACAAAATGCAATTCCGAATTCAAGCCATACTCCTAACAAATTCCATGTCAAAAGCGCAAGTATCTGTTTCATTATCGATCGATGTTCTGCGACAGTGTTGTCAAGTTCATGGACGCCAGTATGATGGCGGAATATATGAACTGAGAATATACACGTATATTCTTGACGCCACTTGAAATTGGAGCGGAATTTTTGGGAACTAAAAATATACGGAAATTTTCATTTCCCTATCATTTTGGCGTCAGAATGAAATTTTGAATTCAGCCTCTAGAGGTCGGGAGCTTACCAGGAAAATTTTTTGAAGCAATTCTAAAGTGGCGTCCGATATACGGACTCCAATTTACAATGGACGCCAGATTAAATGCAAACGCGCAATATTAGGACGACAAAATTACTTACATTTTTATGCGAGATTATTTTCAAGAAAAATATCTGTTAGTGAATCGAACAATGTTCAAATGAATTTGGAAATATAATGAATTTTGACACTTTATCTGGTGTACAGCAGATTTGTATCATTTTGTAAGTTTTAAAATAAAATTTAGTTTCGTTGAAACACATAACTGTTTGAAATTGTTTTTATGGATGATTTGATAAATTTTACTTCATTTTCACAGGAAATTTTGTAGAACAGAACTGATAATATCACACATCAGAAATGGAGGATGATATTAAACATGTTAGAACCAAGTTAATTTGAATTTAAAAAAATAAAATATGTGACTAATTTCTGAACTAAACGAAAGTTGGCAACGTGACTGTAGTAAGCTCGCGAGACATAAACATTTTTATAAATATTGTAATGATTGATGAAGCACATCACTAAAATCAATTGCCTTTTGTAGAATTGATATTATTATTTTTGTTTTTATTATTTGCCAAATTTAACAAATAAACATATATATTGCTCAAGTTGTCAATATCAATTTTTTTGTTTATGGAGTGCTGGTTGCTTTGGATATGTGTCATCTCCAAGTAATTTCTCTTAAATAAATTCTCCTCCATATCTAATACTTCAACATTTTGGTAATCAATCTGATGTTTGGTTGTGTTTTGGTGGATGGCTAAAGCTGTTGACATCGGCTTTGATTTGTTATCACTTTTGTGGGATGTTAGTCAAGATTTTAAGTTTCGTGACGTCTGACTTATATAATTTTGATTGCAGTCTTTACATGGGATGTCATATATTACGTTTGATTGGTTTGACAATGGATTTGGATCTTTTATTTTGGTAAATATATTTTTGACAGCTACACAGCTTCTTGATGCAATTTTGAGGTTATCATCTTTTACAATTTTTCAGTATTCTCGGAGCTAATGTTTTAATAAATGGTAACGATGCATATTTTATATTTTGGGGCTGTGATTGTTCCGGTTGTACTGGTGGATTTTCTGTGCCTGGTGTACCCCTTTGGATGTTATATAACAAGCTGTCCACCAATTTGGATGGGCAACTATTCTTAAGTAAAATAGTTTTTGGTTTCTGTAAGTTCTTCTGGTGATACTGAGGGTGTGATATCCGTAGTATTCTGTTTTTTAGGCCCAGAACTACATTTATTTTTAGCTGCTTTGGCTGTTGTGATAAATAATGCATGTACCTTTGCGATGCTATCGGTTTTTGGTACCAGTCCAATGTAATGATACCTGCTGCATCTCTGATTAACAAAGGGTCAAGGAACGGTAGGCAGTTATTGGTTTCCAGTTCCATTGTAAATTGAAGGTGAGTGTTGAAATTGTTAAAAATTGATAATATATTGTTTTGTTCTTCTGTAGGGATAGCTGTTACAATATCGTCCACGAATTTCTTCAGGAACGGTAATTGGAATTTTAATTGTGGAATGCACTCCTCGAGTAGTGAGTCCATGACGTATTGAGCTATTATCGGACTGATAATTGCCCCCATTGGGCTTCTTATCAGCTGTTTCTAAAATTGACTGTCATAGATGCAGTACCTAGTGTCAAAAACAAACCTCAATAAATCAAGGAATTCATTCAGAGTTAGTGGAGTGAAGTCTTGGATATTATTATATTTCTTTGTTATGCTATCGACTGTTATTTGTAAAGTGATATTGCTAAACAGTGATACAACTTTAAGGCTTATCAGTATATACCCTTGTGGTATTTGATAATTGTTTATGAAGTTGGCAAACTCAAACGAATCTTCCGTATAATATTGATTTTCTTTTTCATACGAATTAGTCAATACTTCTGTAAGATATTTTGCTATTTTGCTGTTTCGTGCATCTATTGATGCTATGATTGGTCGAAGCGCCAGGTCTTGTTTGTGAACTTTTTGTTGGCCATAATATTAAGGTGGCACAGCATTATAAATCATCAGTGACTTTGCCAAATCAGGTGGTATAATTTGTTGACTTTTCAATTTGCTGATAATTTGATTTGCTTTTTGTTGATACGTTGATGTTGGGTCTCCATTAAGCAATCTGTAGCAGTTTCGGTCAGACAGCATCTCTAGAGATAGATCATGATATTTTTGTTTTATCCATAACGCACGTTACATTACCTTTGTCAGATTGTGTAACTATGAGATTAGAATTGGATTTTAAATACTTTTTTATACAAACACTATTAAAAGTACGACTTTTGATGGTTGCTTAGCGTATTAAAAATAACAATTTATGACATTGTTATCACTTTTAACACGTTACTATTGGCGACGTGTTAAAAGTGATTCACTTCTAACACTAATATATAATGTTTGCTTGATCTTGATTGTTCTTTATTTTCAACATAGTTTTTACATACAGAGTAATTCGACCATAACGTTGACGATTTCCACAACTTGGATTCCTCCTTAAAGTACGCCAAAAAAACAGTCTCATAATATTGACTCGAAACATTTTTATCTTCGCACCATTTCAAAAAACGTCCGTAGGCGATCTCGTACTGTTGCCTCGACTTCGAAGATAATAGATAATGATCAGTTTTAGTAGCTGCTCGCTAAATTTCAGCTGGAATTAATTTATTTTACGCACAACTGATACAAAATTGTTTGTTTACAACTTAGTTACCATGGTGGTAACTTCTACTTTACGCCCGTCGGGCGGTAAGAAAATTTACCGCCCGTTAGGCTGTAAACTAGAGAATTGGCCACCAGTATTATTATTGAAATAAGAAAACTACCAACAGAATTTTGTTGACATATAAACAAAATCAATTGTTTAACACATGACATGTATTTTGTTACCATACGCCACCTTATAATTTTGAAGTAATAAATATTTTTGCGTGTTCTCAAAAACTAATTACTTACGAGAAATTCACTAGTAAATTTTATCACAGATGTGCGTAAAACGTTGTACGTGCGTCGGCCTGAAAGACAATTTACACCCTTGGACGAATTAAGGCCCTCGCTACGCTTCGGGCCTCACACTTTGTCCGCGGGTGTAGACTTAATCTTTCAGCCCTCTATACGTGAATAACTATTCTTGACTATCCATTTCATTCAAAATATCTGTCAAACTGTGTAAATAACAACCAAGATAACAACAAAACATTGGTTGCTATCAAGGAGCAAGTGGTTGCTATATATATTACAATTCATCTATTATGTCATAATTTGTATAGATTTTTACCAATTTCGAATTATTATCGTTAACAATAGTGTTTGTATAAAAAATAGTGTATGATATACGTGTTGAAAGTGATTTTATTTTGTTCCAAAGGTTACACCACTCCGCTGCGCGTCGTGTCCTAAACTTCCTCTGTCACAAAATAAAATGACACTTTTAACACTTATATCATAAATTACTATTTCGTACTAAGAAATAAGTGATGGAGGTAAGATGATTCATCATTGTCATTTAGATAATTTGTTATTATATTAGTAACTTGAGCCCTACATATGTTTTTTCTGTTCTCGTTAAAGTTGCTAATTATGAATTCAACATCACTTAGCAATTTACGTACACAAACTTGGCTTTTAAGTGGTTTGACACAAAACTTGGGACCAAGACTCAATAAAGTTTCAACTTCTGTAGGTACAGAAGTAGACGATATATTTTCAAACCACGATTTTTGAGTACGCAATTTGTTATGTTCAGTATCAATTAGCGCTTTCAATTTTAGTTGATTACTTGTTTTGATTTTATTGGAAAATTTTTGGTTAGATGATTCTGTTTGATTTTAAAATTATCAAAAATACATTTAGGGGTCAAGTTTAAGATATCTTTTTCTAAATTACTTAGTTAGGTTTCAATATTAGTGATATGTTTTACCGTGCTGTCGATCTCAATGTTAAGAGTCTGTTTCCTTAACCTCTATTGAGGAAAAATTAAACGCAGCATAATTCAATATAACCTTTGTATTAAATTCCAACTAAACATTACAATAAACCAATATTCATCTAATTGATGCACAAGGGCCGTCGGTCTCAGAGTGTAGATCTCATGTAATCTGAAAATAGGATATAACATAAGCAAACTACTTGCTTAGTGAGGAGAATCACATCCACACACAAAGGCTATATACTCAATACCATCAGCACAACGCAGGTTATATATTCAATACCATCAACATAACGCAGGTTATATATTCAATACCATCAACTCAACGCAGGTTATATATTCAATACCATCAACACAACGCAGGTTATATATTCATTACCATCAACTCAACGCAGGTTATATATTCAAAACCATCATCACACAATCACACCGGTACTACACACGGTAGTATTTATCAGAACATTCGCATACTCTGAAACCACCCACAGTGGCATCCATCAGAGTATCTAGAAACAATGCTCAACACCTTCCGAACCACATGCTTCACTGGGCTCTCGGGAGTATGGATTGAAAGTCAAGCTGAAACCCGTCACTCCACCCGCATGTGGCAGGTGTTAGCGAAACGTTGGGCACCTCCTGATACATTAAGACACTGAAGTTGGCAGGCAGGGCACCGATGGCACGAGGCTAGCAAGTCGTGCTTCGTTGACAACTGCTTGACTGTCACTCCCCGAGGACTTCCCTGGAGTGACTTAGGCGTACAAAAGGATAGCAATCATACACATAGGATAATTTGGGACACTAACGTGAACAACAACATCTCAACGCTCTCTCAACCAACATACTACATACTCATTCAACTCACACACCTAGTAACTAGACTCATTGATTCAACTCATACCAACACACTGATTCAACCCACCCTTAAATATTGAAGATAAATCATAACACAAACTGAGGCAATCACTGATTATCGAACCGTTTAAATAACTTACGTGTTGTATAACTTCCTAAAATATGTTAAGAATGATATGATTATTGATGTTACGTGAAACCTATGGAAAACATCTGTAACACCTGTGATACATGTTGTTCAATTTGGCTATATTTTTGGGGTCACCTGTCAGAATTCTGGTCGGGTTGTTGTGGATGTCATTGGTTATGTGCTTAGGAAACACTCCATGTTGACGACATTTGAGTAGAAAAATTCTTCGATTAACTAATGATTAAATCTTGTTGTTGGTTGTGGCCCAGGATTTATATGCTCGTACAGTTTGTAAGCCATATTGGCATCGTAACATTTGGAAAAAGCCCATTCCTGTTGATTAAGTTGGGATTAATCGCGACTGCAATTAGTTAAGGAGACAGTAAATTTTGTAGGTTTTGCAGTCAGGTTTTTTTGGCCAATAAAATGAAAGATTTCTCGTTTGAAATCTCGTCTAGCTCTCGGTTTGGTTTAAGCCTTCATCAGGACACTAGAATAGAATTCATTCACAGATCAAAGTTTACATATTGATAAGTATAAAAAAAACTTATTGTGAATAATACAATATTACTTACATTTTTATGCGAGATTATTTTTAGGAAAAACATCTGTTAGTAAATCGGACAATGTACGAATAAATTTGGAAATATAATGAATTTTGACACTTTACCTGGTGTACAACAGATTTGTATCATTTTGTAAGTTTTTAAATAAAATTTAGTTTGTTGTTTTAGTGTCCTGATGAAGGCTCAAATCAAGCCGAAAGCTAGACGAAATTTTAAAAAAGAAATCTTTCATTTTATTGGCCCAAAAAACCTGACTGCAAAGCCTACAAAATTTACTGTCTCCTTAACTAACTAACTTATATATATATATATATATATATATATATATATATATATATATATATATATATATATATATATATATATATATTTATATATATATATATATATATATATATATATATATATATATATATATATATATATATATATATATATATATATATACAGGGTGTAACAGAAATAAGTACATTAATTTTAACCAGTAATAGATCTCGTCAAATGTAACAACTTTTCCGAATACATTTTGTCTGTAAGCTCCTTAGATATCGAGTTAAAATTCATTGAAGTTTAGTCAAAAATTTCACTGTGCGCCCATGGATGATTCTGAATGTTTGACATTTGCTAGAACAATGACAGATGTCAATAAGAATAAGCACCTAATTTGCAAATTTGAACAGTCGTCGGGCAGGTTCTGTAAATTGTACATGGGATTACGCCCTAATGACTTATTTATTGAACTGAAGAATTAGGCTATAGTGTCTTTGTGCTTCAATAATGTTTTCCACTGCTTACAACTGTTATGAAATTTTCATGACATATTAAATTGAAGAATTCAACTGTAGTGTCCTTGTGCTTCAATAATATTTTTTCACTGCTTATAACTGTTATGAAATTATCATGACATATCACTAAGCTGGAAAACTAAGAGAATTTTGGCAATACATACTTTTGCTTACTGTCTTTAGGTTAGATTTACCATTGATTTACCGTTGAAATCAATTCTCCAAGATAACAGTCTTATTTATACCTCAGTGTCTTCTAAATTAATTTATACTCTAACAGAATATCAAGAAGATTATGAATGATCTTGCTTTTATTATGTATTACTGATGTAACACTCAGAACATCTCACATGACGAAGGTCATTGAACTCACAGCAATCAGCTGGGCACGCTGAATTAACTAACAGTCAGGCTAACAATCAAGAGATGGCGACACCAATAACTAAAACTTTAACAGTGACACTAAAACAGTGTTTCTTTGAACAAAGAATGCTAGCTAAGCGTCCCTTAATAGTACCGAGTTGCGCAGCGTGTATCTTTGTGGTCGAATTTAAGGATAAGACAATTAGAAAGGGTGCATTGAACACCTCTTGTTGGACCAAACCAGAGAGTACTTGACCGAACTTTCAAATGAAGTGATCATTGTTTGAGAACTTCTGCTTAAAACAGCAAGACGCAAGACATGCGCGCCGGCTGTGCACAAGCACGCAAGAGAAGTTTGTTTTTTCTCCAAAAATGAGACTTGTTCAAAAGATACAAAAGAAGATAAAATTCTGAAGAGAGCGACAAAGGTAAGTGATAAAATAAAATTTATCGAATCAATAAATTAACGAAGGAATTATAGGTCAACTGAATTATAATAAGTGTTCAAAATGACCACCGTTATTATCAATATAACACTGAAGGCGTCGACGGAATGAATCATTTACTCTTTCTAAAATCTGTGGGCTATTGCGCGGTATATCTTCAGGCAGTAAGCACTGAACTTTCTGAACATGGTAAGGATGGAGTTGTTGTTCTTTCAATATCCTCCAAATTGTCATATGTGACACTCTTTGTTGCAGTGCTAATCTTCGAGTACTAGACCCTGGCTGAGCTTCAACATTCTCCAACACAACCTCTTCAATATTTGCTATGTGATCAGGGCGTGTTCTACCACGATCTTGACAAGCAGGTTCAAAGGATCTGTGATCTCGAAGATGCTGGACCATATTCACAAAAGTGCGAATGTTTGGAAGGCGACGATTTGGAAAACGGTCCGAATAAATTCGTTGAGCTAGAGCAGCATTTCCCTGAGCTTCACCGTAAGCCAATACAATATCTGTACACTCGTTATTTGTGAAGGTAGACATTCTTACTCTTTTTTGAATTAATATGAAAGGTATTATTGGACCAATCTTCTATAATTAGAAATAAATAGTATCTGACAACTTATACATGTCAAAATCAATTGTTTTATTATTATTGCTACTTGATCAAATTATGCTAGAACCTGAACGGCTCGTCAATCTGTGGGGGGGTAAAAAGGCTAAAAAAAAAAGAGATTTCAGGAAAAAGTTATTAAGAAATATTGTTACACTTGATGAGTCCTATAACTGGTTAAATTTAATGTACTTATTTCTGTTACACCCTGTATATATATATATATATATATATATATATATATATATATATATATATATATATATATATATATATATATATATATATACATACATATATATATATATATATATATATATATATATATATATATATATATATATATATATATATATATACATATATATATATATATATATATATATATATATATATATATATATATATATATATATATATATATATATATATATATATATATATATATATATATATATATATATATTCGTTCAGTGCGCCTATCAAAACCATTTCCATCCATATATCGGGCTTACATAGGACGATGGCTGCCTATCGAGGACGTCCTTATTAGGAGCTCCTAAATATAGTCTACCCACATTATTGATTCGTATATTTTAGTCCACATTTAGAATGAATTTTTTGAGAAGTGTTAGTCACATTTACAGCACTAAAATGTAGTATTTATCCTCATCTTTCTAGGGAAAGTTGATATTGGTGTAGGTACTGCTGTTTTGAAAGAATGTATTAGTCAATAAATACTCGACTGCTAAATCAATCAGTTACAATTATAGACATAGTGAAAATAAATGAGGAAATCCAAATCTAAATGAGTTTCTCAGTGCTTCGTAATTAGAATATGAAAACATTGGTACAATATGTTTTTATCTGTAATTGCTTGAATAGGATAATATAATTATCGTAGTAATTGTTTGGTTAGGTTTGGAATTGTGAGAGAATTCGGAAAAAAATATGCTTGAAATTGAAAATGGAAAGCGTGGAACAAGAATTATATTGAATCAATAATTCCCAACTGGACGAACAATCTTAGGTAATTTATGATAGACGTCTTGTTATCTACTAGATGATTATATTTTATCCATATATTCCAGAAACTTGGAACAAGAAAACGATGAAGATGATCAAGATGATAGATCTTTTAGAAGAAAAATCAGAGATATACAGGATCCATTTAGCATAAGTGATATTGAATTCATATCAAACTTTCGACTGAATAAAGATGCCTGCATATATCCGTGGGAGTACAACAATTCCACCGCATTCAAAAGTAACTATTATGTGATACATGGTGTTCGTGGAATTATTGGTATTACGGAGCTCACGTGGCTATAGGAAGGTCTTTCGAAGGAAATGAACATGTTTTCATGAACAGGAAGGATATCACAGTCTAAATGTTCAAATAGTTAGTTTTTTTTTCCTTTGATGATAACATTTTTTATAAAAACGATAATTCAATAACAGATTTGTGATGGACGCATGAGAATCATAAACTGCAAGGCCCGTTTTCTTGAGAAAGCCTACGATTCTCATAATTGGAGAAGTAGGTAGCGCAATTGGACTAACTACGAAAATGGCGATACTATGACAACTGATATTGGGTATATAAAATGGACTTGTCAAATAATAATTTCTAATAGATGTTTCTTGTTTTACAGGAGATTCGGAATACGTCTGTTTACCTTGGCTACTTATACCGTATCAGCGACCACGTAACGAGCGTGAGATACGTTAAATTAACACAATCAAACGTGTACGAAGCTCTGTAGGGAGATATATCGGCGTCTTAAAAGGCAGATTTGGATGCTTACTGAAGGATTGCATACTGCAATACAGTCCCAAGAATGCGGCAAGGATTGTAATGGCTTGTGCTATTCAAGATGAGCGAATATACAGAGAAACAGGGCAGCAGAAGAGAAATAATTATAATCAGCAGTATTTTTGAAAATATTATACATATATCAGTACATTTAATTTTTTTTACCTTTCCTGATTATTATCCATCCCGTGATTACATTTTTTGAAATTAGAATTGCAATGAACTGGTGCTAGATTTCATCAAAACGATATTTTTATCTAAATTATCATTACTTTATATCCTTATGCACTAAATATATTGGCTGGTATCACGAGCTCTGTTTTTGGCGCTACCAAGAGTGTTGTGTCAGGATGTGTTTTAACGCAATTAAAATTTTCTCAAATACTTTAGAAAAGAATCTTTAAATACAAATTACAGAGAAAGCATAGGTCTACAAAATTTATCCAAATTTTTCCAATCAAAATAGCTTGAAATATTCATATCGCCATAAACTCTTCTTGAAATAACACTGCTAGTATAGCCAAAAACAGAACTTGTGGTACCAGCCAATAATTTTAAGCTTTTTCTTCTAGAATGCACTCTTTGTTCAGTTAAAATGGTAACTAATATAGTTATAGACTTTTCTTAATTGTTCAGGCTATTAGAAATCCATTTTTTTCATAATATTCATCAAATCTCTACCAATGGACTATTTTTTTCATTCAGACGCATAAGATTGAATTATTCTTGTTATCAAAACAAAGTTTGGAAACTATTGTGAATCAGTCAAAATTAAATATTGACTGAAATAATTCTAATTCAGTATATTTATGACTACGTTATAATTAAGTATTTGTATTTATGATTGAAAAACTTATCTGTAGATTGAGCGATTGACAAAAATGAGACAAATTTTGGAGTTGAATTCGTGTATTTAATTCCATTTAATAATTATTATACATCGTCTTGTCCCTTCAAAGCTGCTGCTATTCTTAACAATACGCTGTTGGTTTCATCTTTTTGTTGAATAATTTGCTCATTTTGTTTGATAAAAATATGAAATTTATCATTAAGGGAGCTGAGTGCTTTTTTAATATCTATAACGGAGTCTATAGTATCATGACATATAAGACTCTTACGTCCTCTGTCATTCCCAAATAACTATCATAGTTCAAGAAGCGTTGAAACTACTTCATTTTTATCTGGACCATCAACTTCTACCTCTGAAACTAAAAATAATAACCAGAATCCTTCTTATGTGTATAATAATTGTACGGTTAATATATAATAGTTTTTCATACAACATGTAAATTGAACCACTGCTTCTATTTGCGAGAAGAAATTTCAAAGTCAGTTTTGTGAATTCTGAATTGAAGCGTTCTAATTGTGAAAAGTATTGTCTGAAATGATGGAAGAAAGTGATCACAACAATGCTCTCGTCCCCAATACCATTTTGAACGAAGCAGCCGCAGCAGTTGGAAAAAATATTCCTCAGAAATTGAAATCTTTCTATGAAAAGGAATACCAACAGTAATTTGAATTTTTCAAATCACTAATAACTCATTTTAAATCACTAGTGAATTAAGATTTACTTATGACTGTTGCTATGGATTCAATAATGTAGCTTTCAATCGACAAAATTGGATAGAATAAATAATTCGTAGGAATGTAATGCTGTACTAAGTAATGTTTGTGAAAAAAAAATTGACGTTTTCATCTCTACATTATGCAAATAGTCCTCAGAATACCATTTGTGAATAAATTTATCCTGGCAAAATTTTCAGATTGTTTAACGAGAGCTTGCTGCCAATTTTTTTCGTGACAATGATCAAAAATCATTCGCTTGACAGCTTGGATTTCTCTGTCATTGTCACTCTATGAATCACTAAACAACAAACTCTCGCAATATGAAAAATTTTCCAGTAAAACTCAACCACTTATATTATATTCATATAGGACAAAATCCATCTTTACCTATCATATAATACCGATGTATTTCTCTAAATATCAAGACGAATACTTAAAGGTATATTTATAAGGAATATAAATACATTGATAATAATTAAAATGAGAAAATTGTCGCTTATATTGAAGAAACTGAATATATACTAGTTATCTTCATCTTCTAATTCTTGTTATTTTAAAATTGGTCTCATAATTTCTCTCCTCAGTTTCTTTCGATTGGATTCATACTACAGTGTCCGAATTTCTGAAGAAAAAAAATCTACTGAATATATCCTATTCATTCTCTTGTTTTCCAGCCGATGTGGCTATAATAGCACAACTTCATCTTCTATAATATAACTATTTCCTCGATTTCTGAAATAAAATCAGTCTTTAGGTTAAACTGTCGATGCAATTTTTTAGACATTACCTGTAAATGTTCCATTTAGAGTAACTATATTTCAATAGTTCGTGACCTTTAATTGGTAAATCCATTCAGGAAATACAGTTGAATCCACTGTTTAAATATAATAACGTCGTAGCATAGGTTATATGTATCTGCTGCAATTTGAACAAATTTAAATACATGAGTAACAAGTTCATTAAAATCACTAACCTTTAGTAATAGTATTATTTCTGCGAATTGTATCATTTCTGTATAATTTACTCATTTTGTCTCACGATATTCATTGACAGTCAAAGATATGAAATTCCGCTGGTAAAAATTGAAGATAACCTAAAGAGAGTAGAATGGACACTCTTGTCCTACATAAAATAATAAAATATAAAAAATAAATGAAAAAATAATTTTGCATCTTCACGTACAGCTGGCTTGCTTGGTTGTTCTGTCTTCTTGTTCATTTATCTCTGGTTGTGGTGCTTTTTTTCTACTGTTTTTAGTATCAGTGTAAGCGGAAAAAATTTTTCCTTGATAAGAAAAGATCCTGTGAGTGTTTTATCTATTCGGGGGTGAGTTTTGTTCTTCTTTCGATATTTTATTGTACTTAACCTTCAGTTAAGCTTAATTAAACCGGCTGTTTCTGCCGCTTCCCAACCTGTTTGTTTCATTTGAAGGTTTCTGAGCCTAGGGCTCTCTTGTACCTATTTCAGCGCTTTCTTCGGCGAGAAAGCTTGGTACCGCTCTAGCTTACTGCGGCTTTGACTACTTTCCGGCCTTCAAAATATGCTTCGGCCTGACGCAATATTTTGAGGGCTGGTTTTCATCATAGTCCACTGCTGCACGAGCTAGTGGATTATGATGCTGCTCCATCAGCGAGAAAAGCTTTACCGCATCTTTGCGAATAAAGTTTTCCACGGTCTCTATTTTGAGGTCTTTGTGGATGACCTCATTTCTGACGTAGCGTTGTGCGTCCACAATGCAACGTAGCACTTTATTTTGCAGCGTTTGCAATTTTTTCTTCTGCTTGGTCGTTGCGCCGTTCCAAGCAGCAGAAGCGTATAGCATCTGCGGCCGTATGATTGATGTATACAGCCGCAGTTTATTGTTGAGGGTCAGGAAGCTCTTCCTACCCAGCAGCGGTATCAGCTTAATAAACGTGCCTCGAGCTTTATTAAGTGCGTTGTTAATTTGATGATGGTGGTTCATCCGTTTGTCAATGCATATCCCAAGGTACACTGTCTTGTCCCTCCAAGGGATAGGACGGCCGAACATGCGTATCTCGCTATAGGGAGCGAGTCTACGGCGAGTAATAAGAATTGCTGTACTTTTATCTGGATTTACAGCAATTCTCCACTTCTTGCACCAGACCTCCAGCTTATCTACCGCAACTTGTAGATTGGATGTTATGAGTTTTGGACTACGACTGCTGTGTATAACCGCCGTGTCATCAGCGTATTGCGCAATTTCAGTCGAGCCTGCTGGTCTAGGCATGTCGCTCACATAGATATTGAATAGCAGTGGCGAAAGCAAAGAGCCTTGAGCCACACCTGCTGCTATTTGTTTTTCGGTTGACAGTGCACCTTGAAATTTGACTCTGAAGGTTCTATTCCGTAGATATGACTGGATGGTTTTCACTAGGTAAAGTGGGTAACCATAGTCCAGTAGTTTGATAAGTAGGCCTTGATGCCAGACTTTATCAAACGCTTTAGCAACATCTAGGAGCACTGCTCCTGTTGCTTTGCCATGGCTGAATCCAGCTGTGACATGATCCACAACTCTAACTAGCTGGTGGGTCGTGGAGTGGTTATTTCTAAACCCAAACTGCTCGTTGGGAATGATACTCAGCTCTTCCGTAGCTTTCTGCAAGCGGGTGAGTATTACTTTCTCAGCTGCTTTTGCTAAGATGTTGAGCAGGCTGATGGGTCGATAATTTTCAGGGAGTTTCAGACTCTTCCCTGGTTTGGGAATTGCCACTACGATGGCTTTCTTCCACTCGTCAGGGAAGTGGTTGAGCCTGAGAATCCCGTTGATTATGTTTGTGAGTGCGACCACAGCTTTTGTTGGGAGCGCTTTTAGTGCACCGGCCGATATATCGTCCGGCCCTGGAGCTTTTTTAGCTTTGAGCTTAGCTAGGATATCACCAACTTCCTGTGGAGTTGCGAAGTCAACGTGTAACGTATCCACTTGACTTGTTTCAGCTTTGACTCGCCGATGAGTTTGTCTGATAAACTCAAAGTCTGCGTGGTCGTAATTTGGAGAGCATTGAGTCTCCAGGCTGTTGGCGATAGCTTCTGATTTCTCAGAAGCTGAGTAAGCTATGCCGTTTGGGCCGTGTATTTCCCTGACCGGAGCTCTCTTGCTCCGTAGGCTCTTACTAATGCGCCAATAACGCGTATCGTCGTCATTGGCAGCCTCTATGGAAATTCTCCATTGCTCGTTTTTGTGCTGCTTGATTGCGTCACGTATCTGTGTGCTGAGACGGTTGTACGTGCGTTTGTCGTCTGGAGCACAAGAGCGCTGCCAGGTTTGTTTGGCTTGTCTCCTCAGTCTGATAAGCTGCACAATGTGAGCTGGTAGCGCAGGACTTTTGAATTTCCTTTTGGACACGTAGGAAGCTTTTTTGATGGCATTCTGAATTTTGATTGTGAGCTGCCGAGTAGCCTGATCTATATCAGCTGTGTTAGAAATCACAGGGATAGGACCAAGATCATCATCCAGTATTTTACTAAACTGTTGCCAATCCGTGTGTCTTTTTGGGTTTTGCACACCCTCATCGACCCCAGTTGCTACGTCAATAATAATGGGATTATGACGGGAAGACATTTCATTCACCGTGTCAATCCTGATATGAGTCTGGATGTCTTTCAAGACCGCAATATCTAGGATATCTGGCGTGTGCCCTGCGATACCGCTGAAGTAAGTCGGTTCGTCCGGGGCGATAACTTGCAACTGGTTGCTTGCTGCAAACTTGTATAGGCTGTTGCCTCGCGGGTTTTGGACTCTGCAGTTCCATGCGGGATGCTTGGCGTTGAGATCTCCTGCCAGTATCACAGGGTGATTATCCTGGCTGAGGATACTTCTGAGATCAGAATGAAGCAGTTGCTTGTGGGGCTGATTGTACACAGCTACCAAGCGAACAAGGCCAATATCTGCGACCTGTAGACCTATCTGGCATGCTTCCAGATTCACCAAATCAGGTGTGTCTAGCAGGACGTGATCTAGTGTACGCTTGACTAGTATTGCTGTCCCTCCACCTCTGGTGGGACGATCCTTCCTGTAGCACAGGAAGTTACGTACGTTTGGCGTTCTGACATTGCTGGATAACATTGTCTCGCTTATCAACGCTACGTCTACTCGATAGCGAAATAGGAACTCCTCGAGTTCCTCGATTCTGTTTGACAAGGAATCAGAGTTCCAGGCAACGATTCGTATATTTTTTGCAGCGTTTGTCTTATTTACTGTCATGATTGAACAGAGCTAAGATGGTCGGTAAATTTTGAAGAGCTATCTTCAATAGGTTCATGTTGGCATTTGACTCTGTTGAGCTATCTATAGCTGTTAGCAGAGTCTGACAGATAGATTGGATGTCAATCTTACTGATCAGCTCAAGGAGAATGTTAGCTGTCAGATCAGCCGACTTGTCAGATTTGCCTTTTCCGTGAGCTAGCGCCTTTTTACCCTTCTTTTTTATAGCGATTGCACGTTTAACTGTTTTGGGTTTGGCAACAAACTTGGTAGAGCAGCTCTGTGCTGTCTGAGAGTGCAGTTCTGCAGTTTTGTCTACCAGGACTGGAGGAGCAGGTGAAGGCTGAGCAGCTTTTGTTACAGAGTCAGCAGCCCTAGTAGGTTTTGACGCTGTGATCTGGGCGAAAGTACGTTCATCTCTTTTGTGAGACTTCAATAGTCTTGGAGCTTTAGCTTTCTCCGCTGCTGTCTGAAAGAAAGCACAGCCTTTATAGTTGGCAGTGTGCTCTTCTTTGCAGTTTGCACATTTGGCCTTGTGCGACTCCTTGTTCTTGTTCTCACATGCGTGAGTAGCATGACTTTCGCCACAGCGAACGCAACGCCAAGCCAAGCTGCAACCGGCAGATGAGTGACCGAATGCTTGGCAGCGGTGACATTGACCTGGGGTCTTATTACGTCTCTTGCCTTCTACCTTGACAGAGATATGGAGCAAGTGATGTAGCTCGTAGATCTTACGTGCGTCATCGTTACGTTCAAGATGCACGACCACAATATTCTGGAATTTGCCGAAGCGATATGCTTTTATTACTGGCAAATTCTGTGCTCTGAGTGCCTCGACAATTTCGTCGCTCTCAACTTGAAGCGGCAGGCCGCGGATTACCACTTGCAGTGGAATCTCGTTCTTCAAACGGAAAGTGTAGAATTCTACATTTGTAGCGCGGAGCTGCGTCTGCAGCTTTCTATAGTCATCTATAGTTTCAGGCTGCAGTTTAATCGAGTCGTCAGTAGTGCGTGACGACTTTATTTTAATTTGCGCGCTCTGAATGTCTCTCATGACCGCAGTCCATGAGGTGATATTTTTGATAAAAATAGGTGGTGGAGCTCTCGACTTCACAACTTCAGCTCTTGTTTCATCATGTTCACTCGCTAAAGGAGTGAACCTATTGCCAGTGGGAACGAGTGGTGCTGGCTCAGATGAAACTTTTAGTTTTTTACTGCTGTGTTGAACAACAGTAAAGCCTTCAGTTGTAGAGCTGGAGCTGCTCGCAACTTGCGAGTCGGTCTCCATCAAGTCTTCACTGCCTACTCGATCCAGCAGATCCGACTTGTCTGGTGACTCAGATACTTTAAGTTTCTTGTCCATGTGACTCTCTGAACCATCAGAAGAGTCACGCGGCTTTTTGGTAGTTGTCACCGCCGGCTTAGCCTTACCGGCTGGGCTTTTCCTTGCGGAAACAGGTGATTTAGCCTTGGCTGTACCAGCTTCTGGAGCCGAAGGATTGATGCTTTCCTTACGGCTGAGCTCAGCTTCAAGAAGCTTGATTTTTTGAGCTTGCAGATCGCGCAACGTAAGACCACTTCTCTCAGTCAGGCATGGCCTTTGGTCATACGATGCGATTCTGCGCGTCAGCTCTTCCAGCTTGAAAACTGCTGGATTCATGACTCGTCAGATAGTTCGAGCGTTTATTCAATATCTAAGTTCAAGCAAACGTTGTACCCCTGTGTAGAGGGCCCGATAATGACTCCCGGAGGTTGCACTATCCCTGAGACCAACGTTTGCAAAAACTAGGATGTTGTTATGTGATGTATATATGCAGAGGCACTGGGCTTGCAAGTCGAAATAATTCACAAAAAGAGCAGAATAAGTACTGTTATACGTAACAGAACTTAGTGCTTTGTCAAGTCTTGATTCAATATCAAAGTTCAAGCAATCGTTGTACCCCTGTGCAGAGGGCCCGATAATGACTCCCGGAGGTTGCACTATCCCTGAGACCAACGATTACAGAAACCAAGATGTTGTTAAATGATATATGCAGAGGCACTAGGCTTACAAGTCAGTGTGATTCACAAAAAGAGCAGAGCAAGTACTGTTACAGTAACAGCACTTGGTGCAGTCAGAGCGCAGCGAAAGCTTTGCCAGGTAGAGCGCAGCGGGGTTCTTGCCTCGATGACGACGACTGCCGCTTCCCATTCGAACTAAACACTTATATATACTGGGAGCTCCTTTATAATTATATCTACTGGGTGTTGCGTAATCATTTTATCCACACTCATTTCTTTTTGTCTCAATTATTTTTAGTTTATTTCTTTTAATGGCCCAATGTCATTGTTGTAACGTTAAAATCGATAAAGAAAGAACAGTCAAGTGTTCAGTATGTAAAAAGTCCTTCAACATTGATTGTGTTGGAATATCTCTTCCTGAAGCTAGAAAAATAGTAACATCTAGGATTGGACTTGAATGGAATTGCTCCAGTTGCGACAGTTTAGGAAACGATATTGACAGTTTAAAATCTGTCATAATAGGTTTGCAAAATGATATTTTGCTATTGAAAAACAGTATATCTAACACCAATACTTCACCATGAGAAATCGAGTTACCTGAAACTATTATACAAGAAATTGCTGATCGTGAACGTCGCTCTAAAAACATTGTTATTTTTGGCTCTTCAGAAGATAGCTCTAATTTAAAATCACAAAAGACTAAGGATAATGGTTTGGTATCAAATATTTTGTCTAATGCTGACGTTTCTTCAGAAAATATTAAAATAATTTGATTGGATCGTTTCGATCCTACAAAATCAGGCTCGAGACCAATTAAAGTTCACTTAAAATCTCGTGATGATGTTCTGAAGGTATTCAAAAATATTACTAAGATTTAAACAAATCCAATCTTCAAGAATCTATCTATCTCAAGTGATAAAACTCAAAAGCAGATAAACTACTACAAAATTATTAAAACTGAACTAAATGACAGATTGTCCAAAGGTGAGGATAATAATTCAATAAAATATATTAATGGCGTACCAAAAATTATCAATTCGGAAAAATAGTAACTCCCAACAGAAGTAAAATGTTTTTATTTGTCTTTATCAAAATACGCGGGGTCTTAAATCCAAAACGCATATGTTTTATACCAACTGTTGTACATCACTTAATGACATAATAATTCTCACGGAAACATGGCTTGATGATACAGTCAACAATGCTGAATTATTCCCTTCTAACTATAATGTGTTCAGGGAAGATCGAAATTTTTCGTCTAGGACGTACTAAAGGTGGTGGTGTTCTGATAGCTGTGGACAATCATATTATTACTCAATCATTTGATACTTCTAGCGTGGAATTACAAGCTCCTTCAATAGACTAAACTGCTTGTAAGTGTTTTTTTGGAAGTATGTCTTTAATTATCTGCGCAATATATGTACCTCCTGATATTTCGAATAGTGACATTGTAAATTTTACTGATGCCTTACAACCTCTTCTTTTGAATGAATCTGTTCTCATACTTGGTGATTTCAACTTACCAAATTTCACTAAATTATCAATGAACTGTTCTAAATCATCTTCAATACGTAATCTTTGTAATACTTTAGATCTCTGTCAACATAATGAAATTCATAATGATTATGACAATATCATTGATCTTGTTCTGTCCAATTTAAACAGTCTATTTTAAGTCGAGAAATATGATTTTCTGTTAGTCCCTGAAGATAAAAAATTTCATCCAGCTCTTGTGATTATTCTTGATCTTATTTCCGTGAAACCAAACAAATTTTCATTACGCAGTGATAATAGGTATAACTTTCGAAAAGCTAATTTTCATAATTTATATGATGATATTCCTAATATCGACTGGTCTTCTTCAGATAACTACGAAAATGTCAATGATGCTCTTGATTTTTTTTATTCTACCTTATATTGTGCCTTAGATGCGTCAGTTCCAGAAAGTACCTTCAAATCCAATAATAATTATCCACTTTGGTACACCTCAGAAATTAGATATAATTTGAAAAGTGAGGAATATTATAGAAGAAGATGACTCAAAACTAGAAATGAAAGGTTTTTAATTGAATTTGAAAGATTACGAAGCTTGATCAAATTACAAATCGATGATGCGTATATCTCTTCTACCACATAAATAGAAGCTAATGTTAGAAACAATCCATTTGATCTTTGGAAGTATGTACAGTTGAAGCAAGGAAATACTCGCATTCCCAGTGAATTACACGATGATCATTCCACTTATGTTAATCCACAAGACATTGTTAATGGATTTGCGAACTTCTTTTCTGGATTCTATCGACCAAGTTCTACTTACAGTGATGATGAAAACTGTTCAATTTTTCCTACATTTTCACTTGGTTTAGTTAGCGAAGATTATGTTAGTTCTCTGATGAATTCTCTTCCAAACAAAGCTTCCGCTGGCGAAGATCAACTCCCTTCTTATTTAATTAAGGATACCCGAGTTGTTCTCGCTGAACCACTTTGTACTATTATAAACTTGGCTATTCGTACATGTTGCTTTCCTGAACGATGGAAGAAAACCAGGATAACTCCCATTTGGAAAAAAAATGATAGATCATGTATCAAAAACTACCGTCCAATTTCTATACTCAACAATTATGCAAATTTTTTGAAAGGATGATTTATAACACCGTCTATTCAAGTACTCGATGTTTTGTGTCATCTGATCAGCATGGATTCATGAAAGGTCGCTCAACGACAACTAATCTTATCTGTTTCACACAATTTGTTTCTGAAACTCTTGATGATCGTAGTCAGGTAGATGTTGTCTACACTGACTTTTCACGGGCCTTTGATTCTCTAGATCATGGAATTTTACTATCAAAAATAAGCTCTTTTGGTGCATCTCCTTCTTTACTGAAACTAATTCAATCATACCTTAATGATCGGTACTGTTATGTTTTCTACAACGGTTATTCTTCTACCAAATTTTCAGCAAACTCAGGAGTCCCCCAAGGCTCAGACTTAGGACCACTTTTATTCACAATCTTTATAAATGAACTACTTCTTTCATTTTCTTGTCCTGTACTTGCATATGCGGATGATTTGAAAATTTTTAATGAAATAGATACTAGGGCTGACATAGATCTGCTTCAGAATAACATAGATAAAATGATTCATTGGTGTCAAGTGAACAAACTGAACCTTAACATTGCTAAATGTTTTACAGTGTTATATACCCGACGTATAGCTCCTATCTCTCGCACATATCATATGGAAGGTATAACTCTGAAACTAAATACGACAGTTAAAGATTTGTGAATTATTTTTACCTCTAAACTTGACTTTACGCCTCAAACGGAAAATGCATGTGAGGCTGCAAATAAATCTCTTGGCCATTTGATGAGAATCTCTAGTGTTTTCAAAGATATTTCTCTTTTCAAAACTTTGTATTTTGCGTTTGTTATAAGTAAACTTGAATACGCTATTCTAGTGTGGTATCCGTTCTATTCACATCAGTGCCTCTATCTTGATCGGATTCACAGGCGCTTCTTGAAATTTTTGTCATATAAGTTGGATGGTGTGTATCCAAGCAGAGGCTGTGATCAAAATAAACTACTTGAGCGTCATAATCTTGTATCGTTAAGCGACAGACGTGAAGCGTCTAGTTCCAGATTTTTGTGGATGCTGTTGAATAATAAAATTGATAGTCCATTTTTAGTATCATGTATATCAATGCGTGTCCCAAACATATCGACCAGACTCACTTGTACTTTTTATCTACCAACTCCGCACTCAGATCTCTTGAGAAGATCACCAATCCACACCATGTGCCGTAATGCAGAACATCATTTCGAAGACATCTTCAAATAATTTTTGATTAATTGTTAATTTATCTAAATACTATAATAATTGTATGTGTATTTTTTGCATATTTGGAATTCTTGTCCGTTTGGTATTTCCCTGTAAATGGTTTTCTGTTGGGAAATAAATTATTATTATTATTATTATATGTTACAAACCATGCACAAAAGTGCACCGTTCGATGCAGCGCATTATTAATCCTGTATCGAAATAAACAAATTCTATTTCCATCCTATTTGAAAAGATGTATTTACTTTGATTAAAACATCAATATTCAACTTTTGGCAACAAAATATATATAATGGAAGAGTTAATAAATATATATAATTAAAAAAATCAATATAATTGAAAAATAACTCCTCCAACGTACACTATTATTGATATTATATCCAAACTTAGAGACCAGTGTTCGATTAAATCCTATATCGTCAGTGACAGCACGGTTCCCGACAAAAAAATGGCGGGAAGTACATCTTTCATTCGAAATCTATGTTCAGCTGGATACAATAATAATGGAATCAACCTGTGTGTGTTTGTTTATTTAAATTTTATTCTGAAAATTGGACAGAATAACAAGGAAAAATATTAATGAATTTCTGTGGAAATCATAAAATAAGAAGCAGTTTATTGGGAATATGTTCATGTTACAAGTGAAAATTCTGCTAGACTTTGAACGGTAGAATTTGTTATTTTATGTTATTTCAGAGCTTGGAATACTTGGAGAGAAAAATACATGAAAGAAACTTAATATTCTTTGGTATATCAGAAAGAAAAGGAGAAAAACTTGAAGATGAAATATTAACTATACTAAACACAAACCTAAATTTGTCAAATATCTCACATAATGACCTTGAAGACTTAAAACGAATCGGTAAACCATCAGACAATAAAACAAGGCCGGTGCTTGTGGAATTTCAATCAAAGAATATTAAGAAAAATATCCTCAAAAATGCTTATCTTCTTAAAACCTCAAATATATATATCGACGAACATTTCTCTCAACAAGTCTTAAAAGAAAGAAGAATTTTGAAACCTCATTCCATCAGAGCTAGGCAAGCAGGCCATAAAGTATCTTTACATCAAAATATTTTGTATGTAAATGGGGAAAAATTTACAGTAGACAATTTCGCCGAGAAAACCACAGAAAATGTTGATGAAAATGTTACTACATTTTCAATACAAAATAAACGATTATCAATGTCCCTCCAGGCGTTGAACAATTGTACAGAGAAAAATAACACTTCCAATGATTTAGAAAACGTTGCTGAACAGGCACAAAAAACAATTACACAGAAAGATACCCCGTCAAGTCAATCAAAAAAATTATACAACTCATCTCACACAAAAGCTGGCCCTTTAGACAGGCATATTCAGACACGATTGAGGACAAACTCGGGTCCAAAAAACTCAGAAACAAAACAAGTCAAGTAAGAGACACTTATAGCAACATATTATTTTGGAACATCCAAGGATTTAAAAATATACACAACTTTAGTACCAGTGAAGAGGACTTTTTAATGCAACACGATCTTATCTGCCTTAGTGAGACATGGCTAAATTTCGAACTGAAAGAAAATCCTCCGTTTCTTAAAAATTATAATATACATCAACAAAAAGCTAAGAAGGAGGCCAGCACCGGTAGAGCTATTGGAGGTATTTTAATTTTCTCAACTTTTCCCTCTGAAAACATCACAATAGTAAGCCAAGAACTACACTGGTTGTTTCTCAATATCCAAAATAATATTCAAAACTTGATCTTAGGCGTCACTTGTTTTTCTCATTCTTTCGAATATGTCACTATGCTGGAAATTTTTTCTGAGAACTTAAATGATTTATCACATGAATTTCCAAACCACTCATTCATCTTAGGGGGCGATTACAATGCCAGGATTGGTGAGGAAAATCAACTTAGCTTTGAACTACCACTAAATAATAATTGGAACGCAGTTAGAACTTCAAATGATAAAATATTAAATAAAAAAGGAAAAGAATTATTGAAAATATTTGAAGAGAATAATTTTGTAGTGCTGAACGGGAGATCACTCAGTGACTCTCCCGCTAAATTCACGTATGTAGGAAAAACAGGAAAAAGCACAATAGACCTAATATGGACAGATATAAATACATTGCTGCTAATACACGATTTTATAGTACAAGAAGATGTGCTTTTATCTGATCATTTTATGTGCACCGTTCAAATCACTAACTTGTTTAATACAGAAAACTCAACACGGAATAATAATACAATAGAAATTATCAAAACTAAATGGGATCACATGAAAGCGGAACAGTACAACGAAGAACTTGAAAACAAAAAGCATGAAATTACTAATATGTGTCCTGCTGAATTATATAACATTCATAAAAATGATATTACAACTGTATCCGAAGAAATTGGAATCGTAAAAAAATATAAAATACCTCTAAACTGTCCCTTTCAGCCAAAAAAGAAATTATGGTTCAATGACAAATGTAAAGCACTCAAATTAGAAACAAAGAAAAGCTTAAGGGCATGCCACAAACACAATTTCGATAAAGAAAAATTGGACATATACATAGAAAATAGAAAACAATACAAATTCAACATAGCTGAAGAAAAGAAGAGATTTCAAGCAGATATCATTCAAAAACTGGAAAATGTATCAGATCAGAAAGAATTCTGGCAAACAGTCAATTCCTTACAAAAAACTTCTTACACGACAAATCCTATAAAGATGGAGGACTGGGTTAAGTATTTCCAAGAATGGTATTATTGTAAAAAAGTTCTTATTAACAAAACTTTTTTCGATGCATATCATCCGTATCTAGACGATGAAATATCTTTAAATGAAGTTAAACAAGCACTCAAGAAGCTTAAAACAAACAAGTCTCCTGGGACAGATGGCATTATATACGAACAACTTAAAAATTTACCTCAATTATGGCAGGAATACTTAACAAAGTTATTAAATGCGTTTTTCTTCACTGAAGATTTACCGCAAGAATTAAAAACCATAAAACTTACTGTTTTACACAAAAAAGGAGATCGCACGAATACTAATAACTACAGAGGCATAGCACTCATAAATTCTGTAACTAAATTATTTACGTATATTCTAAACGAAAGACTTCAGACATGGGTAGAAAGTAAAAACCTACTGCCAGAAGCGCAGGCAGGGTTCAGGAAACGAGGATCATGTTCTGACAATATCTTCATTTTAAACTCAATCGTACAGTCTTCCTTTTTAACAAATAATCAAGGTGTCTATGCAATCTTCGTCGACTTTACGAAAGCTTTCGACTCGGTGCCACACTCTATTCTCTGGAGTAAAATATACGAGCTCGGAATAAGTGGTAAAATTACAAGCGTGCTCAAAAATATATACGAAGGTGCGGTTATGAAAGTATCTATCAACAACCAACTGTCCGAAGAGATAAATATAACAAAAGGTGTTTTACAGGGAGAATGTACAAGCCCAATATTGTTTGTTCTGTATATTTCTGACTTAGAAAATTTTATGAGACAAAAAAACCTTATAGGGTACTCTATAAACAACAAAATTGACATTCTCACCCTCCAGTATGCGGACGATATAGTTATCTTCGCTTACTCGCAGCCGGACATCCAAAGAAAACTGAATGCACTTACTGAATACTGCAACTCACAACAGTTAACTGTAAACAACGACAAGACTAAGATAGTTCATTTCCATAAAGGAAGACCTCCCAAAAGAAGAATGAAACATATCTGCCAGCAAAAAGAAATAAAATTCGTGAACAGTTATACTTATCTGGGTATAAAATTTTCAAGCTCTGGATACTTCAATGAAAACACTGAAGAAAAATTGACCACAAGCAGAAGAACCACTGGAGCAATAAGAAAAATTATGCTTAAGGCTCAAACTTACAGCTGGCAAACAAACATCAAATTATTTAATACAATTTTTGTACCTTCTTTGCTGTACGGGTCCGGAATATGGGGCTTATTTCAATCCGAAAATATTGAAAAAGGACAATTACAGCATTTTAAGACAATTATAAACTGGCCAAAATCGACTCCAAATTATTTTATTAGGAGAGAAATAGGAATAAGGAATCTAGAAGTTACTATAGTTGAAAGAACGCTATCCTTTTGGTTAAAAATTCTGCTCATGCCAGAAGAAAGATATGTAAAAGCGTGCAACAATAGTCTATTTGCTCTAAATAACAAACCACAAGACGAAATTCCAATAGAGAAGCAAAATAAGTACAACTGGATCAGAGAAGTGGAAACTGTACTCAAGAAAGCTAACTTCAACTGGGTCTGGGACTCACAAAGCTGCATACATTTGAAAATAGAGATGGGAAATATAATAAAATCGTATACCGAACTATTGTACGAAAACGACACCAGACGAATTGTAAACTCCTCTTACAACCCTTTTTACCAAAAATATATAACGAGTCAAAACTATCTCTTCCTAAATATTCCCTTTAAATCCCTACAATTATTCGGCAAACTTAGAATATCTAATGCAAATGACTGCTACCTTTATCAAGATGGCTATTATCACAGATTTAAAGAAAATTAAGTATGTAGTATATGCAACTTACGCGAAGAAAACACCTTAACCCATTTCCTTTTTAAATGTCCTATATACAACCCTATTCGAAACAAATACTTACAGAAACACGTCACTTTGAACAACCCAAGCAGTGCCAACGAAGCCCTTCTAGCGGATCCGTTCAAGGACAAGGGGAAGATATTAGATATTTTTAATAACTGTAAAACAGCCCTAAAAATCCGAGCCTTTATAATAAATGTTTGAACAGACTTGAAAATCAAATAATTAATAATAATAGTACAATAAAATAAAAGTAATTATAATATATATATATATATATATATATATATATATATATATATATATATATATATATATATATATATATATATATATATATATATATATATATATATATATATATATATATATATATATATATATATATATATATATATATATAATATTGAAATTTTACAAATGTATATGAATATTTATATTATGTTATCAATCTATTTGTATGGAGTATTCTCTTGGCAAATAAATTATGTTTATGTTTATGTTTATGTTATTTCAGAGCAGGACCAATTCTTACAAGTATAAGTTATTCTAGTTATTAATTGACACTATTTAGAGTTGAGTAAGTACATTTTGCTTTGTTTCAATGACTGTAAGACATTTATATTCATTAAAAAATATATAAAATATTAGAATTGGCGCTGCTGTCAGCCATCTAGTTCTGACTCTAGACTGAGCATGCGCACTACGCTGATAAGCCATGTAGCAAATACTAGATGTATTTTAAAATGGCGTCTAATAATAAATATAAAAAAAGAGGGGTCAAGTATAAGTGATTTGGCTACCAAACTAAAAATACCTTAAGACCGTCCAGTTGCTCATTTACTATTTTCATTGAGATCGACTGAGCCAGAAGTGCATTTTATTCAACAGTCTTTTGGAATTTTTCGCATGGTCGTAGAGTATTGAAATGTAGTATTCCAGTCTGCTGTAGTATCTGAATGTAAAATTGACTACATTACAAATATTATAATAATAAATACCTTAATTTGGCTAGGCTGGCAGTATCGTAATTCTTACATTCAAATGTTATGTTACGTACGCATGCGCCATTCCATATTGCACGGCCAATGGGAATATTCAAACCTGGATTGAAAGTACGCTACAAACCTAATGGAATTAATATTATAATTATTCGAATTTTGAATGAATACTTTTCATCTGTATCCCTATTTCTGATGAAGCCATTTTTTCCAAAGTACAATTGCATGATATATCTTTTAAGACACAAAATATTTTGAATGAACCTTTGAACCGATTTCTCGTCAAAAAACAACATAGGAGAATACATATTCCACAGCATTTATTTTAGCTTCCTGAATTCAAGTATTCAAAAGTTATGAATACATTTCTTCATATACTCTAAATGTACATTGAAATTCATTTGGACATTAGAAGACATAGTTATTTATTAATGTGGTGGAAATAGAATTTGCTTATAAAAATTGTTTATTTATAGAGAAGACCATAAAATGAAAAAAAATACTATCATAATACAAAATATAATAATTTTTTTGAACGATTGATTTCATTATATACGCAAGCTTTAATTATATCAGCACTTCTATTTTGCAAAGCTTTGAATGTTTCTCTTACTTGCATACATTCAGCTTTACCCACTAAAATTTTCTCCTTGATATTAACTTCAAAAGCTCTTCTTATCGCATGTCTTTCAGGTGTATTTCAAGTCACTGAAAATAATAGAACACATCAATAATATACAAAAATAAAAAATTCCACCCATATAAAAAATCAGTCAGAATCATATACCGGGTGTCTACTTTCTTGACATAGAAAATACAATGTTAGAATTTTAACTTCGCTGTAAGTTTTTATCTATCAATATTAGAGCAAAAAATGTGAATACAAAAGAAGTTCGGAAATAAAAACAGTATCCAATGAACCCTCAATTATGGAAATAAGACGTGTTGTTCACGAAAAAGTCCAGGAAATCTATGAATAACCCAATGATAAAACCAAAATCCGTGCTATCGAATAGCAAAAAAATTGATCGGATAGAAGAAAAAATTCTTTGTAAGAGATTGTTTTTTCCATCTCTCCAGCTGGTGCAGAACATAACCTAAAAAAATCGGAAACTGGAAAAAACTGTTTTTCGCATTTTTAAAAAAACAAAGCAATATCTACAAGAGAAAGTTGGACAAGAAAGTTGTAGAGAATTGAAAAACATATCAAATAAGACTTATTGGTCTGAATTTCGTTCGTTGTACCCCGAAAAAATCAAGAAATAGCATCGAAAATCTTGAATTTTCATTATGAGTAGTTGTAATTAACACAATATGATATCTCTACCTAGTAAAAGAAGAAAATTTTTGAAGAAATTATAAAAATTCGAAAGACCGCGTTTTATAGTGAATTTTCGGAAAAAATGTGTTTTCTTGAATCTGCTATTACTCAGGATTGAGATAGCCTAGAGAAACATTCATGAGCCGTGAGAAAAGAAAATTGTCATTATTTTTAACTTTTGATTTTTTGCGTACATTCCCTGGACTAGAATAGAAGTGAATTATTATTTACGTTTTTGAGCTGTTTACAGATTGCCATGAGAAATGAAACAAGTCAGACAGAATATTATTGTATCTGCCAACCTCCACTATTGCTTTTCAAAATCCAAATTCTTACAAATTACAAAGAAAGTGTAAAAGATGAGAAAAAAGGAAAAAAAAAATGGTGAGTGGTATGAAATTCTGCACTAGTTACTTGTTACATGAGTTGCTATGCTTACATTTTCCAGCTATTGTCGATATTTGAGATTCTTTCAACTGATTATTAATCCACAGCTCTAGTTGCATCGGTGTTCTCATTCTTAGCCATGGAATATCTATTATATATTGCTCACATTCTCGATAGGAGGGTAATCGGTTTGAGTTCATGTATTCTCATAACTGAATTAGAATCAATGGGCATTAGAGGAACACCCTTGAAATGGATAAAATCGTTCTTAACTAATAGACAACAATATGTGAATTTGGTTGATGAATCGGGTAAAAACATAAAATCTAATAAACCAACTTTAGAAATTGGAACTCCACAAGGAACAGTTCTAGCACCCTCTCTGTTTATTTTATACACAAATGATATTCTTGAAACCATGAAAAGTTACGGTTTCACTACTATGTTTGCAGATGATGTTTCCCTTCTTATATCTAGCAAGGAAAATGATATTTTATCCAAGCTTTGTACTGATAGTATACTTAAAATTAAGAATTGGTGCATAACAAATTCATTATTTTAAAATTATAGTGGAACTACATATATACGCTTCCATAATAAAAACGCCAGAAATTTAGGAACAAACTTTGATAATTAGTTAATTCAAAGTGTAGATAGTTCTGAAATTCTTGGTTTTATGTTAGATAAGAGTCTCAACGGTAAACATCACTGCGAACAATTAGCAGCAAGCATGAGTAAACTCTGCTTCCAAGTAAGATATTTAATAAATTTATTGAATTTAGATCACATACTTATGTTCTACCACGCAACCATCGAAGCTAAACTTCGGTATGGTATCCGTTTTTGGGGAAGCTCCTCTCATGCCTCTAAAGTTTTCATTTTTCAAAAAAGAATTATTAGATGTATTGCTGGCGTTTCCAGTCAACAATCCTGCAAAACTCTTTTTCAAGATATCAATATCATGACGCTGGTTGGTCTTCATATATTTGAACTAAGTGTGTATATATTCCAAAATAGAGATAAATTTAAAATGAATAGGGACATTCACAACAGAGATACACTAAATAAGTGCAAGCTCTACAAACCTTTTGCAAAATACGCATGTAGTAAAAATTCTCCTGACTTCATGGGTGTGGATATTTTTAATAAATTACCTGACAATATCAAGCTATGCAAAGCTTCACCTGTTTTTAAAACAAAACTCAAGCAATTTTTGATACAACATTGTTTTTATACATTAGATGAGTATTTGTAGAATAAAAAAAATCTTCGAATTATTTTGTCTGACGTCCACATATGTATTATGCATCAAGTGAATAAACATTATTATTATTATTATTATTATTTTGATAGCATAATTCTGGCCTTACGTTTTTCTGGAGTACTCCACGTCTTTCTTCGTATGTGACATTTAGGCGAACCTGAACCAATGTCTTTTCCTATAGTACTTCTGGAATCATACGTATCCATGTTCCGGATTAGACTATTTGTGTTAAAGTCATCTGGAATCAAATTGAAATTAAACAGATTATATGAAATACACAAAGAATAATATATCATGTTAACCTGGAGTAACTTCCACATCAGGCATATCCATTACTTGTATTGTACCATTTATATCGAAGGATTCTTCTGAAAATAAAATAAATCTAAATAGCTTGTATTTAACAAAAAGATAAGTATTGTCTTCACCAGGAGTAAAAATTGAATCAGACGTATCCATAGTGTCATTAATTGTGTGAATAGAGTCCTCTGGAAATCATTAAATAAATTTTACCACAATTAAAATATTGTGAGCAAATATGTCTTACTTTGACTAGAAGGAGCACAATGATCATCCTCTTTACCTTGACCCAACTCTAATAATCTCGACATTTGGACTATTTCTCTTGCAGCAATAGGAAGCCTGAAGTGATCTTTGTGTATCTTTCCGGCATGGCCCATAAATTCTGCCAAATCATGTACTTCATTCTCTTGCAGATTAAGCAGTATAGACCGTGTTGCTACATGCTTCCGCAGTTGCGTTGCTCTCAAAACATTAGGATGACGTGCGCTGCATGCTGTTGAATATTGTCTCATTAATTTGCAAGCGTCTAAATGTTTATAAAAATTTGATCCAGTGTGTGCAATTCATACTATCTGCTACTACTACATCATTTTGTTTATTGAGATATTCTTCTATCTTATGAGCATGACCGCTTATTTTAGATGTCTGAATACATAATGCATATAAAAGAATTTTTGGTGCAGTGATGTTTAATTTTCCGCACAAAATAATAGGTGAATTCTGGCGATGGATGCAAATCCATGAATCCTTAATTTTTTTTCCAACTAATGACGTCATGTTTCCATACATACGTCACAGCTACAACACCTCGCCAGTACGATTTATTCCATCATATTTTGTGATATCAGAGTTGAAGTTTGAATTTTTTAGGCTATTTACTAGTCATTACTACGAATTCAACATTAGTAGCTTTGGTTGCAAGTTTTGAGTTTTTCTTTGATAACAATGAACATTTTATGTTTGACAGTGAATATCAGTAATAATTAATTTCAAATTTTCTGACACTTCTTTTGTTCTAACCGAAGTTTGCAAAGAAAGACATAACCGAATAGTGAATATTACAGAGAAGTAATTTGTACTTATTCAGAAAAGAACTTTTATATACACTCCAAAATGAATCAAATCTCTTTCAATTAACTTTTTGAAATCATTGTAAATAAATGCTTGACAGAAGAGTGAGAAAGAATGACATTTGGAAAAGGATAGGCTACATGGAAGCAGCTCGCTTGCAGTATCCACACTGATCTCTATATAACACTGGATTGGGCTTAGACCGTATTCTGGCATCTGAAAGCGGTCCCGGCTGAACGGCGGCCTTGACAGTAAAACTGAGGCTTTGTGTTCCTATTCGGCGGCAAATTCAAAACACTCATAGAAGACACTCGATGAAATTCAAAGTATAATGCAAGTAAGATGAAGGAATTATTCTCAATATATATTAAAATACATACATTAATAATCAACAAAAGTTAAAAATTGTTATAATAGTTGAAATATTTATTAATAGTTAAAAATATTTGTGAACTTTTCAGTGTTAGTGTTTTAACTATTTTTTAAACATTGTAGTTCAGTATTATTTAATCCGTTCAATAGTTTTATAAATTTTTGTTACCTAAAATTTAAAACTAATAATTCACCTATATGAATAAATAAAGTGCATTTCTGCGATAATATTGCCTATTCAAAACTAATTTCTTGATGAATCGGCTTTATTTCCGCAGATCATGCATTTGAACACCATGATTTGAAAATTGCGTCCTAACACCATACTGAACCGTCATCAACATATGTCACCAATTGGACACAGAACCTCACTTTTGCCAAGATGGCGACGCTCAATTGGGGCCGCATTTCAGCGACCTAAACCCAATCCAGTGTTTATTAGAGATCAGTGAGTATCCATGAATCCGTGGGATTACTAACTCATGACGTCATGAGTTCATCGCCAGAATTCTGAATATTCCATGTTTCCCACGGACACAAACTCGAATCCATCGCCAGAGCTCCCTTAATATGTCTTGCGTTCATAACTTCTTCTTCCTCGCGAACACATCTTGATTCGGCTGTTGCATCTAATTAATTTAAATATTCTCGAAGTTTTCGTGTGCTTCTTTGATTTATCTGAAAATATGGATTATTTTGTTCTATTTACGTAACTTATTTTGAATTAATATATGTAACTTAAACTTACCTTTTATACTTTCTACATATCATAATGAACCAAAAAAAGTTATATTGAAAGCTAAACAGTGTTTCTATAAGGAAAAATATATATTCTATTTAACATTAAATCAAAAGTACATATTCATCTTTGCCGTCTGAACTAGTTCACATAACTGTCGTCACAGCGCTGCCACCTTAAATTTACTTGTCAATTACATAAACTCACTTTATTCTGATAATTACTGTATGATAAAAATTCAAATAATCATCTCTTGAACATAGTAATATTGAAAAAGTTTTATATTGCCATTTAACCTTGAACTTTGTGAAATTAGTTAGAATCAATATTCTTAGGATAGGTCAGTTATATTAGACAAAGACACACTTACATAGAAAGGAATAGTGATTATCCGATAATTATAAACTTGATATGGGAATTTATTATCATAATTTTATGCAATATAATGGCAGTCTCATTGATAATAGATTTTGTTATTAGTAATTTCCAACAAAATCTAGGGATTTTTAGAGTTGTATTGTTGCTCTTTGATTTTTGACATATATCAAATTGGTTATAAATATTAATTATTGTAAGTTTAAAGGTAAGTAATCAAAGTAATTAGAATCTATCAAGTTCGTTAGCTATCATTTTATAGATATTTAGCGCATAATTCTTATTACAGATTCATAGTACAGCTAAAAATGTATCTTTCCTTCTCAGAAGACACATTTCTGGTGTATTTTATGGAACTCAGTAAATATTACAAATCTTTATCGTCATGGACAAATTATTTAATGATAAAAAGCGAGTTGTTCATCAAGCATAATGTTAATAGTAATGAATATGCAAGACTACGTACTTTATTTAAGACAAAATTCTGGTAAGTTAGGTCCAAATGAATATCTGAAAATTAATATGTTCATAAACTGCAGTCAATGATTTGAAGGACGCGGATATTTATAGAGATGAGAATGATGTCAATTCATTACTACAAATAGTGGAGCATTTTGAAGAGTTTTCATACAGAAACATTTTACTTAAATCTTACGAATTTGAGACTTATTCTTTGATAGATTGATTCTTCAGCTTCACAAATTGCTGTTAGAAATTATAATGTAATTATAATATGAAGTATGCTTTGTAATAATTGAAATGTAGTGTTTGAAAGATTTTTGTTGAGTTGTGACATATATTATATTTCTGTACTCATTTATCTCGTGAATAAAACGTTCCAATAGGGGAGAAAATAAAGTTTGCTCAGAGAAACAAGCAATTCATAAATTGAGGCAATCGTGTAGCTAGCTAGAAATAATATGAGAAAATTATTATTTTTTTATTAGAATTGGTATGTCCAAGAACAGAATGTGAACCATGTGTATATTATCGGAACAATAACAGAATTTGTATAATTGCTTTATACAAAGATGATTTTTTAATATTGTGTAGTATTAAAAAAAAATAGATTTATTAGAGGGAGAGCTTTGAAATGAAAGATTTGGGAAAGGCTTACCATATCTTAGGTAAGAGTTCAAGAAGTACTGATGATTGTTCAGTTTTGGTTCAATCTAACTACATGAAACAAATTATGGAAGAATTCAACATGTCTAATTGTAAGGAAGTTACAACACCAGCAGATCCAAGAGCTGCATTGATTAAAGATGAAATGAATGATACAAAAAACAATTTATCAGAACAATTTTATTTTGGAGCTATATATTAATAATAATGATGATTCATGTTTACCCCGCAAAATCCTCCGTTTATTTTCCATTTTCAGCCCGATACTGTATAATATTGAGTTGTGTTCCGCACGACGATCTTTTTGTAGCATGATATATTCAATCGTTATTGTTTGAAGATAACAACAGATTTTTACGCTGATATATCATTCAATAGTGGAGATACTTTGATTTAATTGAATAATACATCCGCATATTTCTTCTAAAACATATGTACTTACCAACTCATGAATAAATACTGGAGTTAACACAGAATTGGGAAATTGTAAAAAAATTACAATTATATGAACATAATCTATATTAATAATCTATACATTCTTCAGAATTTTATTTAATAAAAACGACTTTTGATTTCAGATTCTGTATATTCATTCCAAACTTTGACGTTTCAACTTTCTAACTGAGTCTTCCTCAGAAAAAAAAATGATTATCATTATTAATGTCAGATAAACCAAAAATTTGTGGTAGGATCGACAAGTAAATCACTAATAAGATTAAACCAACCTGTAGCAAAACAGATATACGAATGGGATGAATCTAAAATCTCTGTGTAAATTAATCTTACATAATAAATAATGTTGGAAATTTTTTCTAAGGAAAACTTCAAGTTAGAAAGTCGAAAAGTCAAAGTTCGAAATAAATATACAGAATTCAAAATCAGAAGTCGTTTTTATTAAAATCTATATTATTTGTTATCCTAGATAATTTCCACCATTTTCTATTCAGTAAAATAAATTTAAGCTGTGTAAAGTTGACTTCTAATATATGCAACCAGCGAGACATGAATCGTCCCCTATAGGAGTTCACCATGAATGGATAAGATCGTCCTCGGTAGGCGCACAGGACGTATATACATATATATATATATATATATATATATATATATATATATATATATATATATATATATATATGTAGTTTAAGGTAATCGCGACTGGTCGATTAGTTAAGAAAACAAATATGTAGCGGGTTTAAGCAGTCTTGAATTTTGGCTAAATTGAATCAAATATAACTCATTTGAAATTTACCAAGCTTTCGATTTCAATGTTTAAATCTTCATCAGGGTACTGAAATATTATACATAAGTTTACAATGTGTCAATAATTATATAAAAGTATTTTTTACTTACATTACTTTTGAGAATTTATAATAGAATTTCATCTCTGATAAATTTAGAATAATTTGAGTTTTCATTTTGTAAGATAATATCACAGTTTAATACATTTTTAAAACATTTTTAAAAGATAAATAAAATGAAACGTTTCTTGTGCAAGTTCTTGCAGCACACGTGTGTTTCGTTTTGACAGTGGAGGACAATTTTTAGGTTGTGTTCAACTTTTCAGGAAGAATTCAGACTGCTTACAAAACCGCGGCAGTTTTAAAAAAAAAAAAATATAGGTAAATTTATTTATGAAAAGTTCAAAATCTGGTTTTCGGTTATGAATTAGTTGTAGTAGGTGTTTCTTTTTTTGATTTTTGTTCAATATCTAAGTGTAAAAGAAAAGAGTATATATTGCTAAGGCCTTGTACGTCAGTTTTTTTGTTCATTGTATTTTCTGTTTTGTTTAGTGATACCATTTCAAGGAAGGATCTTTTTTTGAAATTTTTTTCTTGTTCCAAGACTTTAGTGTTTTTGAAATCCATGTTATGTTTATTTGTACTGCAATGAGTTGCAAGGGCACATGCATCTGGTTTGTGTTTTATATCACTTTTGTGTGATGTGATTCTGTCTTTCAAATTTCTAGATGTTTGGCCAACATAGCACTTATCACAGTCGTTGCATTGTATTTTATAGATCACATTCGACTTTTGCAGTTCTGGCACAGGATCTTTCAATTTTGAAAAAATGTTTTTTACAGTTTTCCCGCTCTTTTGGGCTATTTTTAAATTATCATCATGAAGTACATTTATCAGTTTGGGTGTTATTTTTTCGATGAAAGGTAATGATACGTATCTTATGTTCTCACTTTGTTGTAATTCTGTATTATTATCATTAATTTGTTCAATAGTCGTTGGAGTAGGCGTATTGAATAGTATACTATTAAGAAGCTTTTCTGGGTAGCCATTCTTTCTGAGGATTATACCAAGCTTGCGGAGATTTTTTTGGTGAAACGTTGGATGTGCAATTCGAAGAATCCTTTGCTTCAATCCTGTTATCACGTTGATTTTCATTTTTAAAGGTTGCTGAGATAAGAAATGTATATATCTACCGGACGCCATTGGTTTTTGGTACCAATCTAATTTTAATATGTCATTGTTGTCTCTTATAATAAGAGTATCAAGAAAAGGTATAGACATTTCATTCTCTATTTTGATGGTAAATTGTATATGTGGGTTGAAACTGTTAAACACATCCAGGATAATATTCGTTTTTTCAGCTGGTACTGTGCAGACGATATCGTCGACGAATTTCTTTATGAAACCTACTTCGAAGCTCAGTTTTGGTATACAATTGTCCAATAAATAGTCCATTATGTATTGGGCTATAATTGGGCCAATTATTGCACCCATTGGGCTTCCAAGAGTCTGTCTGTAAAATTTTTTATCGTATGCACAATAGCTGCTGTCAAATACGAATTTTAGGCATTTTTTTAAATCTTGCAAGGTCAAGGGTGTATGTTGTTCAATTTGGTCCCATTTTGTAGATATACTTTCAATCGCTAACTCTATTGTTATGTTACTGAAAAGTGATACAACATCCAGACTTATAAGTATGTGGCCGTTTGGTATTTTAAAATTATTGATGAAAATAGAAAAGTCAAATGAGTCTTTTATATAATATTGGTTTTCTTTATCGTATGCTATGGTCAAAATGTCTGTAATGAATTGTGAAATTTTACTATTAGGTGCATTTATTGAAGCTACTATTGGTCTGACGCTAAGTGTTTCTTTATGTATTTTTGGTTTGCAATAGAATTTAGGTGCTGTAGAATTATAGATTGTTAAATGTTTGGCATTTTCTGGGGTAATTTTGCTCTCCAATTTCAATTGTGATACTAATTTATTGGCTTTTTGTTGTATAGTGGATGTTGGGTCACCTTTCAGTAATTTATAGGCTGTTTGATCATTTAAAATTGCTAATGATTTATTATGGTAGTCGTCTTTCTCCATAATACACGTAACGTTACCTTTATCCGATTGTAAAACTATCAAATCTTTATTTTCGTTTAAATATTTTCTTGTTTCATTATATAGTGTGTTTATATATGATTGATTTTTTGTATCAGAATTGCAAAAATTGGTAATGATGTTTGTAGTTTGTGCTCTACAAAAGTTTTTTTTATTTTCATTGAAATTTGATATTATAGATTCAATATCACTTAATAATCTTGGAATATTAAGTTCATTTGGTGTTTCTTGTATACAGAATTTAGGTCCCAAACTCAATAATTTCTGAACGTTACTGGGTACAAGGTTATTTGTAAGATTTTTTAGCCAATGGTTTTGTGTCATTAATTTATCTTTTTCATTGTTTATGAGGGAAGTTAATTTTTTCATGTTACTTAATTTAATCTTTTGAAAATGTCTGTTATAAGCTACTGTTTGTTTTTTCTTGAAATTTTGGAAAATACATGGTGGAGAGGTACAAGTTATTTTGGTCTCTACTACAGCTAGTTCAGTACCGAGCCTTTTTAGTTGATTACAAGTTGTTCTTATTTCTAGATTAAGTATTTGTTTCCTTAACCTGGTCATGAGGTTCCTCAGTTCTTCTCTACTTTTGTTGTCTTGTCCTTGTATATGTTGTGTGTAGTCCTGCTTGTCTGCTGTAATATGTTTTGGTATAACTCCATGTCTTCGACATTGTAGTAAAAAAATTCTTCTATTTGACATTGATGAAATTCTGGTGTTAATATTCGCCCAGGATTTATATAATCTTGACGTATTGTAGCCGTATTTTTGATGGATAAATTGGTAGAAGCCCATCCTGTAACTGTAGTTTAAGGTAATCGCGACTGGTCGATTAGTTAAGAAAACAAATATGTAGCGGGTTTAAGCAGTCTTGAATTTTGGCTAAATTGAATCAAATATAACTCATTTGAAATTTACCAAGCTTTCGATTTTAATGTTTAAATCTTCATCAGGGTACTGAAATATTATACATAAGTTTACAATGTGTCAATAATTATATAAAAGTATTTTTTACTTACATTACTTTTGAGAATTTATAATAGAATTTCATCTCTGATAGATTTAAAATAATTTGAGTTTTCATTTTGTAAGATAATATCACAGTTTAATACATTTTTAAAACATTTTTAAAAGATAAATAAAATGAAACGTTTCTTGTGCAAGTTCTTGCAGCACACGTGTGTTTCGTTTTGACAGTGGAGGACAATTTTTAGGTTGTGTTCAACTTTTTAGGAAGAATTCAGACTGCTTACAAAACCGCGGCAGTTTTAAAAAAAAAAATATAGGTAAATTTATTTATGAAAAGTTCAAAATCTGGTTTTCGGTTATGAATTAGTTGTAGTAGGTGTTTCTTTTTTTGATTTTTGTTCAATATCTAAGTGTAAAAGAAAAGAGTATATATTGCTAAGGCCTTGTACGTCAGTTTTTTTGTTCATTGTATTTTTAGCGCATTTTTCCGAAAAAAGCGCTATTATATTCACTTTGGCTGGCTGGCTGGCTGGCTGGCTGGCTGGCGTGACGCTGAGATCTCAGCAACTATACTATTCACAGACTTGAAACTGGTACTAAATAAAAGCTGCTGTTTCGTAGGTTTGCACAAATTGCTTTAATTCAAGCTCAGTGATTGTGGAAAATTGAATTATTCACTTACTTGTTTCAAGTGGAACAATGTCCATAGATATCTATGACATTAGGGATATGGCAACTAAAATTTATTAAAGTAGATAAAAATTTAGTTACAACTTTCGCCGCGGGTGTCTCTATTATTATGTACAGTTGTCAAATCTGTCCGGGATTCATTCAATGACTTGTTTGACGTGAATTTGAAGCTTATTAGAATGAATTATTATTATTGGTTAAAAATTTGTTTACTTTTGGTGTATTTTTTTTATATAGCTTTGATAAAGATCAAATTATTATTTTAAGGTACAGCACATGACCTCCCAACAGTCAATAACTAAACAATGAAGATTAAAAGGTATTTTTGAGTTTGTACATGCATAAATTATGTACCTATCAGATAGTCAACTTGAAACTAGTACTAAATGGAAGCTGCAGTTTCGTAATTTTGCCCAAACTGCTTGATTCCAAGCTCAGTAATTGTAGGAGATGGTTAGTTGCGAAATCTCTGAAGTAACAAGCATTCAAAAAATGCGCTTTCATCATCTAGATGATTCTTCCATTTTTTGTTTTGTTTATTGATACCATTTCAAGGAAGGTTTTTTTTTTGAAATTTTTTTCTTGTTCCAAGACTTTAGTGTTTTTGAAATCCATGTTATGTTTATTTGTACTGCAATGAGTTGCAAGGGCACATGCATCTGGTTTGTGTTTTATATCACTTTTGTGTGATGTGATTCTGTCTTTCAAATTTCTAGATGTTTGGCCAACATAGCACTTATCACAGTCGTTGCATTGTATTTTATAGATCACATTCGACTTTTGCAGTTCTGGCACAGGATCTTTCAATTTTGAAAAAATGTTTTTTACAGTTTTCCCGCTCTTTTGGGCTATTTTTAAATTATCATCATGAAGTACATTTATCAGTTTGGGTGTTATTTTTTCGATGAAAGGTAATGATACGTATCTTATGTTCTCACTTTGTTGTAATTCTGTATTATTATCATTAATTTGTTCAATAGTCGTTGGAGTAGGCGTATTGAATAGTATACTATTAAGAAGCTTTTCTGGGTAGCCATTCTTTCTGGGGATTATACCAAGCTTGCGGAGATTTTTTTGGTGAAACGTTGGATGTGCAATTCGAAGAATCCTTTGCTCTCCAATTTCCCAGAAAATGCCAAACATTTAACAATCTATAATTCTACAGCATCTAAATTCTATTGCAAACCAAAAATACATAAAGAAACACTTAGCGTCAGACCAATAGTAGCTTCAATAAATGCACCTAATAGTAAAATTTCACAATTCATTACAGACATTTTGACCATAGCATACGATAAAGAAAACCAATATTATATAAAAGACTCATTTGACTTTTCTATTTTCATCAATAATTTTAAAATACCAAACGGCCACATACTTATAAGTCTGGATGTTGTATCACTTTTCAGTAACATAACAATAGAGTTAGCGATTGAAAGTATATCTACAAAATGGGACCAAATTGAACAACATACACCCTTGACCTTGCAAGATTTCAAAAAATGCCTAAAATTCGTATTTGACAGCAGCTATTGTGCATACGATAAAAAATTTTACAGACAGACTCTTGGAAGCCCAATGGGTGCAATAATTAGCCCAATACATAATGGACTATTTATTGGACAATTGTATACCAAAACTGAGCTTCGAAGTAGGTTTCATAAAGAAATTCGTCGACGATATCGTCTGCACAGTACCAGCTGAAAAATCGAATATTATCCTGGATGTGTTTAACAGTTTCAACCCACATATACAATTTACCATCGAAATAGAGAATGAGATGTCTATAACTTTCCTTGATACTCTTATTATAAGAGACAACAATGACATATTAAAATTAGATTGGTACCAAAAACCAATGGCGTCCGGTAGATATATACATTTCTTATCTCAGCAACCTTTAAAAATGAAAATCAACGTGATAACAGGATTGAAGCAAAGGATTCTTCGAATTGCACATCCAACGTTTCACCAAAAAAATCTCCGCAAGCTTGGTATAATCCTCAGAAAGAATGGCTACCCAGAAAAGCTTCTTAATAGTATACTATTCAATACGCCTACTCCAACGACTATTGAACAAATTAATGATAATAATACAGAATTACAACAAAGTGAGAACATAAGATACGTATCATTACCTTTCATCGAAAAAATAACACCCAAACTGATAAATGTACTTCATGATGATAATTTAAAAATAGCCCAAAAGAGCGGGAAAACTGTAAAAAACATTTTTTCAAAATTGAAAGATCCTGTGCCAGAACTGCAAAAGTCGAATGTGATCTATAAAATACAATGCAACGACTGTGATAAGTGCTATGTTGGCCAAACATCTAGAAATTTGAAAGACAGAATCACATCACACAAAAGTGATATAAAACACAAACCAGATGCATGTGCCCTTGCAACTCATTGCAGTACAAATAAACATAACATGGATTTCAAAAACACTAAAGTCTTGGAACAAGAAAAAAATTTCAAAAAAAAAACCTTCCTTGAAATGGTATCAATAAACAAAACAAAAAATACAATGAACAAAAAAACTGACGTACAAGGCCTTAGCAATATATACTCTTTTCTTTTACACTTAGATATTGAACAAAAATCAAAAAAAGAAACACCTACTACAACTAATTCATAACCGAAAACCAGATTTTGAACTTTTCATAAATAAATTTACCTATATTTTTTTTTTTAAAACTGCCGCGGTTTTGTAAGCAGTCTGAATTCTTCCTAAAAAGTTGAACACAACCTAAAAATTGTCCTCCACTGTCAAAACGAAACACACGTGTGCTGCAAGAACTTGCACAAGAAACGTTTCATTTTATTTATCTTTTAAAAATGTTTTAAAAATGTATTAAACTGTGATATTATCTTACAAAATGAAAACTCAAATTATTTTAAATCTATCAGAGATGAAATTCTATTATAAATTCTCAAAAGTAATGTAAGTAAAAAATACTTTTATATAATTATTGACACATTGTAAACTTATGTATAATATTTCAGTACCCTGATGAAGATTTAAACATTAAAATCGAAAGCTTGGTAAATTTCAAATGAGTTATATTTGATTCAATTTAGCCAAAATTCAAGACTGCTTAAACCCGCTACATATTTGTTTTCTTAACTAATCGACCAGTCGCGATTACCTTAAACTACAGTTACAGGATGGACTTCTACCAATTTATCCATCAAAAATACGGCTACAATACGTCAAGATTATATAAATCCTGGGCGAATATTAACACCAGAATTTCATCAATGACAAATAGAAGAATTTTTTTACTACAATGTCGAAGACATGGAGTTATACCAAAACATATTACAGCAGACAAGCAGGACTACACACAACATATACAAGGACAAGACAACAAAAGTAGAGAAGAACTGAGGAACCTCATGACCAGGTTAAGGAAACAAATACTTAATCTAGAAATAAGAACAACTTGTAATCAACTAAAAAGGCTCGGTACTGAACTAGCTGAAGTAGAGACCAAAATAACTTGTACCTCTCCACCATGTATTTTCCAAAATTTCAAGAAAAAACAAACAGTAGCTTATAACGAACATTTTCAAAAGATTAAATTAAGTAACATGAAAAAATTAACTTCCCTCATAAACAATGAAAAAGATAAATTAATTGCACAAAACCATTGGCTAAAAAATCTTACAAATAACCTTGTACCCAGTAACGTTCAGAAATTATTGAGTTTGGGACCTAAATTCTGTATACAAGAAACACCAAATGAACTTAATATTCCAAGATTATTAAGTGATATTGAATCTATAATATCAAATTTCAATGAAAATAAAAAAAACTTTTGTAGAGCACAAGCTACAAACATCATTACCAATTTTTGCAATTCTGATACAAAAAATCAATCATATATAAACACACTATATAATGAAACAAGAAAATATCTAAACGAAAATAAAGATTTGATAGTTTTACAATCGGATAAAGGTAACGTTACGTGTATTATGGAGAAAGACGACTACCATAATAAATCATTAGCAATTTTTAATGATCAAACAGCCTATAAATTACTGAAAGGTGACCCAACATCCACTATACAACAAAAAGCCAATAAATTAGTATCACAATTGAAATTGGAGAGCAAAATTACCCCAGAAAATGCCAAAAATTTAACAATCTATAATTCTACAGCACCTAAATTCTATTGCAAACCAAAAATACATAAAGAAACACTTAGCGTCAGACCAATAGTAGCTTCAATAAATGCACCTAATAGTAAAATTTCACAATTCATTACAGACATTTTGACCATAGCATACGATAAAGAAAACCAATATTATATAAAAGACTCATTTGACTTTTCTATTTTCATCAATAATTTTAAAATACCAAACGGCCACATACTTATAAGTCTGGATGTTGTATCACTTTTCAGTAACATAACAATAGAGTTAGCGATTGAAAGTATATCTACAAAATGGGACCAAATTGAACAACATACACCGTTGACCTTGCAAGATTTCAAAAAATGCCTAAAATTCGTATTTGACAGCAGCTATTGTGCATACGATAAAAAATTTTACAGACAGACTCTTGGAAGCCCAATGGGTGCAATAATTAGCCCAATTATAGCCCAATACATAATGGACTATTTATTGGACAATTGTATACCAAAACTGAGCTTCGAAGTAGGTTTCATAAAGAAATTCGTCGACGATATCGTCTGCACAGTACCAGCTGAAAAAACGAATATTATCCTGGATGTGTTTAACAGTTTCAACCCACATATACAATTTACCATCGAAATAGAGAATGTAATGTCAATACCTTTTCTTGATACTCTTATTATAAGAGACAACAATGACATATTAAAATTAGATTGGTACCAAAAACCAATGGCGTCCGGTAGATATATACATTTCTTATCTCAGCAACCTTTAAAAATGAAAATCAACGTGATAACAGGATTGAAGCAAAGGATTCTTCGAATTGCACATCCAACGTTTCACCAAAAAAATCTCCGCAAGCTTGGTATAATCCTCAGAAAGAATGGCTACCCAGAAAAGATTCTTAATAGTATACTATTCAATACGCCTACTCCAACGACTATTGAACAAATTAATGATAATAATACAGAATTACAACAAAGTGAGAACATAAGATACGTATCATCACCTTTCATCGAAAAAATAACACCCAAACTGATAAATGTACTTCATGATGATAATTTAAAAATAGCCCAAAAGAGCGGGAAAACTGTAAAAAACATTTTTTCAAAATTGAAAGATCCTGTGCCAGAACTGCAAAAGTCGAATGTGATCTATAAAATACAATGCAACGACTGTGATAAGTGCTATGTTGGCCAAACATCTAGAAATTTGAAAGACAGAATCACATCACACAAAAGTGATATAAAACACAAACCAGATGCATGTGCCCTTGCAACTCATTGCAGTACAAATAAACATAACATGGATTTCAAAAACACTAAAGTCTTGGAACAAGAAAAAAATTTCAAAAAAAGATCCTTCCTTGAAATGGTATCAATAAACAAAACAGAAAATACAATGAACAAAAAAACTGACGTACAAGGCCTAAGCAATATATACTCTTCTCTTTTACACTTAGATATTGAACAAAAATCAAAAAAAAGAAACACCTACTACAACTAATTCATAACCGAAAACCAGATTTTGAACTTTTCATAAATAAATTTACCTATATTTTTTTTTTTAAAAACTGCCGCGGTTTTGTAAGCAGTCTGAGTTCTTCCTAAAAAGTTGAACACAACCTAGAAATTGTCCTCCACTGTCAAAACGAAACACACGTGTGCTGCAAGAACTTGCACAAGAAACGTTTCATTTTATTTATCTTTTAAAAATGTTTTAAAAATGTATTAAACTGTGATATTATCTTACAAAATGAAAACTCAAATTATTCTAAATTTATCAGAGATGAAATTCTATTATAAATTCCCAAAAGTAATGTAAGTAAAAAATACTTTTATATAATTATTGACACATTGTAAACGTATGTATAATATTTCAGTACCCTGATGAAGATTTAAACATTAAAATCGAAAGCTTGGTAAATTTCAAATGAGTTATATTTGATTCAATTTAGCCAAAATTCAAGACTGCTTAAACCCGCTACATATTTGTTTTCTTATATATATATATATATATATATATATATATATATATATATATATATATATATATATATATATATATATATATATATATATATATATATATATATATATATATATATATATATATATATACATATATATATATATATATATATATATATATATATATATATATATATATATATATATATATATATATATATATATATATATATATATATATATGAATCCTCCTATCAATTTGACGTCCTTACAAAGATGTTCATTTTGGCGTCTACTGAAAGGAACGCGTATAGTTGAGATCTGATCGAAGTATATCACATAATTTCTCATGGGCTCTTCAGATTTCACACAGACATTCCATTTCATGCAATATTCACAGAGTTCCCATTCCCTATACAATATGACCTCCTTTCATCATAACATCAATGTGGCGTCAATAATATACGTTATATATTGCGTTTATAGTGGCGTCCTATCCGTTAATATGCTCCCACTTCATATTCGAGATGGCGTCTTCCTTGTTGCCAGATTTAGTTTTGCAGTTCTATGAGCACCTCTCATGCGTAGAACGTGCTATCGATGACACATGTGAAGCGATATATTCAAAGGTTTGCGTAGAATTTCACTATTCAAGTTTTGAAATGGGTTGATACTCAAGACATCTCCATAGAGTAGTAATATGTCATTGATTGATAGAGAACTTATAGTAAATTGAAAGATTTTGCGAAAAAGTATGGATTTTTGATTGATAATTGCTATTTTCGAGTTCTGAAGTAAAATGTATCTGCCATGTTTGTAAACTGTTGGTAGATATGAATGGAAGTATGTGAAGGATAATTCATCAGAAAAAACTTACGGATGTCATATAAATTGTGATAATAATTGCTCTATTGAAATGTGACCAAACTTTGGTCTAAACTTGCATCTTGCTCAATATTTTTCTATAACTGTGTGATGGGGGTCAGTGTGAGTATAAATCTTGATTCTGGGAGCTGGACTCCTCTCCTCATTAGGACACCATATTGGAAAAAGAAGTACAGAGTATCTTTGCAATATCTTAAGAGCCGTAGGTCACACAAAAAAATCTCATAGCTTTTTTGAAGAGTATTGAATTCTTCACAATCTTAGCTCAGATTCTTTTCACCGTAAAATTATTATGTCTACATCCTCCTTTAATCAACACAAATGGCGGATCAAGACTCATTGATGCTTATAGGTCGTAATTCAATGAGATCCATGAGCTGGTGAATCAAATGCTTGTGAAATCCTCAAAGTTAAGGCCTCCTTAAGCCAAGGTCCGTGAACCCTTGCCTATTGGGCTTCATGTATAGTATGGCTCTGGTAAGGGATACTTCCTACTCGCCTTTTCAAATACCCTATACTACTTGGTACATGTCTTTGAGTTTTTCCCTTGGATTCAGCTCTAGCGGATAAAATATTTGTCTAGAATTATTATCATATTACCTACTTTCCTCTCAACATTCCTAATATTCAAACTAGTGTTGCTACCCTAATTCAAGTATGCGTTATCAATTCAATCAATAATTGTCAAATTAAATTATTGAAATGCTGGGAAATCTTCTCCACAGAAACATTTGGTTGGGAATGGGATTCGGATAGCAACAGTAATAGAGTTTCAGGCAACTAAATGAGATTTTATCTGTGTATTGAGTTATTAGAGAGTTTTTGCAAGCTACCGCTAATGGAACGTCAACGCTAATGTCATAAACTATTTCCTTTGTGCATCCGTACTGAAATTGACAAATTTGTTCATTGTAATGTTATTGATGTCTGCTAATCCTTGAAATCTCTTGTGAGTACACTGTAATTCAAGCTAGCATTATTGAGCAAGCATTTCCCAAAGAAATAGTTTCTCACGTTAGAGTTATCGTATCAATAGCGAAGGCTTGCAAAAACTCCCTATTATTTGTTGCTTTTACAAGATGCTTCATCTGTTCTTATTATCTGATATCTGTTAGTAGAATTCATAGTATCGATTCACCACGATATTCTGATTCGGGACTAGAGTGATATGCTGCGGTCTTGAATTTTCATATGTAGGCCATTTTATATGCACAGTGTTGGTGGAACAATTATTTCATCCTCTATTTTTGAATACAAGTATGTACGGAGAAGTTGATATTATATGGGCAGATTATCTGTGCTATACCCATGAGGTGAAAAAGAATTATGATTCAACTAATCAAAAATAGCACTTCAATAATAAATACCAATCTATCGAGTAGTTTTCATACATATCCTTATGAATACCTGAGAGAAAACTTATTTCACCATTATGAATCGGTCCTGTTAGATGGGAGATACAAAATAGGAATTATATGGAAGTAACAAAATAGGAATCAAGGCCGTGGAGGTGATCTTTTTTGGTCGAATTTGTGGTTCACGGCCGAAGCGCCATCTGAGACCAGAAGGGAATATTAGAATTTACGTTTTTTCAGGCGATCATCATTAAAGAATTTAAGATCACTAAATTTCATTCATTCATTTCTGAAACATTGCAAATGTCAATCCTAGTTGCCACTGAGATTGTTTTGTTTTATTGTCTAAAAATGCGTATCTAATTCTCTTATTGCAAGATTTATAGAGATTGACGGAAGAATATGATATATATTTCGGCAAAAATTGTTTCTTAAGACTTCATCAAGCTGCCCATAGAGGTAGGTGTGGAGTGTTTATCAAAAAGTTTTCATAGATCAGTCCCAAGAAAGTGATATTGAACAGACCAGTCCCAAAATAGTTATTTAAGTATTAAGGTCAGTAAGTACGGTTTACCGATTGAGAATCAGTGTTTGGAGGTCGAGCCTTGGCGATGTTTCCAAATATTAAGCGAAATCGGTACTGTAATTATTGACCCTGATGCTTACAAAATTTCTTGCACGACTGGAAGACCTACCCGAAATATGAATCCTAATATTCTCTTTCAAATTGAGTTACCACTCATCGCTCACTCCCTGTCAGCTGTCAAGTTTGACATTTTTTTGTGAATATTCAATCATAAATAACGATAAACTAATTAATATTTCTTGTGGAAGTCCACAATTTTTCACTTACCGCTTTTGCTCATGGGCGGTAAGTCAGCATAACCATAGTAACCACAGTTTTCCGGTAAAATTAACATACTTAAATAGGAATCCGGTAAACATATAAAAACGCCCAATAGTGCAAAAAGTGAATTTAGATAGATGTGTACAAGTAAGTAAAACTCCATGGTCACAAAAAGGGCCATAGAAATACCTTTTTCGTTATAATTGCCTAAAAAATTGATTTATAGCACATAGCACATAAACTTCTAAAGCAGAACTGTAACTGATGATTTATACAACAATTATGTGGGCATAAAATTAATCTACGACCAAAATTGTCCAAATATTTGATCATTCCTATTCTTCAAAGTTGCTGGGAGCATGTCGTATATCAGTATTCATTCTTCATAATATCTTGTATATCAATCTGAAGGTAGAAAGTTCAACCGTTTAGAATGGAACTTGTTGAACTATGTACAACTACATCCTCTGATTAGTTTTTCCACAATGCAAATTGGTGAACGTATAATTTTGGAAGTCGGGAGTTTTTCCATATCGTATATCCCTGAGAATTTCCTTCGCTGTTCGTGTTGCAATATGGTGCACAAAGTCAGATACTACTTATAATATGAAATAATGAACATTCAAAAAGTGTCAAGATGATCCAAGTGGATCTCTTTCAACTCACTTGTACAAAGTACAAATAAGTAGTATTGTTGAACCGCTAAAATCACGTTTCGAGATTTTGATGGAAATTCTCGTTTTGAGCATCCCTAAATTCATTTTGACTATTTTTGGCTTGACGTCGGTACGTACGTATGAATGTGTGTATCTATATAGCTGAATTTTGTATTTGAGACTGGTCTAAAGTCCAATTTTGCAGCCCCTATTATGGTTGCAATCGTCTGTACCGGAAATGCACTGTACTTGGAACTTTTTTTGAATTTTCCTGTGGCATCTTAATGGTTATTTTCTATTTTAATACTAATAGGCTGTGCTGGAAGTACACAGTCTATTCGGGTTTTTTGCATTAATTCAAAACAATCAGTCGTGGAGTATTGAAATTTCGTATCAAACACTTCTATAAAACCTAATTGTACACCTTGCATTATGACTGCAGTCGGATCAACCAGGAGTGCAGTTTACTAAGCACGTTTTCTAATGTTTCATATAAATCCAGAACAATCAGCTGTAGAATCTTGAAACTTTGTATTCAAAGAAATTGTAGCATTCGAAGGATAATTTAATATTTTCATAACAATCTATTGAGCCGAAAGTGAGCTTTATCTGACAATCTCTCTGAATTTTTCGCATAAATTCGAGACTTCGGTCGTAGAATGATGAAATTTGATATTTGAGACTGCTAAAGCGTTAAATGGCCAGTTGCACCGCTGTCACTTGAATCTTAGGTGCCACCTAACTCAACAATATCGTATCAAAATTTGAAAATTGAATGTGACATGAACATTGCTGTCCTTATTTCGATTCTACATTTTTTGTATAAGTGAAGCTTGAAATTTGAGTTAGAGTGGTACAACTGACCATTAATGAATTGTAGCATCTAAATGATTGAATTATCATCTCAAATTTTGGTTGAAGTCGATTTTGCCTAGTGTCAATATCAGTGTCAACTGTTAATTATTGAGTCAAAAGATGTACAAGTAAGACATGTGGTGTCCACATCAGATTGTTTTTAAATTTTAGAGCGAAACGGTGTTGAATTTTTCATCGAAGATACATTATAGAATGCAAAATTGTTCAAAATGCTACCAGTCTAGTGTAGTCACCTCATAATATTATCCTTGTCTATTCTTCTCCTTTCCCTTCCGAACGGAGCAGGGGGTAGCATCTTGGTTTTTTCTCAAGGTATTTGACCTTCACTATCGATTGGTACTAGTTTCAATCATAAGATCTATCAGGGAAGTTGACCCTAACAAAAATGAACAATAGTAGCTTTTTTTTGACACTTGAAGCAGGATTCTAGATTTATAAAGTCTGTCACTTCATTGACCACAATATTCTCGATTGATTCATATTATACAATTTAACCGTAAGTTTAATCAGGGAACATAATGTGCGGCCGGCTTCTTGACTTCAAGAAATGTCCTCACACAGTTGCGATAACAGAGTCAATGTTCATCTATCCACAAACTGAATAAGAGAAGCGCTGGTATGATAATTTGCACAAATTGAAATATGAGATAGAATGGATGAATGATATATAGAATCAGTTTGAGCATATCATTTCCGAGATACAGTTATTGTTGAATGAATTCAATATATAGCCCTTTGCAGGAACCTGGCACTCAAATAGTCAAAGTTCTCATTAGGAAAAAGATTCAACTTGTACCTTGAACCAAATTGTGGCTTATCAGAGTAACTCAAATTATCTTCTAGTGAACTATGTTATTGACAGATTCAAGAAAAATGAAGCAACATTTTCGTTACTTACACAAAATTGTTCCAGTTTTATGTTGCCAGTGAATTTTAAATTGAACAAAAAAAATTAACTAAAATCATGTTTTCTCCCAGTCCTAACTTATATGTATGTTGTATACCTACTCTTCAAATTTTTCAACTATAATGGATGTGATATCCTGTGATAGATTATATTAATAGGAACAAATATTAGTTTTCGTTTCCTTGTATATTACAAGCTTATGTCATACTTATAATGTGTAACAGGAAATATGTAATAATGATAATTCATCCATCCATTCTAACTTTTTTTCGATCACACTGAGAGTGCAACTTTGGGACCATCAGGGACCTCAAAAACATGAATAATTTGAGATTCATCAATTTAGTCTTGGTAAAAGCAATGATGAGCTTGCAACAAAAATGTTCCACTTGCTCTGTATAAGCGATATAATTTGTTTTCGTACAACAACTATAAGACCAAATCACGGATGAAATAGCGAATTCTCACATCCTATAGTTATCCTATAGTTGGGGAGCCGACCGCACCTTATGTTTTCTAATCAAACTTACGGTCAAATTTTATATGAATCAATCAAAAATATAGTGGTCAATTGGGTGCCAGACTCTTTAAATCTGGAATCTTGTCCTAAGCGTCAGAAAAAGGCTACTTCCGGTCAATTTTCGTCAGAGTCAACTTCTCTGATAGAACTTATGATTAAAACTGGTACTTACTAGTAGCGGAGGTCGGATACTCCGAGAAAAAGCCAAGGTACCACACTCTGTCCTGTCGTTTTAAACTTCCTCCATGATTGCTGTGTTTTTTTCTCTGTTTTGGATAGAACGGAGGTAGTATCCTGGTTTTGTCCTAAGGTACTTGACCTCTGCAATCGATTGATACTAGTTTCAAGTTAACCACGAACTTATTGAGCGGTTATGGCCTTTTTTTTTATACTTAGGACTAGATCCTGGATTTTTCAAGGTGACATCCTAATGACTACTATATCTTCGATCAATTCATATACAATTCGGCCCTAAATCTGATTAGGAACGATGAGGTGCGGTCGGCTCTTGAACTATTGGAAAGAGGTACATGAATTTGTTCACTTACTGCTCATACTTGAGTCAGTACTCAACTGTCTTTTCCTAATATTTAAAATTGACTGCTAAAATTCGAAGTTAATATAGTATTACTTCCAAGCAAGAATAATTTCTGACATCAAGTAACTGTACTATAATACTTCAGTCTGCAATGAAATATTGGTGGAAATATTATGTTATTACATACATAAGAAATGTGATTCCAAATTCAAGCCATACTCCCAACAAATTCCATGTCAAAAGTGCAAGCATCTGTTTCATTATCGATCGATGTTCTGCGATAGTGTTGTCAAGTTTCTGGACGCCAGTATGATGGCGGAATATATGGAGTGGGAATATACACGTATATTTTTGACGCCACTTAAAATCGGAGCGGAATTTTTCGGAACTAAAAAAATTCGAAAATTTTCATTTTCCTATCATTCTGGCGTCAAAATGAAATTTTGAATTTAGCCTCTAGAGATCAGGAACAAGCCAGGAAATCTTTTTCAAGCAATTCTAAAGTGGCGTTCGATATACGGACTCCAATTTACAATGGACGCCAGATTAAATGCAAACGTGCGTTTGATTATAATCTGGCGTTCATTTCCAGTCTGTATATCGAACGCCACTTCAGAATCGCTCTGAAATTTTTTTCTGGCTTGTTCTTGACCTCCAGAGGCTGGATTCAAAATTTCATTTTGACGCCAAAATGGTAGGAGAATGGAAATTTTCGTATATTTCAAGTTCCGGAAAAACCCGCTTCAATTTTTAGTGACGTCAAAAATATACGTGTATATTTCCACTTCAAATATCCCGTCATCATACTTGCGTCCAGAAACTTGACAACACTGTCGCAGAACATGACCTCATAGCTGAGTGAAGCGATCGATAATGAAACAGATGCTTGAGCTTTTGAGATGGAATTTGTTGGGCCTATGGCTTGAATTTGGAATTGCATTTCTTATGTATGTCATAACATGATATTTCTACCAATATTTTATTGCAGACTGAAGTACTATAGTACTGTTATCTGATGTCAGAAAGTATTCTTGCTTGGGAGTATTTCTACATCAACTTAAAATTCAAGCAGTCAGTTTTAAATATAAGGATGAAACAGTTGAGTACTGACTCAAGTATGAGGAGTTAGTGAGCAAATTCATGTACCTCTTTCTAATAATTCAAGAGCCGACCGCAACTTATTGTTTTTGATCGAATTTAGGGCTGAATTGTATATGGATTGATCGGATATATAGTAGTCATTGGGATGTCACACTTCATAAATCCAGGATCCTGTTCTAAGTATCAAAAAAAAGCCATATTTGGGCAATAAGTTCGAGGTTGATCTGAAACTAGTATCAATCAATTGCAGAACTCAAGTATCTACGTTAGGACAAAACCAGGATACTACCTCCGTTCTATTCAAAACAGAGAAAAAAACCAAAATCATAAGGAAAGTTCAAAACGACAGGACAGAGGGAGATACCTGGGTTTTTTTCTCGGAGTTTCCGACCTTCGCTACTAATGAGTATCAGTTTTGATTATAAATTCTATCAGAGAAGATGACTTTGACTCAAATTGCCCGGAAATAGCCCTTTTTTGACGCTTAGGGCTAGATTCGAGATTTAAAAAGTCTGGCACCTAATTGACCAGTATATTTTTGATTGATTCATATAAAATTTGACTGTAAATTCGATTAGGAAACATAAGGTGCAGTCGATTTCCCAACTATAGGATCACTTACCACAAGTTTTAGAAAAATGTGAGAATTTGCTATTTCATGTGTGATGTGGTCTCAAAATTATTGTAGAGAAACAAATTATATCGTTTGCACAGAGCAAGAGGAACATTTTTGTTGCAAGTTCATCATTGCTTCTACTGGGACTAAATTGATGAATCTCAAATTATTCATGTTTTCAAGGTCCCTGATGGTCACAAAGTTGCACTCTCAGTGTGACTGAAAAAAAAAGTGGAATGGATGGATGAATTATCATTATCACATATCTCCTGTGATACATTGTAAGTGTGACATAAGCTTGTAATATACAAACACACGGAATCTAATTTTTGTTCCTATTAATATAATCTATTACAGACTGTCACATCCATCTTGGCTGAAAAATTTGAGGAGTATACAATATACATATAAGTTAGGACTGGGAAAAAACAGGATCTGAGTTCTCTATTTTATTCAATTAAGAATTCACTGGGAACATAAAAACGGAACAATTTTGTGTATGAAACAAAAATGTTGCTTTATTTTTCTTGTATTATTTTTGAGTCTGCCGATAATAAAGTTCACCAAAAGATAATTCGAGTTATTGTGATGAGCCACAACCTAGTTTAAAGTACTAATTGATTTTTTTTGGAATGAGAGCTTCATCTATTTGGTTGCCTGGGTTTTGCAAAGGACTATATATTGAATGCATTTAACAATAAATGTATCTCGGAAATGATACGCTCAAATCGATTTCTAGAAAATGGACTATTTTTATAATTCTATGTATGAATAAATCCTTTCCTACTGTCAAACTTTTACAAAAATATCATTCTTCTTGAGTGATTTGCATGAAACTATTGAAAAATTAGTGTTTGAACTGGAATAGAATATCTAAGAATATTGACACAAAAACATACTGATAAAATGTTTATTCAATACAGATCACATGGGATATGCAGAACGATCTTAGCCATCCTAGAGTTCATTTGAAATAATGCAAAATACGAGCAATCATAGTTTTCATGTGAATGATTCACGTGCATCAAACACTAAGCTCAAATGTTATTAACTGCTCCTGGACCAAGAATGATTTCTTCAGAAGCTGATCAAGGGGATATCGTCATCTTCTAATTCTGATTATAATTAGCCATTTCCCTCTGAAGATTAAAAAAATATCCACCAGAGGCAGCACTAGGGGGGGGGGGGGTACAAATGTTTTGATTTGCCTTTTGACAGTATTGTTAGAAGTAGATCTTATTTCAATCAAAATAAATAAAATCTGTGAATATATAAATTAGAAAATTGATTTATCATGCCCACTGAACATTGTGCATTTGCGAATTGCACATCTGACAGTCGATACAAGCAGGATGGCGTGAAATTTGTACCTTTTATAAGACCGCATGTTGACAAGAGAAAGTGTTCGGAGTGGATTCATTTATCGCGGAGAACAGATTTAAGAATTGGAAAAATTAAAAAACAAACTTATGTTTGTACATGGTCCAACAATAGAAAACCCAAATCCTTTATTAGCGACTGTAACAAAGGTTAGTGATTATTTATTTTCTGAGGTTATGTTCGGGATCAATAAGTTCATAAGCATTATTGATATTTAGTAGATGAAATAATCTAATTCCCCTTTAATTGTACGTGAAATATGGAATAATATGATTCAATTAATTGAACGTATTTTCTTAGATTCCCAAAGATCGTAAAAGAGAGCAAAGATGAGCTTAAATCATTTTCATTAGAATTTATGAAATGTTTTGTACAAGCATAAGTATGTTTTTTGCATTTTTACAATTGTTGAATCTGTTCTTCGCTATGAATGAATCCACTCCAAACACTTTTTCTTGTCAATTTGCGATCTTATAGAAGGTACAAATTTTACGCCATCCTGCTTGTATCGACTGTCAGATGTGCAATTCGCAAATGCACAATGTTTAGTGGGCATGATTAATCAATTTTCTAATCTATATATTCCTAGTATTTATTTATTTTGATCATAATAAGACCTACTTTTAACATTACTGTCAATAGGCAAATCAGAACATTTGTACCTCTCCCCCCCCTGGTGCTGCCTCTGGTGGATATTTTTTAAATCTTTAGAGGAAAATGGCTTATTGGATAAAGTGTATATAGAACATACAGTCATTCTATCTGTTATTTCAATTTGTGCGAATGATCATATCGTCGCTTTTCTTATTCAGTTTGTGGATAGATGAACATTGACTCTGTTCTTGCAACTGTGTGAAAACATTTCTTGTTGTTCAAGGAGCCGGCCGCACCTTATGCTCCCTGATCAAACTTACGGCCAAATTATATATGAATCAATCAGAAATTTAGTGGTCAATGAGGTGAGAGACTTTATAAATCTAGGATCCTGCCTCAAGTGTCGAAAAAAGACTATTGTTGTTCATTTTGATGGATCTTATGATTGAAAGTAGTACCAATCGATAGTGAAGATCAAATACTTTGAGAAAAAACAAAGGTGCCACCTCCTGCTTCGTTCGAAAGGAGATGGAGAAGAATAGACAAGGATAATATAGGTGGAAGCAACATTAGGCTGGTAGCATTTTGAACAATTTTGCATTCTATAATTGATCTTTGGTATAAAATTCGACACCGTTTTGCTCGAAGACTAAAAAAATAATCTGATGTGGACACCACATATCTTACTTGTACATCTCTTGACTTGATAATTAACAGTTGACACTGATATTGACACTAGGCAAAATCGATTCCAACCAAAGTTTGAGATGATAATCCAACCATTTGGATGCTACTATTCATTAATGGTCTGTTACACCGTTCTAGCTCAAATTTCAATCTCCACTTATGCCTGTATTACACAATAAAATTCATTGACCAATAAATTGACCAACTTCTCTGTCAAGTTTTCAACAATTTATTGTCGAGCTCAAAAATATTTTGTACAATATTACACGATACAATAGAAATCAGAACTACCAACTTATAATTTTTGACGAAACTCCAAAAAGTGTGGTTAGAGAGAGAGTGAGGTAGTAGAGGTGACAAAAAGTCAATATACTGAGGGCAACTGTATATAAAATTATATTAATACTCTGTCAACACTAAGATTATCATTTGACGCGAAATAACTAATATGACTAATGTTGGCAACGACAAAATCTCCCTAGAATACCTTCGAATATTGGTGAAAATAGAGCCAGTTCTATTTCAAAAATAACTTGGTCAATTATTGGCCAGAAAAAATTGTGGAAATTTCAGACTTAATACACACAACAATAAATTGAAGATCAACTTCAGAAAAAAATTGACCAATAAATTGTATCGTGTAATACAGGCATTATACAAAAAATATCGAATCAAAATGAGAACAGCAATGTTCATGTCACATTGAATTTTAAAATTTTGATACGATATTGTTAAATTAGATAACACCTAAAATTTAAGGGACAGTGGTGCAACTGGCCATGAAACGCTTTAGCAGTCTCAAATACCAAATTTCATCATTCTACGGCCGAAATCTCGAATTTTGAAAAAAGAATATGTAAGATTATCAGATAAAGTCTACTTTCAGCTCAATTGATTGTAATGAAACTATTAAGTTATCATTCGAATGCTACAATTTCTATGAATACAAAATTTCAAAATTTTACAGCTGATTGTTCTGGATTCATGCAAAAAATTCGAAAACGTGCTGAGTAGACTGCACTCCTGGTTGATCCGACTGCAATCATAATGCAAGCTGTAGGTTTTATAGAAGTGTTTGATACGAAATTTCAATACTCCACGGCTGATTGTTCTGGATTGATGCAAAGAGCTCAAATAGACTGTGCCTCTTTAGCACAGCCAATTAGTATTTAAATAGAAAATAACCATTAAGATGCCACAGGAATCCAAAACACTGAATTTCAACATTTCAAATTCATGTGAAAAATTCAGAAAAAGTTCCAAGTACAGTGCATTTCTGGTACAGACGATTGCAACCATAATGAGGGCTGCAAAACTAGACTTTAGACCAGTCTCAAATACAAAATTTAGCTATATACATACAAACATTCATACGTACGTACCGACGTCAAGCCGGGAATAGTCAAAATGGATTTGGGGATGCTCAGAACAAGTATTTCCATCAGAATCTCGAAATGTGATTTTGACGGTTCATCAATATTACTTATTTGTACTTTGTACAAGTAAGTTGAGAGAGACTCACTTAGATTACCCTGATAAATCAACAAAATCATACTTATTGAATGTTCATTCTTCATTATTCCATATTGTAAGTAGTATTTGACTTTGTGCACCATATTGTAACGCAAAAAGGAGAGGAAATTCTCAGGGATATACGATATGGAAAGACTCCTGAGTTCCAGAATTATACGTTTACCAATTCGCATCGTGGAAAAACTAATCAGAGGATGTATTTGTACACAGTTCAACAAGTTCCATTCTCAACGATTAGGCTTTTTGCCTTTAGATTGATATACAAGATATGAAGAGTGAATACTGACATACTCCATATTCCCAGCAACTTTGAAGAATAGGAATGATCAAAGAGAGTCGTATTTGGACAATTTTTGCTCGTAGATCAATTTTATACCCACATAATTGTTGTGTTCATCATCAGTTACAATTTTGTTCCAGAAGTTCATGTGCTATGTGCTAAAAATCTATTTTTCAGGCGATTATAATAGAAAAAGTATTTCTATGGCCTTTTTTGCGGCCGTGAAGTTTTACCCACTAGTACACATCTATCAAAATTCACTTTTTGGGATTGATCTGTCAAATATTACTTTTTTGGGACTGATCTGTGAAAACTACTTGATTAACACTTCACACTTACTTCTATGGGCAGCTTGATAAAGTCTGAAGAAACAATTTTCGCCAAAATACATATTATATCCTTCCGTCAACCTCTATGGTTCTTGCAATTAGAGGAATAGATACGAACTTTCAGACAATAAAATAGAACAATTTCATTGCCAACTAAGATTTACAATTGTGATGTTTCAGAAATGAATAGATAAAATTTAGTGATTTTGAATTCTTTTGTGATGATCGCCTGAAAATCCGTAATATTCTAATATTCTCTTCTGGTCTCAGCTGGCGCTTCGGCCGTCAACTGAAAAGTCGATCAAAAAAGATCATCTCTAAGTCCATGATACACTAATTCCTATTTTGTCTCTTCCATATAATTCCTATTTTGTATCTTCTATCTAATAGGACCGATTCATGATGGTTAAGTGAGTTTTATTCCAGGTATACATGAGGATATGTATGAAAACTACTTGATAGACTGGTATTCATTATTGAAGTGCAATTTCTGATCAGTTGAACCATAATTATTTTTTACCTCATGGGTACCTATATCACAGATAATCTGTCCATATCATAATAGTCCTCCCGTACATACTTATACACAAAAATAAAGAATAAAATAATTATTCTACCAACACTGTGCATATGAAATGGCCTAGATATGAAAATTCAAGGCCGCAGCATATTAAGCTGCATTCACACTCACTTTAGACTCTGCTTAATTTGCACTTGAAGTTCAAATTACGCAGGATTAAAATTTGCAGCATTCACAATCACTTCCAACATTGCTCGAAATTTTGTAATGTCATCTATGAAAACAAATACCAAATAATGCAAATATTGAAAACTTCATTCTTCTTTTCGTCTGGAAGAATATATTTTGAAATTTAGTGGTCAATTCTTTGCGGGGCATGGAGAATAGTTGTTTGTTACAGTTATCTACTAACCTGAATTTCAGTTCTTATTGAAGAATGTTGAAAGGTTAATAAATATGATAAGTTAGCAGACATGCCCGATTTCATGATCTCGAGTTAAATTAACCTGGGTTAAAGTGACGGGGAGTTAACCAATAAACAGGCTTCTGATTCATTTGATTGACTTGATTGGGCAGTGATGACATGAAAAATACCGAAATTGATACTGTTGCTAAGGAAATGAGCTCTTTAAACCGGATTAATTTAACTCGAGATCGTGAAATCGGCCATCAATAAATCCAAATTCAATAATCTCCCGTCCATATTAAAGAAAAAAATGACCGATTAGTATAATATCAAACCAAGCTTCAACACCGTCAATTCACTGTTTGCATAATGCTTCTATTATTTTATTCGATATTAAACGTCAAAAACACATGTTGAATCATTGGAAGATGCAATGCACATGCCAATTCGCTAGTGACTTGAAGTGAAAGTTTGCACTTTGCAAACATTGCAATCCGAACGTAAAGTACGCAGACTACAAATTTTAGTTGTGAATGGTCACTACTGAGCTCATACGCTCAGCTTTTAATTTTAAGCTAGCTTGAAATTGTGCCATGTTCAAATTTGGTTGTGAATTAACCTTTACTCTTGTCTTAAACTTGAATATCGTAGAAAGTCAAAACAGATTACTATAAATTCCACTAAAAGGTATCAGATATAAGAACTTGTAAAAGCAACAAATATTAACTCAGTACACAGATAAAGTTTCATTTAATTGCCTGAAACTCCATTATTGTTGCTATCCGAATTTCATTCTCAACCAAATAATTCTGTATGAAAAATTTCCTAGCATTTCGATAATTCAAATTGACGCTTATTGATTGAACTGATAACGTCTACTTGAATTAAGGCATCAACACGAGTTTGATTATTTTGAATGTTGAGAGGAAAGTCAGTAATATGATAATAATTGTAGACAAATACTTGATCCGCTAGAGCTGAATCCAAGGAAAAAACTCTTAAGACATATAGCAAGTAGTATAGGGTATTTGATAAGGTGAGTAGGAAGTATTCCTTATCAGAGCCAGATTATACATGAAACCCAATAGGCATGTGTCCACGAACCTTGGCTTGAGGATTTCACAAGCACTTGATTCACTAGCACATAGATCTCATTGAATTACGACCAATGAGCTTCAATGAGTCTTGATCCAGCAATTGTGCTGATTAAGGGAGGATGAAGACATAATAATTTTATGGCGAAAAGTATCTGAACTAAGATTGTGAAGAATTCAATACTCTTCCAGAAAGCTATGAGATTTTTTTTGTGAGACTCACGGCTCTCAAAATATTGCAAAAATACTGTCTGAACTTTATTTTCCTATATCGTGGCCTGATTAGGGAACGTGTCCAGCTCCCAGAATCAAGATTCATACTCACACTGACCTCCATTACACATTTATAGAAAAATCTTGAGCAAAATGCAAGTTTAGGCCAAAATTTTGTCACATTCCAATAGAGCTATTATTATCACAGTTCATATGACATAAATTATCCTTCACATACTCCTATTTATATCCACTAACAGTCCACGAGCATGGCAAGTACATTTCACTTCAGAACTCGAAAATACCAGCTATCAATCAAGAATCCATATCTTCCCGCAAAATCTTCCAATTCACTATTAGTTCTCTGTAGATCAATGACATAATACTACTCTATAGAGATATCTTGAGTATCAACCCATTTCAAAACTTGAATAATTTAATTTTTCGCAAACTTTTGAATATACCGCTTCACATGTGTCATCGATGGAACGTACTATGCAAGACAGGTGCTCATCGAACTGTAGTATCTGAATCTGGCAACAAGGGGAACGCCACCTCAAACATGAAGTGAAAGCATATATATGGATGGGATGCCACTATAAACGCAATATATAACGTGTATTAATGACGCCACATTGATGTTATGATGAAATGGGGTCATATTGTATAGGAAATGGAAACTCTATGAATATTGCGTGAAATGAGATGTCCGTGTGAAATCTGAAGAGCCCATGGAAAATTATGTGATATACTTTGATCAGGTCTCAACTAGACGCGTTCCTTTCAGTAGACGCCAAAATGAACATTTTTGTAAGGACGTCAAATTGATAGGTTGATATATATATATATATATATATATATATATATATATATATATATATATATATATATATATATATATATATATATATATATATATATATATATATATATATATATATATATATATATGTGTTGTAACAAATATGGGTGTGAAACATAAGATATTTCAAAAACAACCTACCTGCTACACACATGTGCCTGGCTAGCTAAAAATCAGACGGCGGCTGGGTCGGAGTAAGCAGAAGCTTTCAGAACTACTGTGCTTAGCTGAGAAACAAATTTAACGCCTCATCAAGCAAGTGATAAGTTTTAGCAAGTATTGTTCTGAGAACTTGCTTAGGCGCCACCCCTAAGAAAGGGAATTGCTAGAAATTAGGGGATTCCTAGGTTACAAATGATAAGTGACAAATGAAGTTCAAAAACAATTATTTAATGAAAAATATTAGAAAAATTTAATACACCCAAAACTTGGTAAACTAATTTTGAAAAATAACTTACAACAATATCGAAGGGACGTGGTAGGCGTTCCACTCTCTCGTAAGTAACCCCTGGAGTCCGCTGACCTTCTGTTTGTGTCAAGGAGAACCAGAGCTCACGGTCGGCGAGTGTCCAAGACGTTACTCCTGATTAGCGATGGTGGTAGTAGGCGAAGGTACTCCAAATAGCTCTCAGCTAGGCTGGATGTAAGCTGAGCTTAGTTCGATGGTGATTTATCCCAACTTTTAGAGGGCCTCAAGACCGGAGCCTCGATCGCTGTCGAAGAGGTGATAAAAGCAGTTTGTTTGTCGGAGCAGCAGTTGTTAGCGCCTTCTGGTCAGGTTTAGTGCTCGATCCTGCGACCGGTACCTCAATGGTTCTCCTCAACACAACCAGAAAGACGGCCTGACTCCAACCCTAAAAAAAACCCAGAACAGCAATAGTGTCCTTTACAAACAAGCCAGAAGGGCTGAATACTACAAGGTTGTGACAATAACGTTGAAGAGAGATGGACGCAATTGTACAAAAAATTGAGAATTAATTTAACTTAAATCAAAATGAGGCGTAGTGATACAATGACAGTGAGTGATGACAAGAAAAAATGATAATGAGGATGAAAAGACTTGAATACGGCCCGCAATGGTGAAAACGCACAATAAGCGACTCGACTGATACTAATCAAAGCTCCTGTGAACCGTAATAAAATTGTAGCAACACACCTGCTCGCGCAAACAATCCAAAAGACGCGCGAAATGCAGAAAAATTGAGAAAACTCTCGGCTAACAATTTAATGACTTCAAAAAGCGGCATAAACGTCCAAAGTCAAGGCTCACAGTAGTCAAAGTCCACTCAACACACTCTCACACCATCCAGGAGTAAATAGGACAAAGGAGGGATTAAATGCATTCTAAGTTCAGATCCTACTCGACACCAAAATCTAGCTCAATATAATCTTTGCTTAGACTCTAAAATCTCCAAAATGTGCCTCAAAATACACCCGCAACCCTCGGTAGGAAAGTTAACAGCAACTTAAAGCCCAAAAAAGAACAAAGATGCTACCGAAAAATACCGATGACTACAAATGCCACCTGGGCCGACATCTTTAAACACACGTGGACACAACGACGTAGTTTTGGAGATTTTACAGGAGAGAAACAAAATCGTCAGAAGACTTACCCTTGCCACATAGCACTACACTAGTACTTTAAGTACTCAAATATTCAAAAAAACAAGGCTCAGAAAACAAACAGCAAAGATCAGACTGAGCGCGGATTTAGTGTGTCTGTCACCGCAGAGCTCTAAACCAAGAATGTCAAATTTTATCTCGTATCCGCTGCTCGTCAACATCACATCACTTCCGACAGGTCCAACAACCAAATTTTTAATTCGTCTCGCGGCCAGCGAGGGCTTCACAGAACACAAAAAATGTGAATACATGGGCGTAGGTGAAAATAATTCTAAACGTAACAATTAATTTGTTACACCACCCCCCTTCCCAGAAGAAAATTACCCAGGGTTAATTTTCTATGTCATCCTCTGAAAGCATGTCGTCGCTAGAATCGCTATCAGGAGACGGTTTCAGATCTTTAATGTGCCAGACGCCTAAATCATTTTCCAGTGTGTCTTTCAAACGATAAGAGGTGGGAGAACGTTTCTGAGAGACTATGCATTTTATGAAACGCGGTGCAAGCTTGGAGGAAAAATATTTAGAACCGGCTGACAAAACGTAATTTCGTTTCCAAACCGAATCACCGACAGAGAATTGCAGAGGTCGCCGACGCAAATTATAATAATGGGCATTTCGGTTATAAGCCGACTGAATGCGAGCTTGAGCTACCGAGAAATATTCAGAAAAAGAATTTAATTTGTGAGCGTAATCAGGGCGAGAATCGGAGCAGATGTTATCTGGGAGAGGATGATAATAGTTTCCGGACAACGGTACCTGCCTACCAAAGTTAAGAAAAGCAGGGCTATACCCCGTAACTTCATGAACAGCCGTTCGAATCGCTTGAGTAATAGCGGGCAAATTAGTGTCCCATTTACGGTGATTATCCTTGACATAAGAACGAATCGCGGTTTTAACAGTGCGATTAGTACGCTCTACAAAATTCACTTGGGGATGAAACTTAGCATTGTACCAAATTTTGGGTACAGAGTACTTTGTCATCAGTTGTTTAAAACAATCACTAGTGAACTGCGTTCCGTTGTCAACAAAGACGATTTGAGGCACGCCGAACAGCAGAAAAACATGGTCTTCTATCAGCTGACAAATTTTTGGGGCCACAGCCTGACGAAGAGGAAATAAGACCGGGTACTTGGAAAACCAATCGGAAATAGCGAGAATATACTGATTTCCGTGAGTAGACTTGGGTAAAGGGCCCATTAAATCGATGGAGATGGCTTGCCATGGGAAACTAATTTTCTTGGCTTGTCCCATAAGACCAGGGGGAGGTAATTGTGGTACTTTTTGAGCCAAACAAACTGAACATTTTTTGACATACCGGTAAATACTAGCACGCATTTTCGGCCAATGATACAAGTCGGAAACGCGATGAAAAGTCTTAAAAACGCCTAAATGAGACGCGGTAGGAGGGTCATGACAATCGTGAATAACATGCCGACGAAAATCTCTGGGCACATAGATTTTCCAGGGTGATAAGTTAGCTGGTAAATTAAATGGGGTTGAAACTAATTTGTACAAGATATTACCGTCCAAACGAAAATCAGGGTATTGAGCTGGATTAGCACGAACCGAGTTACATAATTCCTGGAAATGTAAATCTTTAGAATCCCGAAAAGAAAGTGGATCTATAGCTGCAACTTCTAAAGGAGCACGAGATAACGCATCGGGCAAATCCTGAAGTTTCCCGGGGCGATGTTCTAAGTTAAAATCAAATTGCTGCAACTTTACAGCCCAACGAGCAAGTTTGCCCGTAGGATCGGTCATGCGCATCAGCCACAAAAGAGAATAATGGTCAGTAATGACTGTAAAAGTTAAACCTTCCACATATTGTCGGAATTTATCGATCGCAAAAATGACAGCAAGGCATTCGCGTTCCGTTACGGAGTAATTTCGTTCAGCTTTATTAAGGGTGCGACTAATGTAAGCGATAGGGTGCTCAGCACCGTCAGAATCGGGTTGAGTTAACACAGCGCCAACTCCATAATTAGAGGCGTCTGTGTAGATTCGAAAAGGCTTTAAGGGAAGACTATAGTCAGGACTAGCTAACACTGGGGCAGAAGTGAGGGCAGTTTTAAGTTTACAAAAAGCAACCTCCGCTTCCGGAGTCCATGAAATAGAATTTTTTTTACGTTTACCCTTAGTGAGATCATTAATAGGGGCTGATAAAGTGGCAAAATGGGGTACAAAACGACGGTACCAGCCTAAAACTCCCATAAATCTTTTAACTTCAGTAACAGTCGTAGGACGAGGATATTCTTCAATCGCTCTAATTTTATCAGGATCGGTGCGAAGACCCTGAGCATCGACTACATAACCCAAATATTTAAGGAAAGGGCGGCAAAATTCACACTTGTCAACATTCACTGACAGACCAGCAGCACGGAGACGCTCAAAGACTTCAAGTAGAACACAAATATGTTGCTCAAAAGAGGAAGTAACAATGATACAATCATCCAAATAGACAAAAGCATTAGGCTCCAATTCGGGACCTATAATGCTGTCCATCAGACGCTGAAGGGCCTGGGGCGCATTACATAAACCGAATGGCATACGAGTGAATTCAAAGTGTCCACGACCAGCAACGGAAAAAGCCGTTTTTTCGCAGGAAGATTTTTCCAAGGGAATTTGCCAAAAAGCGCTCTTTAAATCGATCGATGATATAAACTTCGCATCTCGTAGTTTAGACAGGATGCTATCTACGCGAGGAAGAGGGTACGCATCTTTTTTAGTGACGTCATTAAGTTTACGTCCGTCAAAACACAATCGGAAGGCTCCAGAAGATTTTTTGACAAGTAAGAGTGGAGACGACCATGGACTATTAGATTTTTGAACGACGCCTAACTTCAACATCTCGTCTAACTCTTCGTTGAGATGCGACATCATAGGGGGCGAAAGAGGGTACTGACGTTGTTTAATGGGACGAGCATCGCCCGTATCAATGAAATGTTCTGTTAAAGGAGTACGACCTAAACCGTTAGAGCCGAGAATTTTAAATTTCGCAACCACGGTATCAATAGCGGCGCGCTGAGAAGACGAGAGATCAGTTCAAGGGACAAAATCAGTAACAGTGGCGACTTCGTGCGAAGAAAACCACGAATTAGTGTCAAAATTAAGTGAAATTTTGAAAAGTCGGCAAAAATCAACCCCTAAAATAAGAGGGTGTTTGACTGCAGGGACAACAACAACCGGCAGTGTATGACGTAGACCGTTCAATTTAATTGGGAGGAAAACGCGACCTAGTGAACGGTGAACCGCTCCATCAGCAGTAGAAATGGGGCTAATGGACTCAGATGCGGGTAAAAGATTCAAAAATTTTAACAGAAACAAACCGCGATTTCCAAGTACAGAAACACTAGCTCCAGAATCCAACAAACAGGAAATAGGCTTCCCGGCAATAGTAACATTTATAAAAGGGCGATCATCCGCACCGTGAGTATTAAAGATAGGGGCGACTTCAGAATTTTTCATAAAACGAGCAACCGCATTTAACCAAGCTGTCCAGCGAGTTAAATCAGAGGAAGGGCGCGTTATTTTCCGGCGGCGGTTGTACCAGACGCGCGGCGGCCGTTTTTTGAACAGACGGGACAATTTCTGATAGTGAAAGACATTTTTCCACAACCAAAGCAAAAACGTTTTCTCGGTTGAGAACAATTAGGAAACGAATGACCTTTTTGTAAACAGTTCCAACAATCTAAGGGAGGCTGAGAACTAGTTTCGACAGCGGCAAGCTGTGGTTTCGAACCATGAGCTTTAGAGGGTCGCGTGTAAGCTAGTTCCGGCTCTAATAAAGTGTTAGAAGCGCTTGGAGGAGATTGATAAGAAGCAACATTCGCTTCGGTATCTTCGATTAGTTTACAAACTGCAATTAAGTCGCTCAAGGAATTGATGGTGTGGGCCATGGCGAAACGTTGATAATGAGGCAATAAATTTCTAATAATAGTAGAAACACGAGTTTTCTCATCAGGGGGATTTGACAGGCGAGAAAATAAATTTTCCATTTTCGCGACAAAAATTTCAGCCTTTTCCAGGGCTCCTTGCGTGCGATTGCGAATTTCCGCTTGCAACGAGAGCTCATAATTACTTGGCAAAAAGGAGGACCGCAAACGAGAAACAAGATCTGTCCACGAATGCACCGAAGGGCTAACCATTCTAAACCAATAAAGGGCGTTACCGCTAAACAAATCAGTGGCTTGTCGAAATAATGTGTCATCAGAAACTCCGCGAGCATACGCGCATTCTTGAAGTCGTTGAATAAAGTCATTCACACCGGTGGTACCATCATACTGGATGTTCCATTTATTAATTTGGACGTGAGATTCGGGGGCGCGAGAATACGGCATAAAAGTACTATGAGGTAACATAGGAGTTGCAGGAGAGGAACTAACAGTTTGCGAGGCCATAGGGGCTCCCAAAGTAGTGACATTGCTAAACTGAACTCTATTTATACGCTCTTGAAAGGAGGGCCAAGGGTCAGTAATTGACTGTGCAAAAACGGGAGGATTAGCAATCGTGCGGGAGGATGAAGCTATAAGATCGCGCAAACGTTCAGAGTCTACGTCGATTAGACTCTCAACGCGGCTAGCCTCAACCGACTTCAACTTTCCAGTCAGCGAGCTTTTGGCAAAAGCCATCATTGTGAGTAGAGGGCTTTGCATGGACTGTGGAAGACGTAAAACACGCTGATGCAAGTGCATCAAGCGAGCATTGCACCTCGACTCAAAATTCAGGTCTCGCTGAGGGCTAAATAAATGGATCTTACTCAGTAAATCCTGTAGTTTACGCTGGCAGGTCTGGTTCTCACTTAAGGGCTCAGGGAAACAAGTAGGAGTCACATTACTCGCATTCATTCGTTCCATTTGCAGGAATCCGTCCAGTAGAAGTGTCATGTCATTTCTATTTCCAGTGTCAGTACAATTCCGTATCTGCAGCTCATACGATAACTCGTCATCCGTCAGGTATTGTAGATCCATCGTGGAGAATGTGTACCGAAAAATTTAAACCGGTTAAATACAAAATTAGAAAAAAAGGAAATGAAAATGAGAGGACAATGAAATGAAAATGATAATGAGGGGAGAGGTAACAAAGAAAAGAATATTTGATGAGGGAAAAGGTTCCTCAGATTTTTAGCAAGCTAAAAAATTTTTGAATAATTGAAAACTTAAGCACAAGCTTAACAAAAACGTCCCAAAGGCTCCACGTCTTGGGCACCAAATATGTGTAACAAATATGGGTGTGAAACATAAGATATTTCAAAAACAACCTACCTGCTACACACATGTGCCTGGCTAGCTAAAAATCAGACGGCGGCTGGGTCGGAGTAAGCAGAAGCTTTCAGAACTACTGTGCTTAGCTGAGAAACAAATTTAACGCCTCATCAAGCAAGTGATAAGTTTTAGCAAGTATTGTTCTGAGAACTTGCTTAGGCGCCACCCCTAAGAAAGGGAATTGCTAGGAATTAGGGGATTCCTAGGCTACAAATGATAAGTGACAAATGAAGTTCAAAAACAATTATTTAATGAAAAATATTAGAAAAATTTAATACACCCAAAACTTGGTAAACTAATTTTGAAAAATAACTTACAACAATATCGAAGGGACGTGGTAGGCGTTCCACTCTCTCGTAAGTAACCCCTGGAGTCCGCTGACCTTCTGTTTGTGTCAAGGAGAACCAGAGCTCACGGTCGGCGAGTGTCCAAGACGTTACTCCTGATTAGCGATGGTGGTAGTAGGCGAAGGTACTCCAAATAGCTCTCAGCTAGGCTGGATGTAAGCTGAGCTTAGTTCGATGGTGATTTATCCCAACTTTTAGAGGGCCTCAAGACCGGAGCCTCGATCGCTGTCGAAGAGGTGATAAAAGCAGTTTGTTTGTCGGAGCAGCAGTTGTTAGCGCCTTCTGGTCAGGTTTAGTGCTCGATCCTGCGACCGGTACCTCAATGGTTCTCCTCAACACAACCAGAAAGACGGCCTGACTCCAACCCTAAAAAAAACCCAGAACAGCAATAGTGTCCTTTACAAACAAGCCAGAAGGGCTGAATACTACAAGGTTGTGACAATAACGTTGAAGAGAGATGGACGCAATTGTACAAAAAATTGAGAATTAATTTAACTTAAATCAAAATGAGGCGTAGTGATACAATGACAGTGAGTGATGACAAGAAAAAATGATAATGAGGATGAAAAGACTTGAATACGGCCCGCAATGGTGAAAACGCACAATAAGCGACTCGACTGATACTAATCAAAGCTCCTGTGAACCGTAATAAAATTGTAGCAACACACCTGCTCGCGCAAACAATCCAAAAGACGCGCGAAATGCAGAAAAATTGAGAAAACTCTCGGCTAACAATTTAATGACTTCAAAAAGCGGCATAAACGTCCAAAGTCAAGGCTCACAGTAGTCAAAGTCCACTCAACACACTCTCACACCATCCAGGAGTAAATAGGACAAAGGAGGGATTAAATGCATTCTAAGTTCAGATCCTACTCGACACCAAAATCTAGCTCAATATAATCTTTGCTTAGACTCTAAAATCTCCAAAATGTGCCTCAAAATACACCCGCAACCCTCGGTAGGAAAGTTAACAGCAACTTAAAGCCCAAAAAAGAACAAAGATGCTACCGAAAAATACCGATGACTACAAATGCCACCTGGGCCGACATCTTTAAACACACGTGGACACAACGACGTAGTTTTGGAGATTTTACAGGAGAGAAACAAAATCGTCAGAAGACTTACCCTTGCCACATAGCACTACACTAGTACTTTAAGTACTCAAATATTCAAAAAAACAAGGCTCAGAAAACAAACAGCAAAGATCAGACTGAGCGCGGATTTAGTGTGTCTGTCACCGCAGAGCTCTAAACCAAGAATGTCAAATTTTATCTCGTATCCGCTGCTCGTCAACATCACATCACTTCCGACAGGTCCAACAACCAAATTTTTAATTCGTCTCGCGGCCAGCGAGGGCTTCACAGAACACAAAAAATGTGAATACATGGGCGTAGGTGAAAATAATTCTAAACGTAACAATTAATTTGTTACAGTGTGTATATATATTTCAGCAATGTTCCATATATATTTGAAGTCCAAACTTTAATGATGCACAGTTACATATTTGATGAAATTGCACCAGATTTGCACAAATATACTGTCACTCCACTGTTCCTGTTCGAGTAACGGTAAAACCCACAACCGATTGACGTGATTGTACTACTCGAGGTCTGTACGGTGACAACTGTGAGGATACTATCGGCTCCGTGGTGTAGCTCAATAACTCTGGCTAGTTTCCGTTGTAGTGGTGGTAGGCTGTTATCTTTCAAAACCATTAAAGTGCCAACAGCTAATGGTGTAATAGCTGTCTGCCATTTTCTCCGTTTTTGAAGCTCGGCAAGATATTCATTTTGTCAACGCGCCCAGAAGAGTTGACGTAGCTTTTCTATGTTCTTCCACCTAAATATACGATTGTCTGGTTGGAATCGCAACTCTGGCTCGAGCGGCGCCGTCAGCAGCTCTTCAATAAGAAAATGTCCTGATGTCAGTGATTCCAGGTCGTTTGGGTCATTTCTCATGAGAATTGATGGTCGGAAATTAAGGCAAGATTCGATTAGGATTAATAATGTGTACATTTCTTTGATATAAACCATCAAACTGCCGATAACCTTTTTAAAATGGTTTTTGAAAGCTTAAACTCCAGCTGTCCATATACCACCTGTATATTGCGAACTTGGAGGAATGAATTTCCAGTCGATACCGTCATTGCTTAAATCTGCCAGAACGACATTTTTGAATTCTCTAGAGTCAAGTAATGATTCGAGTTTTTGTAATTCACGATTTGTTCCAACAAAATTGTTGCCATCATCAGACCATAGTTTTTGAATTTTTCCACGACGGGCCATTATTCTTTATAAAGCATTCAAGAAGCTTTCTACTGTATAATCGAATGCTAATTCTAAGTGAATAGCCTTAGTGGACATACATACAACAACATAAGCTTCAATTATTTTCTTTCTATCTCGACCTTTACAATTCGTTATCGCGATTGGTCCGGCGTAATCAACTCCGCAGAATGAAAATGGCTTTGCAGGTGTCACACGTTTGGTTGGGAGATTTTCCATAATTTGCTGATATGTGACAGGCTTTGAGCGAAAACACTTGATACATGTATGTATTATTTCACGTACAGCACCTTTCCCTGCCACCGGCCAAAATTGTTGGCGTACTGTCGCTAGAGTGCCTTGTGTTCCTGCATGTAATTGTTTCGAATGTATGTCTTGGATAATTAATTTGGTCAAAATATGGCTTTTCGGTAGAATTATTTGATGTTTTTTATTGAATTTTAGCAATGAATTATATAGTCTACTTCCTACTCTATTTATATTTTCTTTATCAATGAATACATTACGATCTTTGATACGACTATTTTTTGCTACTTGTTTATGCAATTTTAAATCGTGAATTTAACCTGCAAATTCTTGACTTTGAACACATTTGTTTATGACATGATTGGCAGTATTTATTTCAGTAACGCTAAGTGGACCAGTTATTCTATTTGTCTTAGTTTTTTCAGAACAGTTACTAACAAATCTTAGACAATAAGCTATTACTGGTTTTAATTTTTTATATGTGCTGAATCGATCAAAAACGGATAGAACTTTTTCATTATTCTGTGATACTAATACTATCTTCTTTTCTCCTGGTAATTTGATTGATTCGAGTGATCTATTAGGCCATGTTTTTATATTTTCTGAGATGAAGGAAGTACCTACCACCATAATGTGGAATTTTTCAAGTTGTGACGAAGCTAGCTTCTACCATTCGTCCCTAAGAATAGTTAATTCCCAGAGACCCGAACATTTATAGTATTTCTGTTGGACATTTATAGTACTCGTGCCGTAAACATAACCTACAAACAATAGTGGATTCAAACATTCTGTGAAAAAAGGAAAACTCACTTACGTAATATCATTTACTGAGTTGAACAGTGTGAATCAAGTGTTAGACTAACTATTAATACTATAATCAAGTGTTTAAATAAGTTAAAGTTATAATTGTTGCACATCTGTCAGATTTGACAGATAAAAGCGCCATTGCGCAGAAATGCGTGTAACCAAGATGGAGGCGATACGAATATGTTTCAACTCTGCGATAAGAGATGGCGCTGACGAAACTTAATCGTTCTACTGTCACAAAGGCAGGATGGATTCAATAGGGCAGGCTTGCATTTCAAATGTTATCTAAGAGTTGCTGAGTACTTTCAGTATGCACCAACGATACTGAAGTAAGAAGATAGGAATCAGCAATATTATAGCTTGATACACGATTAGTAGCTCCATCTCATATTTTTGAACGAAGTAATATAAGCTGCGCGGGAAACTTGAATCTCTTGAATGATCGAAAGTTATCACAAACTTCCACTGAATACGGAGTATAACTGAATTTTCGACTCACTGAATATAGTTTTCAAAATTAAATCTCTAAGGAAGTTAGAAATTCAGTATTACTCAGTATTTATTAGAGGTTTAAGATTCATTTAAATAAATAAGTGAGTAAATAATTGTGATATAGAGACAGAAAAAACTTTATTGTTCAGTTCTATGATAGAAATAATTAGTTCTACTCTCATATTGTTAGCAAAATATGCAATAGTAATAGCATTCATTATTTGTAAGTCTTTTTACTAGAAATATAAGAACTTGATTTGAAAATGGCACCTACTTTTTATTTGTAATTGTATTATTCTGCTTACAATATTTACATATATGGAATACAAAATGGAATACAAAATGGAATATATTATAGATATAATTTGGCATACTCAAATGGATTTAATATAGAGCTAAGGTAATCTATTCCGTTAGTAGAAAAGTTAGAACTGTTTGTTCATTTTGTTGATACAAAAAGTACTTTTTTTATGGTATAATAAATTCAATTGCAGTAGTGATATTGATGATGGAACAATAATTTAGAGATAAGCCCTATAGGGGCAGCTTTCATGAAAACTTGCTGCATATGTAGAGACTTTCCGTAGCAACTGCTCTATAGTAAATAATAATGATAATAATAATAATAATAATGAATTTATTGCCCAACAGTTTACACCAATTACTGGACAAGTTACAGAAAAAGAAAGTGTACTGAATAACTTATATATATATAATACATACTAAACATATATGAATATTTATGATTATAATATATTGATTTGGTTCAAAGAATTCCTCAAATTACTAAAACTAACATTAAATAGATCCATATCTAAGCGAATTTCATTTACGTTCGAACACATGACTGATACAGATGACTTAGTTTACAAATTGGTTCTAGCTATATTAACCTTAAAGGTAGAAGATGATCTAGCCGTTAGTCTAGGAAGATTCATATTTAGTTGACTCAAAACAATAGGACAATCAACAACGTTATGTATCAATTTGTGAATGAAGCAAACCGATATATTCATGTGAGTACCATATTTGATGTATTAGTTCTTCAAAAGCACTTGGAAAAGCTGGCTTCATATACGAAGACTTTTTCTTGACTATTCAATAGTGGAGCAAAAGGTGTTCGTTTTCTTAAATATTTCAGAGCTGAGAAAGAATATACATCTCCAGGGTTTCAGGACGGTCTTTGATGGATTGAATAGTGTCAATAGGAGTTTTAGATTCAGAAAAGTCTCTTTCTTAGGATACCATGACGTCGTTTCAGAACAGCTTCTGCCCTTTCAAATTGTTGTATCTAGCTTCTTTCGCGGAGAAAGGATGACTCTTCTTGTAGTACCCAAATCACGCAAACGAACTGAAATAAACAACGAGAAAATACTTCAATAGCACACACGCTAATTTTCACTCAGAAATAGTAATTTGTGTATCAAGGCCGTGAAGATAATCTTTTTTGATTGAATATGTGAGACCAAAAAGAAACTTCAGGTCGAGATGCAAACAACATCTTTTAGGCAATCATCACGACAGAATTGTACCAAGAAGTAAAACTTCACGGCCGTAAAAGGAGTCATAAAACACCTTTCTTGTTATGATCGCCTGAAAAATATATGTTTTTCAAGTAAACTGCCATCTATACCTTTCTTCGGAGTTGTAGTTACAGAGGCATCTTTCATATCTTACTTGATTGTAGTTGTAGTAGTTGTAGTTGTAGTTACAAGGGTAATTTTCATATCTGGCATGAGCTTCGAAGTCGCTGCTTCAGCTGCGATGATTGGTACCGGTGGGTCCATCGGAACTACAATTTCTACTTGAGAATATAAATAATATGAATAACATAAGAGTACAATGAATCACAGTTTACATGCATTATTATGACAAATTTTATGAATTTAAAGTTTTGCATACTACCTTGCACTCGGATGTCGTTTGGAAGAGCATTCATGTTCAACTTTCTCCTCTCGGAAGTCCTAAACTGATCATCCTAGAAATGCAATTGACAAACTGCGTAGCTCGGAGACCCTGTTAGCTGTGAAAAGCGTTTGCAAGACAAATCTTTCCGATCCAACCGTCGTAGCCACTTATGCCGTCTACCGTTATTTAAGGGCAGATTGAAGAGCCTCGGTTTTTTTTCCCAAAGCATGAAATGAGTGAGACAGCATGCTAGTACAACTTTTGAATCTATAATAATATTGGGAGAATAAAATGTCTGCAATTTCAATTGAAATGAAGTTTAACTTACCTCAAAACCAGCCGCCATGTTTCACACTTGAAACAATGGAAGAACAACAAGAAATTATGAATTCAAAATATGACGTGTGTAGAATTCTGTCAACACAACAATGCCGATTCGAGCTTCGCACAAGTTTGCCATGCGCACAATGAAACAAAATGATTTCAGTCTATAGTGCTGTCATCTATCGCCTTTGATTGTAAGCTTAAACATTGATACAGAGCCTCCCATAAGAGTTTCTGCCGCCTGGTATGCACTCTTCATTTTTTTGAGTATGTGGGATCAGATAATGGAAGCACCTGCTTCGTGAAGCGCTGCGCTATCTAATTCCAATAAGACAATTGAATTTGAATTAGATTTTCAGATTAAGTTCATTTCTTCTAAATGTGGACTGGTTGGTAGCATTGCTGGGTTTGAATTAGCAACTTCTTCGCGGAACGCTTTTCCAACAATGCAGACACCCAGGGCCTATACAATTGCATTTAAGCTTATTTCATTTCATATAGATGTGCACTGGTCGGTATCATTGTTGGGTTTGAATTAGCATCTTCTTCGCGGAGCGCTTGTTCAACAATGAAATCACTCAGGGCCTATAATAGGTTGTTCTATTTATTTTCCAAATTACTTTTGAAAAGCTCTAAATTCTATAAAAAAACGCCATCTCTCTTGAAACTAGTTTCTATTTGTTAAATAAATGTTTATGATGAACCAATCCGTTGTGATTATTGTTTGATTCATGATTTATTCCTCTGCCTTTGTTTAATCAGATTAATGGGTCAGTCTGTTGTAATTGTTGTTTCATTTGTTTTATTAATTCTCCTTTGATCAAATTGAATTCCTGAGAAATAGACTTCTTTAGTTTTAATTCTGTATATTTAATTTTATTTTTGACGTTTCGACTCTCTAACCTAAAGTTTTCATCAGAAAAAATGATACAAAAATAAACAAGGCAAGAAGGTATCTAGATAATCACAAAACTCAGTTTTGTAGAAAAAAATTTTTATGACATGTTTGGACTTTGGAACTGTGGGCGTCCGCAAGAACGGGACATCGTCCTTGTATGTTATATCAATTCATTCATTTTTGTCTTTAATAATTGTCAAGACTCATATTATTTTATTCATTTGTAATAGTTATTCCTGTTTTGTGAAATATTTGTCTTGACACTTGTTTTTGTTATATTCATGTAGATGTAGATTATTGAAATTCAGTTTTTCTGTTGAAAAAAATATTATGACATGTTTGGACCTTGGAGCTGTGTGCGTTGCAGAAGCAAGACATCGTCCCAATGTGTTATATTTTTGAATCTTTTTCTCTATAATAATTGTCAAGACTCATATCGTTGATTCCTCTGTTAAGGTTTTCACGTGGATTTCCTCAGACTTTGGGTGAATGCCAGAGGAATTTTGTTCTTCTTGCACTAAATGTGGAATCCACGTATTCTAATCTAGTTATCTGTATATTTTCAATTTCTAATTTATAATTATCTGGATACCTTCTTGCCTTGTTTATTTTTGTATCATTTTTTTCTGATGAAGACTTTCAGTTAGAGAGTCGAAACGTCAAAAATAAAATTGAATATACAGAATTAAAACCAAAAAAGTCTATTTATTATGATATAATTCTGAAAGTATGTATAGATCATTAAATTTCTGAAATTCATTCTGTGGTTTTATTTTGGGGAACATATTTTTACTTCTCAGAAACGAACTTCCTTTAATAAAAGTTCCAGTGTTTTGTTCTTCTCAACTGAAAAAGATCCAGGCAGCCGAGCATATAAAAGCATGTGAGTAAGTGAGGTGGTAAAAATTGAGTGATATATAAATTGTGATCACAACTGTCATTGTGGTTATTGTGTTATTATAAGTCAAGTTGAAATCTTGCATTGTTGCCGGTTTTTGATACATTACAAAGTTTGATGGATTCATGCCCCGCGAAATAATATCAGCTGGATTTCCGCGATCGTCAACATAACGCCATTGCATTGGATCTGTCAGTGTTTGAATTTCGGCGATTCTATTTGCTACGAATGTTCGAAAGCGGTTTGGTGACAATGCTATCCACGATAGTATAATGGTGGAGTCGCTCCATAAATATGTTTAATTTATATCCAATGTTAACACAGTTTTTAATTTTGAAATTAATTGAGCTAATAGCACAGCAGCACTAAGCTCTAATCTTGGTAGAGTTATTGTCTTTATTTGAGCGATACAAGATTCCGAACACAAAATATTACTGGAAATGTCTCCATTTCCGTGAATAACTGAAGTATAAACTACAGCTTCATATGCTTTGATACTAGCATCGCTAAGTCCATGTGAATGAATACATTTAGAACTGTTCTCTGTTATTACCTTTCTAGGTATCTCAATTAAATTGATATGTTCTAGTTGTTAACAGAATTCACAAAATTGATTGTTCAAATTACCAGGTATTTCTTTGTTCCAATTAATTTTAAACTGCCATAATTTTTGTATAATTATTTTTCCAGATATGAGAATGGGTGATATGAGATCAACGGGATCGTATACGGTTGCAATTGTACTCAGAACTCTGCGTTTTGTAATTTTACTGCTTTGCTCTTAAGCTGGATCTGATATTTTAACAAATCATTTTTGCAATCCCATCCTAATCCTGAAGTTCTCGTTTCCATGTTATTATCTAACCTAAAAAATGTTGTATTATTAGAATCGTTTGATTTTGGTTATAAATTGATATTATTTGATACCCACTTACAAAGATCAAAACATCTTTTTTCTGAAGTTTCTATTAACGAATCTCTTACTTGTATTGCTTCCTGAAAACAATTGGTCCAACATCCATATAAAAATTGTTACGGATTACTTCACTTGTTCTTGGGAAGCTATTCTTAGCTTCGTCTGCAAGTTGATGCAGGCAACGCATTGCTAGAAAGCAGGATGAAGTTAAGTTGTAAATAACTGTATAGAAGTTAAAAAATTTTAAAGCTTCATCGGGATGTTCGCACCATAAAATACTCTGAATTTTTTTATGATCCTTTGTTACCGCTATTTGCCTGAACATTTTTGTGATATCTGCAGACAGAACAAATTGATATTGTCGGCATCTCACAAGTAATGTGAATAAATCTGTTTGCAAGTTTGGACCTACAGGAAGATTATCGTTCAAGCTGAGTCCGTTCGTAGAAATACAGTTTGCATCAAACACAGCTCTAACTTGGGTTGTGGGGCTATCTTTCATGACTCCATGGTGGAGTAGAAACAGACCGTCATGAACTTCAATGTCCTGAATTTTTGCAAGCGTCATATGACCACGTTCTATTTAATCTTGGAAAAAGTTATTGTACTCAATTTTAAAATTTGGGTTATACCGAAATTTATTTTCTAAAGATCCAAATCGTTTTATTGCTGCAAATTCTGTTGATCCAATATTAGGAATAGTATCTTTAAAAGGTAGATGTACAATAAGCCGGCTATCCAAATCTCTTTTATGCGTTTTTTTGTATATGTTCTCACAAAGATTATCTTCGGGTGTAATAAACTCATTTTCTGGTTCGTTCAGTTGCCAGAATTGAGATTCTTGATTATCTAGCTTCGAATTTTGAGTACAAGCAATTGTAAATGGACCACCGATTAACAATCCTAACACAGTGTTTTGTAAATAAGTTTTCTGATTTGATAGTTTTATGCGCCCTTCATCCAAAAGTTCCCAAAACAATTGCGCGCCAATTAACATGTCTATCGAAACATAATAATTTGGATCTGCTAACTTAACATTACTAGGAATGGGAAATTCCTTTTTTCTAAAATATTGAGTGGGAATACTATTAGTAATTCCATTCAAAACTAAACAAGGTATCTTTGAGGAATAATTACTACAGAAAGATTCAAAATTGACTTCAACTGATTGTTTAATCATGCTATTCGATTGGTTCATTCCTGAGATTGGTAGATTATTGTTCTCATACTCTGTACCTAATTTCTCAGAGAACTTCTTTACTATGGAATTCTGCTGTGAGCCGAGATCTAATAATGCTCGCGCCATATAAAACTCATTGTTTTGATCTAGACCTTGAATTACTGCCGGAATAGTGAGATATTTTGAGTATTATTATTACAGTAACCTACATTTGCATTTTGTACTTGATTTGTTCGTTGGTTTTCAAAATATAGTAGTGTATGATGTTCACTAAAACAAGTTCTACATATATTAGTAGTAACTATCCAAGTTCTGATTGAGACGAGGCTAATTAATTGGCGCCAGTAGCCTTTAGGGAGTATAAAAAGTTAATTAATTAATTGAGGTCATCATCCCTTCGGCAGTATGTGCGTATTTTTATGTATGGAATTTTGTTGTTGTTATTGTTTTATGGTCAAGGTGATCATTTTTCAATTTGTTTATTGAAATTTTGAACCTAACAATAATCTGGGGCAATTAGAATCTATATCCGCAAGCAAGTATACTGATGAAAAGCGACTCTCCTAATCGTTTGTTGATTCCAAAAATATTCACTCTGTGTATTTTTGTTAATGTGTTATGGTCAAGGTGATTATTTTTTAATTTGTTTATTGAAATTTCACACTTAAAAATAATCTGAGGCAATTAGAATCTCTTTCCGCGTGCAAGTACTGATGAAAAGCGACTCTCCTAATCATTTGTTGATTCCAAGAAAAATATTAATTGGGTGTATTTTTGACTTGTAAAATTTTGTTATTGTATTATGGTCGAGGTAATTATTTTTTAATTTGTTTATTGAAATTTCACACTTAAAAATAGTCGGAGGTAATTAGAATCTATATCCGTGTATTTTAATGTGTGAAATATTATTACTGTGTGATTTTCCAATTTATTGAAGGCTAAAAAAAGTTCATACCCAAAAATAATGTGGGAATATCGGAAATTATACATATAAATAGCTGCATGTATGCGATGTTAATTTACTATTCCTACATTGGTGTATAGATCAGGTAAGTCCACTCTACTTTTTATTATTAACAATTTTTTATTTCAATTTCCAGCAAGAAATAATCTGAATTTTGTGTTATTTTATTCTATATGATGTATTTGCTTAGAAATCAAAGATGTCAAATCATTCAATGCTTCAACAGCGAGAAATTTCACCTGGTGAACCGTCGGAGACGTTTCTGACTGTGGTTGACGTTCATCATCCTCCACCGCCTAAGAAATCATCATCACGCAAGAAGAAAACCCGTGGAGCTTTGCCAGTGCCTCTGAAGAAGGCGAAGACTATTTGCCATGAATCTCCAGCAAAAGAAGACGGATGTGCTCAGAAGCTGGAGGACAATTTCGATC